>JAJHZJ010000377.1:9226551-9789770 GCA_023548195.1 Bettongia penicillata ogilbyi
CCTAACATCGTGATGTCATTGTTCCTCTTAAAATACAAAAGCCAAACAAAAAAAACATTATTCCTACTTTACAGCTGAGGAAACTGAAGCCAACAGGTTGAGTGAATTGCCCAGGATCCCAGAGCCAGCAAGAATCTGAGGCTCGATTTGAATTCAGGTCTTTGTCACTCCAGTCTAGCCCCACCTTACCGAACTCTTTTCATGAAGTACTTCACACGAGTGCAGCAGCCAATTACAGTCTTTATATACGTATCTAATTAGCACTTAATTATAAATCTGCCTCACATCATTCTCTTACCATTTGCCATATGTCTGTTAGTATGTCCATATATATGATATTTAGTTCCTTGACTAGACTGTAACCTTTTTGTTTGTTTTTGGAGGGGGGAAGGCAGGGCAATTGGGGTTAAGTAACTTGCCCAAGGTGATTGTAACCTTCTTGAGGGAGGAATAAGACTCTTCTGTAAGCCCTGTAACAACCCAAATAGAACCCTCAATAAATACATTGAACGACCATTGCTTAAATTAGGAAAATGAATGAATTGACCATTGCTTAAATTAGGAAAACAGTAGACAGAAGAGAGATCATAGCCCTTCATTTCGGAGAATACAACCATTCCAGTGCTCTTTAACTCACTTGCCTATTTGTCTGAATGAACATTGATGTGAAATAAAAGTCTAGATTAAGTTATATGCCCTGTGTAGTTTTCGAAAAAACATAGTATTAATGGAGAGAATCATGGATGTGGAATCCTGGATTCCAGCCAGGTGACAGCCTATAAATCCTGCCATATTTCTAAGACAGTTTGTTTTTTTCTATCCATGTAATTGTACTACCTATCTCAGATGTTGAGTGAATCTCTTTATTATTTGAAAGGTGCTATAGAAATGTGAGTTACTTTTTACAAAAAGCAAGGCACAAAAATTTTTTTGTTCCTTTGTTTTAGAGCAAGAACTAATTATTTGCCATACATTCCCTTTCTCTAGGGATACTTGGTGGGAAATTCCTGGAAAGAGATCGCATTAGGAAACCTGGACAGTTACTTTATAAGAGTGAGCCCTCCGAGTTCTTCAAGGCTCAGGATCTGTTTGTTGGGGCCCACGTTTGCTTCAACGGTCATAACTTCATTTTGTTGAACGGTGATGAGTATGCCTTCACCTACATGGAACAGCATCCAGATGAGGTGAATAGGTCTTCCTCTCTCTCTCTCTCTCTACTTTTTATGTTGCCTTCTCAGCAAGCCGCATGCTTTCTCCCTCCACACACAGCATCCCTATTTCTCTCCCACCCCTTCGTTTGACCACCAGTTTTATATTGTGCATTCATGTAGGAATCTGGCATGTATAATGGAGTGTCAAACTTAGCCATAGGTCTTTCCACAGAGACCAGTTCATTGTCTGGTCTGTTTATGCCTCTGAGATGGTGCCTCTTGGGATCATGAATTCAGGTCACATTAATGAAACAAACCCACACACTTCAATCAAGTTTTCCTGGTTTTTATGCTGACATTGCCTGGTACCATTACAGAAAATGATTCAACTATAGAAAAACAATCAAATTTGGCAGCATATGTTGTGTTGTTCCAGTTCATTTGCTTATACTGATAATAAAGAAATAGATATTAACCCAACAGCAGTCCTACAGGAATCTGATCACTGTTATGACTGCAGCTTCTTACAGCAAGGGTCACCTGAGGCATTGGTATAAATAAGAAACCAGGAAGAGATAAGCTCAATCTGTTTTGAAAGAATTAGGGGAAGCTTGCTGTGGGGAAGGCAGAAGAAGGAGGCAGAGGAATGTTACTGCTCTTAGTATATTATAATATTTCCAAGTAAGTAAGTAATGATAAAAAAATTAGGGATTTACATAGTGCAGAAGTAGGGAACCTGTGACCTTGAGATCATATGTGGCCTTCTAAGTCCTTGGGTGCGGCCTTCTGAGTCCAAGTTCTATAGAACCAGTCCTTTTATTAAAAGGATCTGTTTTATGAAGTTTGGATTCAAAGGGCTGCACTTGAGGACCTAGAGGGCCACGTGTAGCCTTGAGGCCACAGGCTTCCTGTCCCCGATATAGTGTTTTTGCATTACAGAATTCAATATGCAAGCATCCACAAATAGTCTGGGAACTATTTGCCAATTTGTATTAAGATAAAATTATATTATCATCTATTTAATAGAATAATGATGATAATTTTTTTTTGTCGTTACTGTTCAGTTGTTTCAGTCACATCCAGCTTCTCGTGACTCTATTTGGTGTTTTCTTGACCATTACCTTCTCCAGCTCATTTTACGGATGAGGAAACGAAAGTAAATAGGGTGAAGTGACTTGCCCAGGGTCACACAGCTAGTAAATGTCTGAGGCTGGATTTGAACTTAGACCAGCGTTCTATCCACTGTTCCACCCAGCCGCCTGATGAAAATTTTACATAAGTGTAATAATATTCATGTAGCATTTTGATGAAGATACCACCAGTATTATCTCATCTGCCCTTAAAATGTTCCAATTGGATAAATTGCTAAAATAAATCTCAACAAATTAAATCTTTTTGTCAGAGATGATTAGACAGCAAGTTAGAGAAAATTGTCTGATTGTACACTTTAAGGTATGGACTGTGATTTTGGGAGCTGATGTTTGAACTTGATGGTCCCTTCCTTTCTTTTCAAGTCATTGAGATCTCAGTTTTCCAAATGGCAGGGAAAAAATAAGATACAAATATTTTTAAATAATTAAAGATTATGCAAAGTTTTAAAGTGCATGTTTTTCAAAATTTCACTACATGAAAGATAGAAATTTGGTTTAATATGATGCAGATTTTTATTCCCACTCTTCTAGATTCCTTAATCAGTCTGGCAAATAGCTCAAGAGCATGGATAAACACAATGGAATTATTCATCTACCTGTCAAATTTGTGTCATCTCATTTATCATGTTAGGCCCCTTACAAACAATCACACAGAGAAACACTAGCATAAATCAAGACATGCACTGGGACGTTGTACAGGCATAGAGGGAATGATGGAGGAATGGGGGAAGAAAGGTTTGTTTTTAAGTTTTATTAAAATTCCTTTACTTACCGCGATCTGGTTTCTTTCAGGCCTGGGGTCTAAGTTAACCACAGGTTCACCAACATGTTAATTGTAATAATTGTCCCTCTCTGATGAGTAGCTAGGTAAAAGTCTTGCATTTAGCGTGCTTCACTCTGTTGTAAGGCAAATTGTTTATTTCAGGTTCATAGCAAATAGAGGGCCTGTGATGTCAGTGGGGTAAAAGGAAGAGGCCCAGCACAGATGCTGTTGAATTTGATGCTGAGCTGAAGGAGAAGAGATAGATAGAGCAGGGAGATGAGGGTGCATTCATTTACTTGGCAGCCAGGTGACCCAGTGGAAAGAATGAGGAAGCCCTGAGTTCAACTTCTGCCTCAGCCACTTAGTAACCTCTCTTAAATCTCAGTTTCTCCATCTTCAAAATAGAAATAACACCTTGAAATGCTATATAAATGCTAGTATTTTATTATTGAGGAACATGATGCCTTCAATTCAATTTAACAAGAATTTAATAAACACCCTGTCTATGCAAGGTGTTATATTGGCTATACGAAACTAAAATCACACCACTTCTGCCCTCAGGCTCCCAGGGATTCCTTGATTAGATCAAAACTCTTTACTCTATAGTTCTCAGCTGCCAGGTGCTGCTGGACCCTCAAGGAATACAGACAGGTCTAAGTTTCATGGATAGATAGCAGCTACTTGAGGGGTTCTTTAATCTTCAGCTACCATTAGACAAATTGACCCAAGAAAGGCAAAAAACTGTCCAGGAGAACTAGTTAAGAGAGCTCCATTTCAGTTTTGACCAAATATGTAAGGTGATGTTTTGGTGAGGTGCATTTGAAGGCTATATACGTTGGAGCACACTAACGTAATAAGTTTTTCACCTTAGTTTAAAATATTCCCACCCTATATTGGTGTTACCGTGACAAAATGCTCTACTTTCCTCCTAATTTTTGAAGTTTCATGTTTAAAGAAGAAAATCTATTTTATTTTAATGGAAAAACCCATTGTTTTTAGTTTCTCTTCAATATCTAGTAAGAAACTTTATGATCATAAAGAATTGAGTAGGGAAATTATTTTTTTCAGGTTTGCTGATTGCTTTAAATTTAAACCGCTGTGATTTATCTCTTTATTTTAATCATCTGGAAGACCTAAAGTTACACAAAAATAGGAATTTTACTTGCTTACCATTAGCAGAATTGGTCCCACTAAGTCTTTAGCTATTTAAATACACATGTGTATGTATACATATGTATGTGTATATGTTTACACACACATACATATATCCCTATCCATGTCTTTTCTTTTTTAGTTTCCTATGAGCAACATGGACCTTATCCTGAAAAAATTGAAAGATATCGGAGGCCCCAGTGCCAGAGACATCAAGCTGATCTTTGCATCCATTGACCCTTTGCACACAAAGGTACTGGATTATGAAACTTTCAGGTAAGAATATGGGAGGCCATCTTTTGCTTTTCCTTTAAGACTTCCCAGTAGGTATTAACAATAGACTATTTCTGGGAGTCTGTATATTTTATGGTGGCATTTTTTTCTTTTCTTATTACGACATGTGATCTATTTTTTATACAGAATATACAATACTATATGAAGTAGATAGAATTATTAGTTACTGAACTATGGGACAGGAGATGTCATTTTTCATATTTGTGTTCCTAACACCTAGAAAAGTACTTGTATACTGTGGGCCGGTTGAATTGAATATGAAAAGAAATTCACATAAAGACACAGGAAACAGCAAGCTAGCAACAGCTTCTTCTAAGTCATGACATTGAAACAGCAGAAAAATGCTAGGGATCTCCAAAGCAAAAAAGGGAAAATTGTAAGCACAAATGAAAAACTGCTGCAAAAGACTTTGAATTAAGGAAAAGGGGCCAGCAGAGGACAAGGTGGATGAATAGTGTCATGTAAGCAATGAACATGAGTTTGGATGGACTTCTGGAGACAGTAAAGGGTAGAAAGACCTAGCATGCTGTGGTTTGTGGGTTCATGAAGAATCAGACACAATTGAACAACTCACCGACAATAATGAAACATTCAAATAGAATTCCTGAAAGAGATGAGGCAAGAATTACTCAGTGTTTTTATAAATGAAATAAGAGTGTTGGAGGCAGTATTTAAAAGAAATAAGAACCAGGGAAAAAAGAATTGGAAAAGGAATTTTCAACAGATTTACAAAATCTTACCCAAGGGAGATGGAGTTAACTCCCTGAAAATTTGAATGGGTCCAATGGGAGCCAATGACTCTTGAGACAATAAGGATTATAAAAACAAAATCAAAAGACTGAAAATATAGAAAAAATTATAAGGTATCTTATAGCAAAACAACTGACCAGATTTTGTAAAAAAGAAAAAAATTAAGCATGTTTGAACTACCTGAAAGTCATGACCAGAAAACTAGTCAAATGATCATATTTCAAAAAATCTTATCCAGATCTCTTAAAACCAGAAAACAGAGTGGAAATAGAAAGAATCCATCTTTCATCTCCTGAAAAAATGCAAAATGAAAATTCTCAGGTATATCATAGCTAAAATCCAGAGTTTCCAGATACAATATTGCAAGCAGCTGAAAAGAAAGAATTCAAAGGAACTGAAGAAGTCATAGTTTAATGGCCACCACTGGGAAAGAGTAAGAGATCTCAGAGTGTGGTATTCCAGAAGGCCAAGGATTTAGACTTACAGCAAAGAACAACCTATCTCCTAGAGGAGGGGAAAGAAAAGGGAAAGCAAAAGTAAAACAGTAGTATCAGAAGTGTATTCTTAGAACCAATGGAAGAAACAGAGAGAGAGAGAGAGAGAGAGAGAGAGAGAGAGAGAGAGAGAGAGAGAGAGAGAGAGAGAGAGAGAGAGAGAGAGAGAGAGAGAGAGAGAGAGAGAATATTACATGCTTCGATCTGCATTCAGACTCCATAATTGTTTTTTCTGGATGTGAACAGCATTTTCCATCATGAATCTTTTGGAGTTGTTTTAGATTCTTGCATTGTTGAGAGGAGCTAAGTCTGTCAAAGTCAGTCATAGCACACTGTGGTCATTGCTGTGCACAAAGTTCTCCTGATTCTGCTCATTTCACCCAGCATCAGTTCATATAAGTCTTTCCAGGTTTTTCTGAAATCCTCCTGCTCATCATTTCTTATAGCACAATAGTATTCTATTACATTAATATAGCATAACTTGTTTAACCATTCCCCAACTAATAGGCATCCCCTCCATTTCCACTTCTTTGTCACCACAAAAAGAGCTGTTATAAATATTTTTGTACATGTGGGTCCTTTTTCTGTTTGTTTGATCTCTTTGGGATACAGACCTAGAAGTGGCATTGCTGAGTCAAAGGATAGGCACATTTTTGTAGCATTTTGGGCGTAGTTCCAAATTCCTCTCCAGAATAATTGAATCAGTTCACAACTCCACCAACAATGCATTAGTGTTCCATTTTTCTCACATCTTCTTCAGCATTTATCCTTTTCCTGTTTTGTCATGTTAGCCGATCTGATAGATGTGATGCTGTACCTCAGAGTTGTTTGGATTTGTATTTCTCTAATCAGTAGTGATGTTAGAGCATTTTTTCCACATAATTATAGATAGCTTTAATTTCTTCCTCTGAAAACTGCCTGTTTGTATCATTTGACCATTTATCAATTGGGGATGACATTATTATACTGTATTTGTATAAATTTGACTTAGTTCTCTATATATTTAGAAATGAAAACTTTATCAGAGCTACTTGTTGTCAAAATTCTTTACCAGTTTTCTGCTTCCCTCCTAATCTTGGTTGCTCTGGCTTTGTTTGTGCAAGAATTTTTCAATTTAATATAATAAAAATTATCCATTTTGCATTTTGTAAGTTCTCTGTCTCTTGTTTGTTCATAAATTCTTCCATTCTCCATAAATCTGATAGGTAAACTATTTCTTGCTCTCCCAGTTTGCTTGTAGTATTGGCCTTTATATCTAAATCATATACCCATTTTGATTTTATTTTGGTGTGCACTGTAAGATGTTGATCTCTGCCCAGTTTCTGCCATGCCATATTCCAGTTTTCCCAATAGTTTTTGTCAAACAGTGAATTCTTATTCCAGAAGCTTGGGTCCTTGGGTTTATAGACTGCTATATTCATAGACTACTGTGTCCGGAGTATCTAACCTATTCCACTGGTCTACTCCCTCTGTTTCTTAGCAAGTACCACATGGTTTTGATGATTGCTACTTTATAATACAATTTGAGATCTGGTAGGGCTAGGCCATCTTCCCTAGCATTTCTTTTCATTAGTTCCCTTGATATTGTGGACCTTTTGTTCTTCCAGATGAATTTTGATATTATTTTTTTCTAGCTGTATACAGCAAGTATTTATTAAGCACTTACTTTCTACCAGATACTCAGCTTAATGCAAAGCATGCAAAAAGAAAAGAAAAGAAAAAAAAATCCCTTCCCTGAAGAAGCTTACATTCTAGTTGGGAAGATGAAATATATGTCACAAATACAAGATAAATACAGAAGGGAAAAAATATTAGAAACAAAAATGAAGAATAGTGACAATGTTCAAAATAAAAAATCCAGCTAAGGGAGAGGGAAGAAAAATAAAGTAACATTAAAGGAAATAAAAGGAAATGTTAAAGGATAACAAATTGGAGGTATCAGAATTTTAATAGCCCAACACAGAAAAACAATATTTTCTCCCAAAATAGCCAAATGTCAAACTATGTTTAACTGTAAAATAAAAAAAATAATGAAATAGCATAAACTAACATAAAACCTTAAAAATGACAATTCAGGAAACCAAAAAAAATTTGTATTTATCTTTAATGCGTATAGGACATTCTGCTTTAAGAAAGGAAGAAAAGGAGGAAGAAGGAATTAAAACATCATATAAGCAAAAAAAATTTTTTAAAAAGCACATGGCAAAGCCATCCATGTGTTGCCCCCATGTTCTTGAAGTTTGCACGTTTAATTGTTGGAAGGTAAAAATGAAATGAAAAAGGAAAAAAGGAACTATATTCATTGTCTCCTCTGTCTTCCACTTTGAAATGTGGGCATTATTTGGACAGCTCTTCCCACTAGGTCTAACTCTAGTTTTTGACATAAAGTCCCCCTTCCCCACCCCCCACCAGCCGAGAATTCTCCAGGCATATATGGGGAGATGGAGCAAAATATGGAGAAGACAATATGACCTGACAGCCTATCCTCCTACCAGACAGCAAAAGCAATTGACTCACTTTCACCTAAGGGAAAAAGCTGTGGTCTAAGCTTTATCCACTTTGGAATGTTTATTAAAATTAATAAATCAATGTCATTCTTTCTCACATCAATTCTAAGCCTCCATTTAGTAGCCAGATGTACTGACAACTAAGACAGTCAATGTTTCTTGCTTTTGTAACTTCTTATTCAAAATTAATGAAATGCCTAATTGAAAAGCAGCTGGGATTGAGCATATTTTACAAAGAATATTTATGTATTAAAGTATGAATTAAATTGGAAATTAGAAAAAAAGGACAGAATAAATTTTGCATTAAACGTCTACTTCTCAGACAGAAGGGAAAAGGGGGGGGGTCAGTGGATTCTTGGACAGTGGACAGTTCTCTGCCTGAAACATGCATCTTCCTAAGCAAGCCCAGGCTGTCCCCTCTGGCTTCACTGGATGAAACGTGTGGTGACCATAGGCACTCTCTACCCTAGCCAATTTTACTCCATTTGTCCAGCATCCATCTCCTTGCTGGTCCTTCTTGGTAAACCAATTGAATCTTCCACTTAGCCTCTTTTGGTCCTTCTATGTGCACATGGTGTGGCTCTCATGGCAGCAGCAGTGGCAGCGGCCAGGACAACCTTGCATCTCAACATCTTCATACTGTCTTTCTTGTGCCCCAGAAAAACCTTCTCTAAACTCATTGCCTTTCACGATGCCTTGTGCATGAAGCGAGGGGAAATAATGCTTTCTCTTTTGAGACTGAGTCCTTCTTTTGTCTATAGATCATAATAAGTCAAGAAATTCCATTCTGGCCAGCAGAATTTTTATTCCCAACTGGATATGCCCGGGGGTGGGGGTAGGGAGGGAGGGAAAAAATGGGCTACAGTAGAGAAGGGAAAATTTAAATTTAAGGTCAGCAGAAAGATTTCTTATTCTCAGGACAATGTGAATGAATGAGTTCAGGAGTATGTAAATTAAATTAAACCTAGAAGACAAAGAAGGCTTTCAATTCGGACTGAGGGTTTTGACTTTTGAAAGCTATATGGGAGGAAGCCAAGCCTGATGGAGTAAAGACATGGACTTAGACATCAGAAAATAAGCTTACAAAAATGAAGATGTGAAATGTGAGATGTGAGCTATTGTTTCATGAGTTGTCCATGGCAATGGGGACTGGCAACCCAGATACCTACTGGAAGTCTAAAATATTGGAAAGCTTACTTGCTGTTTTACGTAAGCATCAAAGTGTCTCCAAAATGTAGGTTCATAAAAGTCTACAATATTAGATCTGGAGATGTTTCTCATCTCCAATTGTGCTGCCTAGCAAGGAAATATCAGAATTCTCCACTGCGCGCCATTCTGTCCTCAATTGCCAACTCAGGCACCTGAGTTCACACTGCAACCAAGCAGAAGGAGGGGGTGGCAGGGAGGAGAGAAGCAGGATGCAGGAAGAGGAAATCTTCTTTTTAAAGGAACATCTTAAGAACTAAGGACCTTTGGTGGTAAAAAAAAAAAAAAAATTGTGGACTAGTCAGGAACCATGGATTTATTCCAACGATTACCTTCAATAGATGAGGAAAAGAGATTCAGATAAAGTACCCTATCCAAAGTCACATAGCTGGTTGAAAGAAACACTTGAAACAGATCATGTTATGCCTTATTTAGAATTTCCTACTTTTTTGTAGCAATAAGAATTTGTCATTTCTTTTCATTATCTGTATGTAGGTTTATGTACATGGGTATATATATATGTTATATATTATATATGTATATGTTATATATGTGTATACATATATATATGTTATGGTTATATAATTCTTTTAAATTAAATTATTCTATTTGTTTTCAGTGTTCGACAATCAGTTCCATATATCTCCCTCCCCATCTTTTCCTCCTCCCTCCTCACTCCCTCCCTGAGACAGCATATAATTTTATATAGATTCTACATATACACTCCAATTAAATATATTTTCACCTTAGTCATGTTGCATAGAAGAATTAAAATGAATGGGAAAAATCATAAACAAAACAAAACATAATACAAAAGCAAATGCTCTGCTTCATTCTATGATCAAATTCTATAGTTCTTTCTCTGGATGTAGAAGGCATTTTGCCTCGAGTCCATTGGGAATTTTTTAAGTCCTTGCATTGCAATGAAGTATTAAATCTACCATAAAATTTCTTCATACACTGTGGTTGTTGCTGTATACAAAGTTCTCCTGGTTCTGCTCATTTCACTAAGCACCAGTTCATATAAGTCTTTCCAGGCCTCTCTGAAGTCTCCCTGTTCCTCATTTTTTAGAGCACAATAGTATTCCATTACAGTCATATGCTACAATTTATTCAGTCATTCCCCAATTGATGAGAATCCCCTTGATTTCCAGTTTTTGGCCACCACAGAGAGCTGCTATAAGTATTTTTGTGCATGTGGGACCCTTTCCCATTTTTATGATCCCTTTGGGATACAATATTGCTGGGTCAAAGGGTATGCACATTTTTGTAGCCCTTTGGGCATAGTTTCAAATTGTTCTCCAGAATGGTTGGATCAGCTCACAGCTGATTCAACAATGAATTAGTCTCCCACATCTTCTCCAATATTTACTATCTTCCTGTTTCGTCATGTTAGCCAATTTGATAGGTGTGATGTGGTACCTCAGAGTTGTTTTTATTCACATCTCTCAAATTAATAGTGATTTAGAGTATTTTTTCGTGTGACTATAGATAGCTTTAATTTCTTCCTCTGAAAACTGCCTATTCATATCCTTTGGCCATTTATCAATTGGGGAATTGGTTGTTTAATTTTTTTAAATTAATTTCAACATGGATATTTATTATGTGATTATTTTGTCAAAGAAGTTTCCCATTCAGAGTGGTTAATATAGTCACAAGTGGTAAGATTTTAATGTCTTAACAAATTCTAACATACTGTGATCTCTTTATGAAGTTCCAGCCCTTTCTGATTTGGTTAAAAATGGAACAACTTGATTGAGCGAACAAATTATGGGAGAGATTGCAAAGCTGGAATTGCTTGCTCTGGAATGAAGAGTCTTTTCTCCAAACTCTTCTCTCCCTCAACACACACACACACACACACACACACACACGTGTACGTGTGTACATACAACATAGCTTTAAAGAAGAACTGCTACTAGACTGGAGACACTGCATCTATCAGGGAGAAGAGGCATACACTACAGTGATATAAGAATGCAGTGAGACTGATCACAGGAACTTTCAAGGAGTATTATCCCAGGAAGAGGGAAGATAGTTGGACCGTGGAAGGGATCAAATCCCTGGTAAACCAGCTGAGCAACCTACCCACCAGAAATATATTGCTAAAGAGTACATGAGGACTCTATGGAAAGAGAAAAGACTTACAGTACCAGGAATTTTGTTGTTCATGTGTTTTTCAGTTGTATCTGGCTTGTTGTGACCCCATTTAGGGTTTTCTTGGCAAAGATAGCAGAGTAATTTGCTATTTCCTTTTCCAGCTTGTTTTACAGATGAGGCAAAGAGAGTTAAGTAACTTGCCGAGGTTCACACAGCTAGTGAGTGTCTGTGGACAGATTTAAACTCAGAAAGTTGAATCTTGCTGACTTTAGCCCAACATTCTACCCACTGAACTGCATAGCTGCCCCTAACCAGGAATTAGTTGCCATGTAGTTATGGTGCACATGTTTATGCTGCACATGTGCTTTATACTACTATGGCACCATGATATAATTGGATTGAACCCACTCTTCCCATGGATATGGTGTGTTTTTATGGGATTATGGGGAATAATGTAATTATTCTTATTAATATACCATTTGAGTATAGCATGCCTTTGTTAAGAGCTAATTGCTTGTAGCAGTTAATTGTTAAAGAAAAGCCAATCAGTGGAGTTTCTTGAGCTGTGATGTTAAGAGTATAGACCCACAAAGATATCCCTAGAACCCAAAGTTGTAGCAACCCCTTTGGGGACTTAGCCTGCAAGTATGAGTACAACTTGGGGAAAGATCCAGAAGGAAGCTAACTCTGGGGGCTCATCTGGGATAAAATTGGAGCCCCTCTTGTAGAATCCTACTAAACAGAGTCTCCATCTGGGACTCTTTCTTGGATGACCTAGCAGGATTCCACTGGCAAAAGAAAACCACACACACACACACACAGAAATTTTTATTTTGTTTCATTTGGATAGTTGATTCTTTGGCTTGTTGTGGCCAACAGACTAATTTTACAAGTTAGAATAATTTATTTGAGAAAGTTTTTACATGATTGAATGCATAAGTATTGATATCGATGTAATATGTGTCTGTTATGAGTATGGAAGCTATTATAAGCAGTATGGATTTTGTTTCCTTAGACTACTGCTCACAACCACTTTTTGACTCACTTTCCTTACACCTAACTGCCAAGGTTGCTGTGAGGATCAAGTGAGAGACATGTAAAGGACGTAGCACCGTCCCTGGCACATATAAGTGCTATAATATTGTTATCTGTTATTTATCATTCATCCTTTTTTCCTTAAGCAGACTTAGACTGCTTGACGTATTGTGACATGAGGGAAGACAGCCTGTCAGATTCTAACTGCAGGCAGGTCCAAATGAAAAGATTTACCTGCTGGCTCAAGTAACCAGGCCCAAATACTTAAATTTCTAAATCTCTTTGGTACTTTTCTGAGTTTGTTTCCTTTTTAAATTAGGTCATTTGTCCTAGTGAAGGATGAATTCAGCTCTCTAATTGGATTCCTAATGTGTGCCAGGGATCTCTGGAGTAATTTTCACCCTCCTCCCCTCTTTTTCAGACTAAATATGATCCTTGAATCTATGCAATTCACATCAGAGGGGCACTTATGATAGGAGAGACAAAGCCTGAGTTCTTTGGCCCCATGCTGGCCCAGTGACAGTTTTTGGTAGCCCTTGGTGTGGCCCTGAGGGAGAGCAATTAGGCAGAGATGACAAGTACCTCCCTGGTAGATCCATGTCATTACACAAGGATAATAATAACAAGATGCTTGGAGAAATGCAAAGGTAAAATAAGGCCCAGGCTCTGCTCTCTCCATCACTAGTCATGTCCAAAAACTGTATGGCACTTTCTGAGTCACATGTCCATCACTGCTTCTTCAGGAGGTGAGTAGCATGCTTCACCATCAGACCTCTGGAAGAAATGATTGGTCATTGCTCATTGCACTGATAGAATTGCTCAGTCTTTCAAAGTTTCCCTGAAATTGTCTCTCTTGTCATTCCTCTGTCATTGCCACCGCTCTGGTTCAGACCCTTACTGTTTCATTCCTGGATTATTTCTGATCCTGAAAGGGGTTGGGAAGGTGACAGGGTGGGGGTGTTAAAGCAAGAAAAAAACTGGGATATAAGAGAGTACCTTAGATTGCTTCCTAGAAAACTGGGGAATAGCTGAAAAAATCTTGACATATAAATGTAATAAAATTTTATTACACCTAAGAAAATGACAAGAGAGACAATTGAAGGGAATCTTGGGTAGTACAAACTGACACAGAATGGGGAGAGCAAAACAAAAGAAACAGTTAATACAAGGATGATAATATTGTAAAGAAAAACAACTTTGCATTATACTGGTGGATGGCCTAAAATACTTTATATATTTTACCACATTCTAGCTATTTACTGGCTTCTACTTGCAGTATATAGAAATACTATGCTCTTTATGGTTTTATGGTTTTATTTTCTATTTTACTACTTTACTGAAGACAATTATTTCAGTTGATTTTTTAAAAATACAAATAGAGTTCTCAGAATAAACTAATTTCATCTGCAGTTGAGGAAACTTATTTTTCTCCTTAGTCTATGTATATTCCCTCAACTCTTTTCTAATCATTGCTTTAGCTAGCTAGCATAAATGATAGTGGTGATGGTGAATAAATATCCATGCTCTATCCCTTTACTTTATCTTTATTACATGTAATGCTGTCTTGATTTTTGATAAGTATTTTGTACCATATTAAATGCCTATTTATTTTTATGCTTCATAATGTTTTTTAAACATAAATGAGTGTTGAATTTTGTTAAAAATTTGGAGGATTCTCCTTTAATATAATCAAGTGATTTTAAATTTGTCTTTGTTAGTAATATGATCTGTCATTTGTAGTTTTCCAAATGTGAAACCAATTTTTCATTTCTGATAAAAATTCAGTTTGGTTATAGCGAATGGTCTTTTGAATGTGTTGCTATAGACTCTGATAAAATTTTATTAGATATTTTGCCTCAATGTTAATTAGAAATACTGGCCTATTACACTTTCCTTTCACTTAATTATTTCTTCCAGGTTTTGATATAAATAGCATATTTGTTTAATAAAAGGAATTTGACCAGATGCTTTTTTTCTCTATTTTTTTTTGCAAATGTAGTATTGCATTTACTTTTTTGGAGGGGATGTTTGAATTTATTTTTAAGTCATGGTTTGTTCAGTTTCTTTTTCCGAGATTGCTTATTTTAAATGTTCATTTCTTTTTCTGTTACTTTGAGTATTTTATATTCTTATAGAGATTTATCTATTTTGTTTAAGTTATTCCTTCATTATTTCCATCTATTGATCATAAATTTATCTAAATTCTGTGTGTGTGTGTGTGCCACTTCTTTTGCCCAATTCAGGAGATATTTGATCCCTTCACTCTCACCTCCATGTTCTGAAAAGATGTCAAAAGATGTCCTAATTATAAGAGATAGGAAGTTTCTTTCTTCCCTCTTTTTCATTCATCTTTCATAAAATTCTTTTTCTTATTCCATTGTCTCTTAAAGCAAACAAAAAGTCTAAAATCAAAACCCTTACTCTAGGTTTCATCTATTTTTTTTAGTTGTTCTTTATCAGCTAAAGAAAGATTCTGCAGGAAAAAGTTTCTTTTCCCTATGTTAGTATGCAAGCACTTGACCATTGTTTAGCCCTTTGAAATGGCTCAAAGTAATTTACCTTTCTAGATTCTTCTTATCACTTGTATTTATAATTCCAACTTCCCCTGCCCCTTTGCAAAAAGGTTTAAAAGTCTTGTTTCCCCTGCTATAGAATTATAATGTTTTGATACTACACACTTTTTTCTTTTTCTTTTTCCTTCTACTTTTTTTGGGTTATATTTTATTTCAAGTTTTTCTCTCCTTAGTAGTCATTGAAGCATAAGTCTTATGTGATCTTAATTGTGGTACATTATTTTATTTTCCATCGATGGATACAGTATTTTTCTTTGACCTGTGAACTCTGGATTTGGAGATATGACATCTCTTGGCATGCTCAGTTTGACATTTCTTCCAGGATGACTTAGAGATACTATTTTTACTTGGTTCACTGATTCTTGTAGTCTAGGATATTTTTTTAAAAAATGATTTCTTAAAATACTGTGTCCAGGGTTCTTTTTTTCATCCAAGAAACCAATTGATTCTTATGTTTTTTCTCTTTATTTGTTTTTCAAGTTGGTTGTTTTTATTAGGAGATATTTTATTCATTCTTCTGTTAATCTTTCTTTTTTGTTGTTATCTGAATTTAACAAATGTGAGCATAAACATTTCCATGTACAAAGAGGAACATAAAAACAGGATTATATATGAAATGGTAAATCTGTTTATTACAGTCTTTTAAAGTGCATAATAAAATTCAATACATTAGTTTCAAAGTCATCATTTTTTATATGGAGTTTCCTCTGAACTTCTGTTCTTCTATATGCATTAAAAATGCTTTCATGATGCTATTTGATTTCTTATCTTTTTTATCATCACTATCACTCACTTCTTCTCATCCTCAAATCTTCAGCCTGAATTTATAAAAACAATAGTCTTCCCTTATAACAAATAAATATAGTTCAGAAAAAACAAATCTGCACATTGGTCATGTCCAAGAATGTATGTCTCATTCTACATCTTGATTCTATCACTTCTCTGCCAGGAGGTAGGTAACTTATTTCGTTAATGGTCCTTTGGAGTCATGATTGGACATTACATCAATCCTTATCCTTAAATCTTTCAAAGTTGTTTTTCTTAACAATGCTGTAGTCACTGTATAAATGATTTTCCTAGGCTTGTTCAATTCACTCTTCATCAATTCATAGGAATTTTTCAAGTTTCTCTGGATCCATTCCATTTGTTATTTCTTACAGTACAATAATATTTCATTACATGTGTATGTCATCAGTTAGTCAATACATATTTATTAAGCACCTGGTGCTGGGAATACAAAGAAAGGCAAAAGGCATAACTGCTTCTAAGAAAATCATGAGACAGCATGAAAACAACTGCATACCAACAAGTTATATACAGAATAAAATAGAGCTACTCAGAATGGCAATGGCACTAGCATCAAGGGGGATCAGGACAAGCTTCTTGCAAAAGGTAGAGTTTTAGCTGAGATTTGAAAAAAGCTGAGGAAATCAAGAGATGGATATTAGGATAGAGAGAATTTCAGGCTTAGGAGACAACCAGCGCAAACACCTGGATTGTGGAGATGGAATATCTCGTTTGAGGAACATCAGATAGGTCATTGTCACTGAATCAGAGTATGTGTCAGGGAGTAAGGTGTAAGAAAACTGGGAAGTGGAAAGGGAACAGGTTGTTAAGGGCTTTGAGAGACAAATGCAAGATTTTATATTTAATTCTTGAGGTAATGGGGAACCAATATAGTTGATCATGGGTGGTGGGTGTCACTCTAGTCAACCTTAGGGTTGGGAAAATTTGGGAAAATCAGTTTTACAGTCAAGTGGATAGTAGACAAGAGTGTGGAAATACTTGAGGCATGAGAGCAACCCAAGAGGCTATTGCCACAGTCCATGAATGAAAGCCTGAAGCAGGGTGAGGGCTTCAGAGGAGAGAAAGGTGTATGTAAAAGAGAGATGTTATGAAAGTAACCAATACTTGGCAATATTAGATGAGAGAGAGAGAGAGAGAGAGAGAGAGAGAGACAGAGAGACAGAGAGAGACAGAGAGAGACAGAGAGACAGAGAGAGAGAGAGACAGAGAGAGAGACAGAGAGACAGAGAGAGAGAGAAGGAGAGGGATGACACCTATGTTGTGAGTCTGTGTGACTGAGAGGGTGATGGTACCCTCAACAGTAATCATGAAGATTGGAGGGGGGAAAAGTGTTGTACTTTATGGGTTTCAGACATTACTGGACATTCAATTTGAGATGTCTGATAGGCAGTTGGAGACATGAGATGTTAGGGCTGGATTTGAGGAACATCAGCACATAAATGATAATTGAATCCATGAGAGTTGATAAGATCCCCAAGTAAAATAGTGAAGAACTACGATAGTCTTGGAGGGGGGGGGATCCCATAGTTAGCAAATTTGACCTGGATGAAGATACAGCAAAGGAGCCTGAGGGTCAGTCAACAAGTAGTAGGACCACCAGGAAACAGTGTTACAAAAACCCAGGAAGAGGGGTATATTCAGTTTTGTGACCCTGGTGCATATTGCCAAATTGCTTTCCAGAATGACTGGACCAGTTCATAGCTCCACCACAGCTGCATTAATGTTCCTGTTCTCATAACCCCTTGAGCAAATGACATTTTCCTAGTTGTCATGTTCACCAATCTGATGAGAGAGGTGGAACTTCAGAATTAATTTAATTTATTTTTACTTTATTATTTATACTTGGGAGTATTTCTCATGTTGTTATTGATAGCTTTAATTTCTTCCTTTCATATTCTTTCAGGATTTATTTATCAGGGAATGGCTCCATTTCTTTTATTTTTTAATCCAATCAGTGATATAGCTTAGATATTGGACCCTCATCAAAAAAATTTGTTGCAACAACTTTCCCTCCAATTAACCATTTTCCTTCAATTAAACTTCATTGATTTTATTTGTGCACAATTTTGTTTTATGTAATTAAACTCATCTTTTTAATCTCCTATGATTCTCTCTATCCCTTGTGTCATCAATCATTTTTCCTCTATTTATAGTTGCAAAAGGTCATTCCTTCTGTGCTCCTCTGGTTTATTTTTTTTCTGTGATCTTTTATATCTAGATTCTTTTTTGCTATTTCTTTCAAAAAATTAATTTATTTTAGTTTTCAACATTCACTTCCACAATTTTGAATTTCAGATTTTCTCTCCATTGCTCCCTTCTCCCCATCCCATACATTCTGATTACCCCTTCTCCCAATCTGCCCTTTCTTCTATTCTCCACCCTCCTTTTCTTATCCCCTTCTATTTTCCTATAGGGTAAGCTAGCTTTTTGTACCCTATTGTCTGTGTATCTTATTTCCCAGTTCCATGTAAAAACAATTTTTAATATTTGCTTTTTAAAACTTTGGGTTCCAAATTCTCTCCCTTCCTCCCTCGCCACTCACCCTCATTGAGAGGGCAAGCAATTCGTATATCTAGATTCTTTATCCATTTGGAGCTTATTATGGTATATGGTATGATATGGCTTATTCTCAGCTTCTTGAAAATGATGCCCCATCTTATAGGCTTCATGCCTAGTATGCTGGCTCTTCTTATCTCAACCATCTAGTTTTTCTGGCTTCCTTCAAAACTTCTCTCTCCTCCATCACCTTCTCCCCCCTGCCCCCGTGCCCAAGTCCCCTCTCTTCACTATCATTTTCTCTCATACCTACATGTTGCCTCTACCAATACAATGTGTATTCCTTAAGGCAAGGCATGTTTTGCCTTTCTTTGCTTCTTTTTGACTTAGCATGTTTTACTGGCTAGATTCCTCCCCTCCCCTCCGCCCCTGCCTAAGGGCTCTCTTCTGGACACTCCTGAGTTATGAGTGATTATCAATAGTAACTTGCTGTTTCTCTCCCAGCCTGAAGTCTTTATTTTTCTTTGCCTCATTAAAGGGGCCATCCCGTTCTTAAACAGGTCTATTCAATGAATGGGTGTTACCTCACCCTAAGTGAGTACCTGCATAGACCTTGGCCTAAAGGGGTCAAGGTCTCAGTGCATCCTGGCTCATCTCCGGTTATCCAGATGAATATCTGGTCACTGGATTCAGATAGCTCTGGAGGAGAAGTGAGGCTGGTGACCTGCACAGTCCTCCTTCACTCAAAACACAGTCGAGTGCAAGTCCTATCATCATTTCTCTGATGGCGTGGTCTTCTTCGGCAAGGAAGGACGAACACAACAACGATAATTACTTAGCATAATGCTTGACACAAATTAAAGGCTTAACAAATGCTTTTTTACGGCTGACTGACTGTTACAGTAGAGTCCTTTCTGGTATGAGTTGGACTAGATGGTTCTCCAGGTCCCTTCCTACTCCCAAATTCAATGATCTTGATTTCTTATATTTCTTTCTTTTTTGCTTTTTTCTAAACTTTATTTGGTGAGAGTCTTGCCATTTTAAGGTGATGAAGGAGAACTGGACTGAGCCATGACCACTCTTTAGGCCTCCTTGATGGAACGTCTCATTCATTCATTTTTGAGCAAATGTTTATTAGATGCTTATATTATGTGCAGGGTATTTGCTTAGCTTTGAGAGAGATCAGTGAAACTTTGTGTTGCTCTCAAGGCATTTATAGTCTAGTTGAGATAAGATATGTAAAATATATCACATACATAAAGGGCTTATGAGGATAGCACAATGAGAGTTATAGAAGAAAGATAAGTTTTCACTGGCAGAATTAGGAAAGTAGGGCCATGTGATTGGGACCTGGAAAATAGCAATTGGCAAATGAGGAGAATATTCCATAGAGAATGACATAAAGGAAGATCCATAGATTAGACTCAGACTTTTTAATATTCCTTGCCATATATAGTTTTAGGCATTATAGAGATATATAGATAATGACATATTTGGATATCTATCTCTATACATAGATAGCTCTGTCATCTGTATCTGTCATCTATTTGTCATCTACCTATTATTTGTTGATCTATCTATCATCTATCTATCTGTCTATCATGTCCAGAGCTAGACACTGCAGGGAATATAAAAAGTGTGAGTCTAATTTATGTACCTTTGTTCATACCATTCTCCATAGAATGTTCTCCTCCCCACTGCCCATTGCTAACATCCAGGCAACAATTTTCTAGAATTAGTATGTGAAACCCCCAAACTGTCATTCCAGGTTAGCCCTGACATCAAGGATTATTGCCGTAGCTCGTTTAAATGCATATTGTACCAGCCTGTGCCAGACTTGTAAGGCATTTTAAACAATTTCATAGAAAATTGCTTAGTAAATGGTCTCTTTGTGAAGAGCTTGTTTCATAATGCACTGCAAGGATTTGTAACCACAAGAGTTTCCTATTACATTTGGATACACTGACTAATGGAACCATGAAACAATACTGAAGGTATACAAACCCACAATGGAATTTTAAAAGCATTGCATTGAAATTAGCATGGCCATTCCATTAGGTGTGCAAGGGGTAAAGGCTTGATTATTTGCTATGAAATGAAATTAGCTGCTATTATAGAATATTAAAAGCTGTTTACATACAATTGGGATTAGAAAATAAGATCTACAACTCAGAATATAAGCTATAACCAACTCTTAAGAAACAAATGAATTTACAAAACAGATAAATGAGGTAATGATTTTTGCATTACAAAAATTTTTTTTTCTGTTTTCTGAAGGATTTATTGCAGAATTATGTGAACTTTTACAGGTTCCCCTGAAATATCTGTTTTCTTTTATATCTTTAACTAGTTGGTAAAAAGGCAGAACAATTTAAAATTAATATCTTCAGTACTACTGCTAGTAGAAGTTAAATCAGAATATGAAATACCTTGGTAATGACAGTAATATAAAAGAATTGGGAAAGTGAGCCTTGATTTATAAACATTAGACTCACATGTAACTTTTCCTGAACAGAGCTATTTGGTGAATCAAGATGCACCTGTGAAAACTCACAGTAAGCTGACAAAATTAAAGGGAGCAGAGGAGCTAACTTTGTCCCTATTTCCTACCCCGATACAAAAAATCTTGTACAAGAAAATAATAGAAAACTTTTGAAAATCTCTTGTAGCAGGAGAGACATTGTCCTTGGCCCTGCTGCCAATTCTGCCACCCCCAGATCCTGCTGCCACCCCAGCATCTATGTTAATTTGATTATCTTCAGTCCAGTACCTCGTTTGTAGCCAGGGCTGTACCCTGCACGTTCCATCTCTCTGATTGCTTAAACTGGGGCCCCTCGCCATTGCTTGATGTCTCATCATTCCTGTCCCTTCCACTTGGCCCAGCTGATATCTCATTCCTTCCCCACACCCTTGAATTATTATGGGCCACCCAATCTCCACCCTCTTCTCTCTCCATATTTTTCTCATTTTTCAGTCTCCCAAATGGTAAGAGTATTCTTCTCCATTCTTTCCCTCTACCCACCAAAGGCAACACTCTCCTCCCAAACCCCACCACCATCCAAGCAACTTCAGATTGCAGCCTCATAGTAGCCTATAGTCCCCGTGCATTTCTCTGTATTGTCCTTCTCACACTGATCACCTACTTCTGTAGCTATGTACTTCAGCTGCTGTTGATTCAATTACCCCCCTAGGCTGGGCTGATTCGTTCTGATCCCCAAAGTTCCTGCATCTAGCAAGTCCCAGGCTAACAACCTCCAGAGCTGTGGTTTCCAGCAACCATTGAGTTAACCAAATGTTGTGAGTCAGGCCTGACTTAGGCTGATCATTGGTTCAAGTTTGGGATTAGAATGAAATGAGACACTTGAATACCATTTAACATTTAACAAAAGGAAGTTTGCTTGACCACAACATGGAAGGGCCATTCAACAATGTGGTTGTCATTGCCTTCAGCTTCATACAGAAGCAAATCTGCTCATCACAGTGCATTGAGTCAAGTGAGAGCGGTGACTCACAGCAGCTGTACATCCAAATCTGAGGGGCACTTACTCCTTATGTGCTGGACTTTTTGTGTCCTAAGAGTCCAGCAAGCTGCTGCTTGAGCCTTGGTCACCCAGACCAATCGGGTTTCAGAGACAACTTCTATCCTTGTTAGGGAGAGAAAAAGTAAAGAAGCAAATCTATCCTTCTCTACATAGCAGAAACCCTAGTACATAGATATTGGTCCTACTATATCTCACCTGTTGGTGGCAGGGGCAGTTAGATGGTGCAATGGAGAGAGCACCAGTGCAGGAGTCAGGAGGACCGGACCGGAGTTCAAATTCTCACCTCAGATACTTGACCCTCACTAGCTGTGATACTTTGGGCAAGTCACTTAACCCTGGTTGCCTCATCCTGGGTCATCTCCAGTCATCCTGATGAATGGTCACTGGATTCAGATGGCTCTGGAGGAGAAGTGGGGCTGGTAACCTGCACACCTTTGCCCTTTGACCCAATCCAAATTTGGATTGCAGTATATATTAATATATCTCTGAACAAAATTTCTCTAAATTTTTCAAATTTGGATTGAGTCAAAAGGCCACACTTGAGGACCTACAGGACCACATGTGGCCTCCAGGCCACAGGTCCCCACCCTTACTTAAGAGGTCAGAAACTTCAAGACATGGTCAACTTGACCCTGGGAACAGAGCTAGAAAAGCCTTGAGAAGGTAAAGTGGAAATATGTTCAAAAGCAATACATATTTATTAGTTATATCTTGCAAAAGCCCAGATCCAAGGAACTTCTGGACCAGAGAGCCCTGCCCTTTACCTGGAGGCCTCGGTTTCTGTAAGAGTTGAAACAAGAAATAATGCTCAAGGGACAGGAGATTTGAATATACCATTTATATTATAATATAAATATAAATTATAATATACCATTTAATTATACATTCATATTTAATAAAAGGTACCTTCTATGACCTACCCAACTTATTAAAAGGACCATCTTACATCACCCAGCGGATAATATTGCCCATTGCCAGTCATCCTGACCAGTCTTGCCACTGGACTCTGACAACTGAGGAATGAGGCTGATGATTTTGCCCAGCCCTGATTCACTTAAATCCAATTCGCTTGTAAGACTAGATGTCACCTTCCCGATGTCACTGATTCTCTTTGAAAACAAAGGACAAACAACATAATAGGCAACTCTGGGAAAAATGTTATTGTAGGACCCCTCTGTCAACCCTTCAGTAACAACAGGGACCAATTATAGCAAGTGATTTTTCAAAGTGGCGCAGCAAGGGGCAGTTTGGGGACTGTTAGAAAACTAATGATCATTTGGTACAGCTACCACTAAGTGCCTGCAAAGGGTTCTTCTCAGTCTGCTCTTTATAAACAAAGACCTCCAAAAACGTGTTCTTTTCAGGGTCATAATGACCTGGGGGAAAGCTGCTTCCTGCTCTAGGTCTTTCAGGGCAATGACTCATTTTGGATTCTGTTTAAAGCAGGTGGTTGTGCAAGTGACTTGGCAAATAAGAGACATTGGGATACTTGGGTAGGGAACATATTCTCTCCCAAATTCAGTGTCTCATACATCTCTGGATTTACTTTTCAGAGTTTGGAGAAATGAGTGTTAGTGGGTTATTCCAGACTATTTCTGTAATTATTTGAGTTTTCTCCATTCCTTAAAATGTGACTAAGTAGGCAGAACCCTAGATTTTCTTAGGGTTGATTTCTCATCACTCATCTTTCATATATTTCACCATCTAATCTAAAGCCTCAGTCACTATGACCTGGTCTGATCCAGTCATCAATATGTCAGGTTATGAACGAAAGTAGAGTAGAAAGTGAAACACAACGAAGTTGATAAATAAGATCAAGTACTGTTTTTTCCAAAAAGATCAGTAAAATTGAGAACCCTTACCAAACTACTAAAAGAGAGAAAAAAATGCAAATCAACAAAACTTCAAATTAAAAAGGAAAAATCTCAATAAATGCAAAATAATTGAAGATTATTTTAAGGCATATAAAAACAGTTGCATGCTAATAAGTTATAGAACTTAAAACTGTTATTTACAAATAAATTATTTACAAATAAATTATTTGTTATTTACAAATAAATTACCAAATAAAACACAACAGGAAATCACTAATTTATGGAGACCAGTTTTGGAGGAAGAAATAACATAAGTGATCATTGTATCACCCTTCAAAAATGTCAGTACCAAGTGAATTGAAGAGGTGATTCTCTTAACCTAAAAGAACAAATAATTCCTGTATTTTATAGGTCATTGTGAATATGAGAAATATGAAATGCTGCCTCTATATACTTTGTGAATAAATATGATGTTGATTTTCAAACTTGGCAAAGAGGGAACACTTAAATACTATAGATTAGTTTCCTTTATGAAAATAGATGTAGAAATACAAAATAAAATTGCATTTAACAGAATGCGGTAATACATTTATTTTTTTTTTCATTGTAGCCAACCAACATACTAGAAACACCAGGCTAACATCAGAAAAACTTGGAATATAATACCTCTGTACTTGGAATAAAAACCTCTGTAAAAGTGTGGTTATAACAGTAAATAATGAAACCTGCCAAGTTATAGTCTGTTGGCCTAACCTTCAAGATCTCTTCACCACATGAGGCATCAGAACAGGGCTTCAGTGAAGAATGATTTTTCTAGTGTAATTTTTAAAAGGGCAAAAAACACAGAATAGATCTGCTCTTTATTTTTAATAAAGTGATTTAGATGTGAAGTTTCATGCTGTCTTAGCATTAAATTTAAATGTATATTTTAGTACATAATGTTTTAAAAAATTCCAATTATCCTTTTCATCAAAAAAATCTAGCAAACATTTCAAAGATTTCATATGTGTATAATTATTTCTGTCGAACAAAGAGCACCTTTTATTGGGATTTTGATTGCATGTCTCTAGAGTTTAGACAAGTTTCAGTTTCAGCTCACATTTAAATGAAAAGTAGTAGAACCTAACCAATAACAAAATAATTTTAATTTAGTTACAATTCTCAACTACTGTGGGAAAGATACATAATCATAACAATAAATTTTACAGGTAGGTACCCATGTAATAAAGAATCCTCTAAAATAATCATGTATATTCAAAGCTACATTACCTGAGTTATAATTATCTTAAATGTGGTAATTGGTTCAAATTCACTGTAAATATACACTGAGAATTTTAACAATGGGACCACTTCAGGGCATTCCTTATTTGAACTAATTGAGACGTAGCTATTTGTATGTGTATACATATATATTCACATATATGTATACATGTGTATGTATGTGTGTATCTTTATATATATATGTGTGTATATATATATATAGTGACATCACCTGTCAAAAAGGGATTAGTCTTGTTTTGGTTGACCAGAGAGGAGACCTTGAACCACAGAGAGGGAGATTTAATGATATAAATAGGAAGAGCTCTCTAGAAATGAAATACACTATCATAAAAGGTAGTGAATTCTCCCTTAGTAGAAATCTTCAAGAAAAGGCTAGAAGACTACTTTGTCATAGAGGAGATTCTTATGTAGGTAGGATTGTACTCGATGATTTCTAAGGGTCCTTTGACTGTTGAGACAATAAAAACAGTATATTACAAAATATAATAAATAAAATAAAAATATAATACATAAAACAATATAATTTATAAACACAATAAATAATATAGTATATACATAAAATATAATAAAAAAGAAAATTGCTGCAATATTTGTAAAAAATGTTAGACTAAAACCTCAACATTTAAAAAATTATAATGTCATATTAAAAAATTCAAAGGCAAAAGAGAGATCCGAAGGGTACATGGTCAAAAGATATGAATGGTGAATTTACAGATTGTTAATAGCCACTTGAAAAATGCTAATTAATCCTCACTAATCATCTAAGTAATGAAAATTAAAGCAACTTTGAGATACCACCTAAGAAGTTGAATTGGTAAAAAATTATTTTAAAAAGATGAAATCAGCCTGGAGTGGTTGAATAATAGGTAGATTCGTACAGATGAATCTTTCTAAAAATCACTGGCAATTGGTGATATAACCTTTTATTTAAGACCTCCAGTAAGGAGGAACTCAATATTTCCTGGGTTGGTTTATTCCACTTTGTAAGTCTTTCTTTGCATTAAACCTAAGTTCATTTTTCGTTGCAACTTTCAAAGCAAATCAACATGAAGGAATACTGGGAAGATAGCTGAGTGAGAGGTGACCTAAAACTTCTCCCTCTCCAAATACATAAGAAACACCCTCTCCTTCATTCCTACAAACAGTGGGAAAATGGAAACAGGTAATTCTTAAAAAAATAAATAAATAAAACACCTGAAAATCAACTCACTGTTCCTGGTGCTACCATGCTAGGTGCCTCTGTCTCCCAGCCTGTCACTGTGCTGGCCCAGGTGGCCCCTGCATTTCTTCTGGTTATTTCACTTTTAGTTAAAGTCCTTTTTGGAGTTAATCTATTAACAATATTCATGGACTCTGCTTTCTTTTTTTTTTTTTAACTTTATGTAATTTATTTATTTTTCAGTTTTCAGCATTTACTTCCACAGAAATTTGAATTCAAAATTTTCTTGCTATCTCTCCCCACCCCTCACCCCAGGATATTATATACCCCATCCAACCCTTCCTCCAGTCTGTCTTCCCTTCCATTAGTCCCCCCTTCTTCAATCCCCCTCCCCTCTGTTTTCCTATAGGCAAAATAGATTTATATACCCCATTGCCTGTACATCTTATTTCCCACTTGATTTTTAACATTCATTATTAAAGCTTTGAGTTCCATAATCTCTCCCTTCCTCCCTCCCCACCCACCCTTATTGAGAAAGCAAGTAATTCAATATAGGTCATACATATGTAGCCATGCAAAACACTTCCATTACAGTCATGTTGTGAAAGACTAACCACATTTCCCTCTGTCCTATCCTGCCCTTCATTTATTCCATTCACTCTCTTGCCCCGTCCTCCCACAATAGTGTTTGCTTCTGATTATCCTTTTCCCCAATTTGCTGTCCCTTTTTTATCTTCCCTCTCCTATCCTCTTCCACCCTGACTTCCTGCAGAAAGACTGCTTTCAAGAAAGGTTGAAGTCCATCAGCCATACTGTCCCAAGACTTCAGAAACAAAATGGAGTGAGGAAAGAAAGACAGTGTCTATGGATGAGTCTGGAGCCCAGGGGAGAAAAATATTTTAGAGAATGGAGGGGCCCGGAGAAAAGTTCTCATTGCTAACTATTTAATATTGTATAGGAAGAAATAAATTAACACAGAGAATGAAAGAAAGGGGGTATAAAGACCTAAATGCAGCGGGAACTCAGAATTGCTCCTTATCATTGCCCGATGGGGCTTTCCTCAGTTCCTTCATAGATTTCCTCCTAGTGTAGGTACACAGATTGAAATGGCCAATCACAATGAGTGAAAAGTGGAAGAGTAGAAGTGGTAAATAAAGGGAATATCTCAAGATGTCCTTCCTCCCCTTCCCTTCTCCCACTTTCCCCTGGCCCCAACCTTGCCAGACCACACCAGTGGGGCAGATTGACTACTCAAGCAGCTTGGATCAATTGAAAGTCAATAACCTTATTTTCCCCCATGAAACAGAGGACTATTAGACCTTATAATATGCCTAACTTTTGTCCCTGGCACTGTTATCTAGCCTTCTTAAATAAATGTGGTGTGGTTGAAAAGGACCATCTTTCTTACTGCTGACTCCCAGGCCTTGCCATCTGCCCTGTAGCTAAACTTTATCCTATATGTTGTCTGTCCAATTAGAATGTGGACACCTTGAGAGCAAGAATTGTCACATTTTTTTTTCTATTTGTATCTCCAAATACTTGGCACAATGATTGGTATACCTTAAATGCTTAGCAAATGCTCTTTCACTCATATGTTAATACAAGGGTACCTCAGAGACTACCTTTGGCACTGTCCCAACTTGTCATCCTCAAAGCTGATATAACACCAGCCATAAGAGAGAATACAAATAACAGATGCTTGGGGAGGGCACAAAAGATCTGGCCCATGTAATAGAAGATATTTGACTGTAAGAAATACTAAATGCCACAACCCAGAAAATTAGACAAGAAAATCACTCAGAAATATTGGAATCAGACAGCAAACTACAGAGCAAGAGAGTGGACTGAAAACAAATGGAAAGCTGGAGCTTAATTCCCCCTCAAAAATTATAGTCAGTATTACATCAAACACTCAATTTTGTAGGCAGCAAGGATAAAAAAAAAACCTTTTCTATTCCAAGGACAACCAGTCAGGATAATGCAGGACTCTTTATTTCTTATTTACAAGAAATTGAAGGAAAAATTGCAATAGGACATTAAAAAAAACAAACACTGATTTGTACCCTAAAACCACATATTTTGCAAAACTGAGCCTATGCATGAGGAACAGACAACTCATCCCTCCAAACTCATGACTTTGTGTTGCCCTAGTCACATGAAAATAAACATTTCATTACTTAGGTTTTCACAACTATCTGAAAGTGTATAGTTTTTTTTTTGGTCAGTTCATGAATTGAATGCTCTTCTCCACCTCTTGGGTTGCTGTCTTGAAGTCATGGTTCAAAAGATTCTTGACAGTCTTTTAGTTGGTCAACAAGCATTTATTAAGCACTTTCAATGCCTAGAACTGTGCTAAACTCTGGAAATATAAAGAAAGATGCTGTTTTATATTCAAAGAGCTCACATTTTAATGGAGAAAACAGAAGCCTGAAGTGATTCCATAGACTGGGAAGAGGGTAAGATACTATAGGATCTTGGCCTGAAAGGGCCAGGGTCTCCCATTGTATCCTGGGCCATCTCCAGTCATCCTGATGAATATCAGGCCACTGGACCCAGATGGCTCAGGAGAAGAAAGTGAGGTTGGTCCCTCACTCAAATCAAAGTCAACTGCAAGTCAATTTGATGTCATGGTCCTCTTTGCGAATGAAGGACAAACACAAGAAGACGACTAGGGTTCTGCAATACGATTCTTAGCTGGCTTCGGTGAGGGTGGTTGCTATAGAAGAATAGCTTGTCTACAGCCAGACTCATTCTTAGGAACATATGATCTTTGTTCTAGAGTTGTAAGAGACCTCAAAGGTCATTTAGAACAAACAATGACTAACAATGGAAGAAAGGGCAAAGGACAGGACTGGGCCCTTCAGCCTTGGGTTATAGAGGAGTTTTTGCTATACTTCATATCAAGAATGTACTTTGCTGAAAAGAGTAAAGTATTAAGAAAGATGTAATGGAAATAAAATTTCTTGTAAAGGAGCATTGCTAATTTATATCACTTAAATAAAGAGAATGGAAGAAGTTGGGGCCAGGAATTGAGAGGATTAGTGTTGCAATTAGCTAAGAAAAAGAAAGATAAAAAGCAGAAAAGAAGGAAGAGAATGTAACCTGGGAGGGAGGGAGGTATAGAGATTAAGAAGAAAATTAATGTTCTAGGAAAATGAATTTAATAGATCAAATTAGTACAAACAAACCAAACCAAAGAGTGATCACTTAGAGGAGGCAAATTATCTCTCTGTTTATCTAGTCTGTGCCTATCTATCTATTATCTGTTGTCTATCTAAAGTCTATTATCTATTGATCCCTAAATATCTAGATAAATATTAATTTACATGTATAAGATATAGATGCTATATTATATATAATTTAAATGAAATAAATTTAGAATTTTTTTTAACAATTGATATGGATTAAACTCTGCAATACAAAAAGAATAAGGACTTTTTTTTAAAGCCAATAATTTCTTAAAAACAGGAAATACATATAAACATAACCAGAGTGAAATGAGACAAAGATAAGGCATCTTAGGTAATACCAAAAACTAGGAATTGTGATCATATATTCAGACAAAGCATCAAAAATATTAATAATGTCAAAAGAGAACCAGAAACCATATGATACTTAAAGACTCTAGGAACAGTTTTTAAAAAACTTATTAAATATAGACCACAAATTGCATAATGAGTTCTTAAAAGAAAGCTACATGAATTATATCATCATAATTTCCCCTCACTCTAGATATCTGCAATGCCCCACTTGAAAACTGAAACAAAATCTCGTAAGAGTTAAGCAGAGTTAAGAAAAGCAAATTCACACAATAGGCATGGGTTGTGTCTGAAAATGTTTTGTCCTCTTCCACACCTTATTTCCGTCATTGTTAGGAGATGTTAACACATTTCATTATAAGCCTCCTGGAGATATGTTTGGTCATTCCTGTGATAAGTTCTTATCTCTGTCAAAGTTTTTTTCCCACTTTACAATATTGTTGTCATTATATAAATTGTTCTATTGATAATGCTTACTTCCTTTGTATCATTTTCTGTTTCCCAGATTTCTCTAAAATCATCTCTTCCATCATTTCTTATGACACAATAATATTTCATTACATTCATATAGCACAATTTATTCAGCCATCCCCCAACTAACACCTAATGATTATTCCCTTAGTTTTCACTAATATTCTCTTCTTCTCCCCCTCTCCCTCCACCTCCATTTATAATACTGACTTCAGGATCAGAGAATTTATATGCTTACATCCTTCTCCATATTATCCCTTTTAAAAAAATCTTACCCCTTCCCTATCTCCACTGAGTTTTTGTATTTCTTCAAACTCTTGGGGTTTGAAATGGAGGAGAGGATACTCAACTTTCGTTCATCCGGTTTAGATAACAGAGAAGTTCATCTTATACTGCTACCCCTCCCCCGTCTTCTCCTTCATTTTTAAATACCTTTCTCACACACTTCAATTAGGAATAGTAAGTTCTACGCTTTATCTTCCAAACTAATGTGCAGTCTGTCCTAATCTTTCTCCTCTTGTTGTATTTGTCCTTTGTTTTCTTTTTATTCTTCTTATTAATTTATTTCTTTTCAGTTTTCTACAATTACTTTCATAATTGAACAATAAGCAATATCTTTGGATATTGTTGAGAGGTATACAACTTACTCAACATTGAATGGGTCCAGAATGCTGGGCTTTTATGATATGAGGGATCTTGTTCTTTTTTTGGTCTCCTGTCTTCAGTCTTTATTTATATTTTTTTATATTTCTTTTGCTGTTACAGGTGGTTCTTTTGTTTAGCACCCTTATCTCTCTCTTAATCTATTGCTTTTGACATAATGTTGGTTTAAAAAGAAAGATTCAGGCTTTTGTCAATCTTATTATATACTTTGACAGAATTTTCTATAAAAGCAGATTTAGTACTGAGAGCCAATGCTTTGGAACAGATATTTCGGAGATCCTGCTAGCTCTTCTTCTGATTGAAACTCTTGTCTCCCAGCAATTCTCAAGAAATAATATTCAAGAAGAGATTCATCAATAAAACTCTTCACCTAAAATTCTATGTAAGAATGAAAAAAATATTCCAAATAAATGAGGTGAAATAGAGATTTTAGTTGTATGATCAATATAAAGTAGCACTGAATATTCATAGGATATAATCCTGTGAGGACATCCAGGAACACAAGGGGGAAAATATGGAGAGAACTTGCATGAAATTCAGTTGAAGGAGAAACAGAAGCATGGTATAATGATGTACTTTAGACTACTTGGATAGAAAGAGGGATTAAGTAAGAAACTCAGTATGAAAGCATGATATTTTGATGACTGGGAAAACCAATCATCCAGACATTTGCTGGAAGCTTCTTTATGCTAAAGCAAAATAGCTGACAATTCTATGAATTTCTTTAACAATAATTTCAATCTTCAAATGGTGAAGTTACTAAAGGAACTATTCTGGACCTCGTTCTGACCACGTAGGAAGAACTGATTGCTGAGAAAACAATGAATGAACCCTTCCTTCGAATCAAGTGACTCTTCAGTCATAGAATTCATGTTAAAAAAAAAAAAAGGAGCGGAAAGCAGAAATAGACTGAAATATACTCTAGAAGTAGTGGGGAGGTAGAATTCATAGGAAAGGAGAGGTAGGGTCCCATGGTCAGAAGTCTGCATGGAAAGCTCTTGCAATGAGGACCAAAAGATGACAATGTGACTGTACTGTGAAAAAATTTGATTTAAAAGAGACACATATAGAAAATGAAACTGAAGACAAGTTTCAGATACAAAATACTAACATGGTTCTCTCAAAATAACATCAGGACCATTAAAAGCCCAATGAAAAGAGTCAGATGATGAATACCCAGAATGACACAAAGAACTTTTTCATCAATGTTGGAAACAAAAAGAGTATTAAAACTATCATCCCAAATTCCTCCACTTGCCCTGGCAGGTTGGGTGGTCCCCAAATGGCGGCTGGTAGCTTATTACCTCAGTGGTCGGAAGGGTAACCCCAAGGGGTTAAAGGTGGTTTTCTAAAACTATAAATCATGAGCCCCTACATGCATATTTTCCCCAGTGATTATCATTTAATGGTTAGCATCATTTAGCCACCCAGAACTAATTGACTTTTAGAAGTGAATATTTACTAAGTTAATATAGTAAAAATAGTAAGGAACAACCCCCCAAACTGAAAGCATACTATCCTAAAAGATTCCAAAGGAAAGTGATTTCAAGCTTAGAGATATATAGCAAAGGGGGTAACATGTATCCTTTTTCATGGAAGTTGTTCCCTCCTTTTGGGGAGTCCTTATGATGTTCTGCTTAGGTGTGAGGTACCTTTCTGCTGGGCCTCTTGTAAATTCTTGAAGCTGCCTTCCCTAGAATATTCAGTTTGTCTTCACCTGTTGATGCAGACACTTCAGTCAGCCGCTGACCTTCTGCAGACCTGCTAGGATAACCATGAAAAGTCCCAAATCTTCCATCATTTTGAAGTTTACTAATCTTTTGGTCATAGTGGAAAGAGGGAGACAGAGAATATTCTTCTCTTCCCTAAGGGATTCCCTCTCAGTGACTTGATTACAACTACTTCTACCACTGAGCTGACCTACTACTCAGATGCTGAGGTCCTTATCAGCTTGCTATTTTGTACAAGGTTCACAGGGCATGACTGAATAACATATGCCCATTCCAATGCACCTCTTGTGTAGCATCATTTCATTTCAATGAATGCCTTTTACTCTTTCTAAATCAATAAAGTTATTTTTGCAATTTGTTTAATGCCTTTGATTCCATTGAAATATTCTCCTTGATTAATAAAGTTACTTTAAGGTCAGTGGGGCATTTGATTTATTTAATCAACCCCCCACCCTAAGAAAAGAAAGGATAGGACCATTGTCTTTGATGGTGAAAAATCATCTCTATTCCTCAACTCTTATTTTGCTTGTTTTCTCTTCTCTTAAGATAATTTTTGAAGTAGGAATGATAGAAATGGTTCACAGAGGGCTGAAATTGAAGATAAGTAAGGATAATGTAAGAAAGCACTTTTCTGTTCTTAGTAAATTTGAATCACTAGACCCAAATGAACTGCATTTTAGGTTATTGAAGGACCTTATTGATGTGATTTCTGAACCGATATCTATGATTTTTGAAAGATTTTTGAAACTAGGAGAGTTGTTACAGAATTGCTTAAGAGTAAATGTTCCAGTTTTCCGAAATGGTCAGAAAGTAAAGTCATAACATCTTTTCACTTCAGTTTCTTTATTCATGAGATGGAGATCATAAAGGTTGTTGTGAAGATCAAATGAGTTAATAATTGAAAAGTGCTTAACTGCATAGTATATGGAACATAGCAAGTGTTATATAAATGTTAGCTATGATTATTATTAAAGCTATAAGTTGGTGACCTTTGACTTCTAGTCTTGGAAAAATTCTGGAACCTTATATGAAAGAGGTGGTTTGTGAACATTTAGAAAGGGAAGCATTCATCACAAAAAGCCACCATATTAGTTTTTTTTTTAATCAAGAGCAAACCATGCCAAACTAATCCAATTACCCATGGTTTGTTTGTTTGTTTGGTAAGTAAACTGGGTAGATCCGAGGAACTTTTTAACAGAGTATTTGGAAGGATCTCTTTAACCTTGTGGACAATAAAGGATTAAACACTTGATTATTCTTAAATGGTTAAATAACTGGATCCAAAGAGTAATCATTGGTAGATATAAAGAGAAATCTCTAATGAGGTATCCCCAGGTTTCTGTCCTTGACCTTGTGCTCATCAAACAATTTGTCAGCGATAAAATAAAGTTAAATTTTGACAAAGCCTTAATAGTGCAGTGGGTAGAACACTGGCTCTGGAGTGAGGAAGATTCGTCTTCCTGAATTCAAATCTGACCTCAGATACTAGTTGTGTGACGCTCAGCAAGTCACTGTTTGCCTCCATTTCTTCATTTGTAAAAACAAGTTGGAGAAGTGACAAACCACTCCCATATCTTTGGCAAGGAAACCACAGAGAGGGTCACAGGGTTAGACATGACTAAAAAACAAGTAAACTTCACCATCCCCTTTCCAAATAATAGAAAGCTGGAAAAGATAACTAATATGGTAGTCACGATCCAAAAAACTCAACAGATCGAATGAAGTGAAGATAAATATAACATTCTACACTCAAGTTCAAATTCAATTCATTTCAATATATGTTGAATTGAGCATGCTACATTAAAAGAGGAATAATTTCTAAAGCATTTGCTTTAGTGTTCTATGCCTTACTTGAACCAAATCTAGAGTATTTAGTTTTAGTGTTACATTTTAGAAAAATCATAGATAATGGGGAAGTTGGGACTATATTGTATAATAGGCATGATATATACTGTGTTTGTTATCTACAAAAATTAAAAGATACATAAAAAGTTGACCTTAAAAAATCACTGATAAAAACCTTTTTTAAAAGACTTTTCTTGAATAAATATGTAAAAATGAGAGTTATTTAAAAATGTCTTGGTGCAGAAGCAGTGTGATGACTTCCTAATGGTATCCTAAAGTATATTCTTCATTAAGTATCAATTGAGCTGAACACTGAGGTCTTGGAAGTCTGATTTTCAGATAACTGGGGCATTACTCTACATGAATCAGGGAATCAATATACATAGCTTTTATATTTAGGAAGTGATTTCTCATTCCCCAAAATGGATGGAGAGATTGAAAGAAGACAGTCACATCTTTTCCATTTGATTGTGCAAATCACATAATCTATTACTTGTCTGATGTATGTATATCATCACTATGATAGCAAAAACATTTTCCATGAGCTGTTCAATTTCAGTCATGTCTAACTCTTCATTATCCCCTTTGAGGTTTTCTTGGCAAAAAAAAAAAAAAAACCAGAACCAACTAGAGTGCTTTGCTATGTCTTTCTCCAGCTCATTTTACAAATAAGGAAATGAAGCAAACAATATTAAGTGACTTGCTCAGGGTCACACAGCCAGTAAGTGTCTGAGAACAAATTTGAACTCAGGAAGGTGAATCTTCATGATTCCAAACATACACTGAGCCACCACTCTGTCAGCAAAAATATTTTCAAAGTACAATACCCCAAATCTTGGGTTTTGTTTTCTCTAAGAAAGGAAGTCAAATTAAAATGGGTTTTTAAAAAATATTTTCCATGACTATATTTGTAATTTTCTTTACAGAAATGTGATGATGAATATAACAAATGGAAAACTCACAGAGCATGAGATTATGACAGTTGGACGTTACTACAGTGTGAGAGAAGACTCAGATGGTGATCCGACTTTCCTTCTTTCCCTTGCTCAAGAACAGTTGAAAAAGTATACCTTTGAGATTTTTGACAAAATGATTGCCATGTGCGAATACAAGGATCACGCCAAGTAAGTCTTTGTATAGTTTATCCATGTTAATTGATATTTTAAACTTCTCTAAACCTGAATGAGAAAGAGATTCACATATTTTTTTAAATTTTTTCACGGAGAATCCTTAGCTCAAGAATGCAAGGAGTAGCTTAAACCAGTTACAAAGAGAGCTCACTAAAGAGTTTATTCTTTCATCAGATTCATGATTTCATGTTTGCTGATGAAATGCTTTGACTTCAAGGGAAACTTGCTCTTCTTGAATTTTCTCATTATCTATTGCCAACACTTATTATTGCTTGATGAGCTAAGATTTCAGCAAGGTTAAGCAGTATCACATTTGCTACCTTTTAATATTATTTTATGCTAAGTAATAACCAACTATTTTGACCTCCATCATAGAAAGAACACTTTCATGTTAAATTCTGTATAATTTTTCTTTGAAATTACAGAGAACAAATCAAGAGTTTATGTTTCTGAATTTGAATTTAATAAAATTTCAGTAAAAGTAAATTATTAAGAAATATATTCAAGACATTCAGGAAAATTTTTAAACCTTTAAGCTAAACAATATAAACCTAACTTTTCCTTACAAAATTTGATATCTCCCTATCTAGAGCAAGGAAGATGATTTTTTTCAATTAACTCATATCTCAGCTTATTAGTTACAAAGAAACTTCTCTATTCTTCATTGGCTTCACTTTTGCCATGTACTGGAAAAAAAAAGCATAAAGTCATCTATGGTTATCTCTACTACTGGTCATTTTAATTGAAATTGATCAGTTTGGCTAAGCCCTCTGAAAAGATCTGGTGAGCATTAAAGGTCCAATTGTAGCTTTCAGTTTTATGGAATCAAGTCCAAAGAAAACATTAGGAAAAAACTTTTGGGTCATAACATACTAGATTTTTAGGGCCTTAATTCTCAGAATTTTAGATAGTATCACACATCTACATGATTAGCAGCTAAAAGGGCAGATTACATAGAACAATCTTTGTGTCTGCAACTTTAGTGGTCCATCCTGCCAATAACAAAGAATTTCAAACATGGAAGAAAAAAACCACCACATGTTTAGACTTCATCTGTTTTTTAGTGAAAAAATTTGATGAAATTCAATATTATTATTTTTCATTTTATTAAGTCCTAATTCCAATTTTTATAAGACTTCTTCAAAAAGCTTATTTTAGAACATATGCATATTTTATCATTTTTATTATCTACTTGTTACAAAAAGAAAACAAAAATACATTTCCTATTTTATTTGTGTTTGCTACAGAACAGGATTATTGCCTAGTTCAGCTATCAGGACTCTTTGCAAGTCCTTTAGGATGCCTATGCCAGATGATCTTCTAAGAGAATTATTATCCAAGTAAGTGATACATCAAATGATCAATATTTTTATGTACATTTCAAGGCATATTTGTAGTTGTATATAACATTATAATATTAATCACTATATTTTTAAATATCTGTGACTTTTTGCTGTATTATACTTTGATAATGTTTTGACTTCATTAGGATGGTATACATCTATCTGAGTATTCAGTGGAAAAGTTGGACCCACTAATATGGGAGAGAACAGGAGATTGGGCCTATTTTAGAGTTTTTCTGGGAAGTTAATCCATGGAAGATCAAGACAGAGTAAGCATGGTGACAAAGAAGGAACTAGAACCACTAAGCCCAAGACTGCAAGGAATAGTTTTAACCAATCACAAGACAAATTGAACAAAACACAGGATATAGACCAAGCAGAGAAGGATAGACAAGTGTTAAAAACCAAAGACGTTGAATAGGAAAATAAGATCATGTACAATCTAAAGCTAGAAGGAGTCTCAGAGACCAGCAATACATTCTTCTTCCTCTCATTGCCCCCTCACTATGTCCCATGAAAACATGTTGGCTTTTGCTAAAAGACAAGGTATAACTCAGTGCCCAAAGCTCCAGTGTTTCTTGTGCTATACTATTCTCTTTTCCCCTGCAAAAAAGCTTTTTTTAAAACAGAAATTAAGAATTGCAATACCATGTTAAGTGTTCATAAATTAGATTAAAAAATTCCAAAAGGGATGCAAGATGTTTGCTTTGACTGCTATATCTACATGTATATATAGGTGTACACACGCACATACGCATTCATACTCGCATGCTCAAGACACACACAGCTAAAATGACTATCTAATTTATATCCATATACAGAAAAAATAAGGTCACTTCTTGATTAAAAGTGGCTCCAATCTAATCAAGCCAATATTGTAACTGATGATAGTGGATCTCCTTTCCTCCACATTTTTGTATTTGTTTCTCAAGAGATACTCAAATTCACATGCTAATTGGAAACTGTACTGGAATTAAAAAAAAAAAATATTTAATGAAACATATCCCAACCCCAGTTCTTCCCTCAGGTATCAAGCAGTGCAAATCTAATTCCTCTTACATGTGACACCTCTTCAGATATTCAGAAACAGAAATCATTCTTTCCTTCATAAGTCTTCTGTTCTTCAGGCTAAATGTCCCCAAGTATCTTCATCCCATTAGTATCTCTAGGGATAATGAGTATTTCTTAACTTATTATGCTTAAGAAAAGTGCTTTATAAGTTTTAAGGGGTTTATATAAATATGGATTAAATTAATAAGTCATCATCTTCTCAACATGATTACCTTTTTTCCTTTGCCTTAAGACAGGAAGAATTTTATGAAACTTGGAACAAGTCATTAGAAGTTAGACAATGTCTGTTTCAGTCCTGAGTGGCTAGGTCCACAATGGTTAATGCACTTGTAGACATCTTTTGTTCATATAAATCAATTACCTAATTTCCTGGCCATGGGAAAGTATAGAGTAACTGGATTTGAAAGATGTTTCTTTTAAAAAAAGAAAGAAAGAAAATGAGAGTGGCTAGCAATGTCAAAAATATCCAAGAGGTCAATGGATAAGGGCTGAGAAAAGATTGCTGTATTGGAGGTAATTATTAGGTATCATTGGCAACTTTTGAGAGAGCAGTTTCATTAGGGTTGAAGTCAGAAGGCAAATGAAAGTAGGTTAAAAGAAGGGTAGGTAGTGAAAAAGTAGAGGAAGAGGTTGTTGACATTTTATTTTATCTTTTGGACATTCTAAACTCAAAAAGCATTAGACAACTTGAGTAATTCTATGTTCAAAGGAGAACGAAAACAAAGCACATGAAAACAAAAGTCTCCACCATGTACAGTTTGGTTCTTTTTTAAAGTTTGCAATAAATTCAACATTGCTTCCAAAAAAAAAGAAATATGTCTCTTTCCCAGTGCTTTACTATGATCTGGGTCACATGCTTGACGGATTCCATCATCTGAACAGATTCCTTTATTCCTTTGAAAGACTGTCTCAACTCCTAATGGAACAATCAGTGCATGACTCGAATTTATATAGTTAATTATGATTGTCCCCAAAGGCTTCATAGCACCTTACAAACTTCTTGGCCAAAGTTGGGCATTCCAGGGCACTCCTATGGAGCATTTCCATGCCTTGAATCCCTTTTGATCTATGTAGTTTCTGGTAAAAGTCACAAGTATGGAGTTAGATGAGAGTTTATTCAGTACAAACTATACCCAGGGGTAATGTCACCCTCTTACACAAGGGTAGACACCTCCCAAGATAAAGCAGGGACAGCTGCTTAACAGCTGTACTGCAATGCTTCTTGAGCTGAGAACAGGAAGTGAAATATAAATTAAATAAAAATGTCTGGAAGTGGTAAGAACTTCCCCACTTGGTTGCCACTCACATATTTTTCTTGACCTTGTACTTAGATATTCAAATTCTCCTACAATTTGGTTTCCAAGTTCTCTCTCAATCTAGTCAGTCCCATCTCTTAGACTGTTAATACAATCCAAGATAGTATAAGGTCATATAGATTCTCCATGCCTGGTTACCTCCCACCTGCCTACATTGTTTTCAATACAATAAGGTCACTTGCCTTGCTAAATGAGTTCATTTCTCTAACGCACTCAACTTTGAAGCATACTTAACTGATAAGGTGGTAGTAGAATGTCACTTATAGGGTGAGCAGAACCAAGATGGCTGAATGAGAGTGTAGACTTACCTTAGCTCTACTGCAAACTCCTTTAGATACCTATAAAAAGAGAATCAGAACAAATTTTAGAGTGTCAGAATTCACCAGGAGACAGAATGTGGCAGATTTCCAGCCCAGGACAGCCCAGAAGGTCGACAGGAAGGATCTGCTTTTGTGCTGGGGGAGTGCAGAACTCACAGGCCGCACCAACCCAGACTCTGCCATAGCAGAGTGGAGCAGGAGCCACCAGAGCGAACGGAAGCAGAAGCAGCAGTGAAAGTTCTCAAACATATCAGCTGAGGACAGAAGTCTAGCAGAACTGAGTGAGAGAGAAGCGCAAGACCCCTGGTAACAACAGCAGCCACTCCTGAGACTATCAGCCCACAGATTAAATTTTGAAGTCTCCTACTTGAGCTTCCAGGAGCCAGGATGGCAGAGTAAAGTGTAAGTGTTCTCACCCTCCCTTGTTGACCTTGAAAAACCCAGAGAATACTGCCCCAGGAAAAATCCTAGAATGGTGGAATTAGCTAAAGGGGTAAAACAGTCTCTCAGCTTGAGAGGCTCGGGAGATCATCAACAAGAGTGCTTCTGGTTATGGCTAAAGGGGACCAGTACAGGACCAGAGCTGTCCCACACAGTCCCACCTCAGTGAATAATCAGGAGATCCTGAGCCCCAGGGGGTGGAGCCTGTAAGCACCAACACCAGGACCCCAAGTGTACATTAGCACAGCCAGGGGAACTGGGCAGACATCAACACAGAAGGAAGTTCACTAGCTGCTGAGCCTGTCTGTGCTCTAGCTCAGAGGAGGAGGAGACTTCCTGTGACAAGACCACCCCTTCCCCATACCTCATGCAGCGAGCTTGAGCGTAACCCCAAGGAATCTCAGAAAGACTTCACCTGGCCTCTGCCTTGGCACACACCAGCTAAGCTGCAGCATTCTAGCTTCTAGTTGGAAGAACTGGAGGTCACAACACACAAAGCCTTAAGTTCTCAGAAAAAAAAAAAAAACATGAGACAGACTGTGTCCCAGAAACAGTGATCCACTTTAAAAGCCAGGAAAAAGGCAATCATCATGAGCAAGAAGCAAACCAGAAAAGCAGAGACCATAGAATTGCACTAGAGGGAAAAATTCCAAAATATGAATTCAGAAGAGGTCAGCATTGAGACCATGCTTGTGTCTGAAACTTCAGAAAGAAATACGAGCTGGTCTCAAACCCAAAGAGCATTCTTAGAAGAACTCGAGAAGTATTTTAAAAACCAAATTAGAGAGGTAGAAGAAAAATTGACCAATGGTTTTAAAAATATGAGAAAAGAATTCATTGAAGAATTAAAAGGGAAGGGGGTGGAGCCAAGATGGCGGAGTAGGACGACGCACACACACAGGGTCTCCCCTCACAGCCTATAAAATACCTGTAGAGAGGGACTCTCAACAAATTTTGGAGCAGCAGAAGTGGAAAACAACAGAATGGAGGAGATTTCCAGCTCAGGGTGACCAGAAAGGCCCACAGGAACGTGGGATGCACCAGATGTGGAGCTGAGCATGGAGCACAGCCCAGCCTTGGCCATATGTGGCTCAGCTTGAGAGCAGCCCTTGGGGACACAATCTCCAGTCGTGGAATCCCCAGTCCCAGCAGCAGCAGGTTCGAAGATCCCTCAACCCACAGGCACCAAAGGTCATTGACAGGGTTTTTCCAGCTGGCCAGGAAGGGAGAAGGGCCTTCCCATAGCTCCGGTAGGAGGCAGCTGCCTTTGAGGCTATGCGCGGCAGCCGCATACATTTTTGGAGCGTAAAAACCTCTGGGGGCATTGAAGAGCTGATTCTTGCCTCCACCCTGTGTGGAGGCCCTGGGTAAGCTGGTCTTTGTTTCACACTGAATGGCGGCCCTGCCCATCCAGCTTATCTGAAAATCAGTCCCCAGTGCTGACTTGGGAACTGGAGGCCAGGTGACTGTGGAGAGGAACTTCTGCTAAGATTCTGGGCACAAAAATCCCTCTCTGCATCCAGAGCAGTGCACATTTGATCATGCCACATTAGAGGAACTGAGATCTTACAGATTCCCAGAGTATACCCTACTCTTGACAAGGCACCCAAAAGTCAAGTAACTGGTTGGGAAAATGCCCCAAAAAGGGAAAAAAAAATAAGACTATAGAAGGTTGCTTTCTTGGTGAACAGATATCTTCTCCCATCCTTTCAGATGAGGAAGAACAATGGGAAAGACATAAAAGTCAAGGGTTCTGTATCCCAAATATCCAAAATAAATATCCAGTGGGATGAGGCCATGGAAGAGCTCAAAAAGGATTTTGAAAATCAAGTAAGAGAGTTGGAGGAAAAATTGGGGGGAGAAATGAGAGTGATGCAAGAAAGTCATGAAAAGCGGGTCAACACCTTGCTAAAAGAGACCAAAAAAAATGCTGAAGAAAATAAAAGCTTTAAAAATAGGTTAACTCGATTGGCAAAAGAGGTTCAAAAAGCCAATGAGGAGAAGAATGCTTTCAAAAGTAGAATTAGCCAAATGGAAAAGGAGTGTCAAATGCTCACTGAATAAAATAGTTCTTTAAAAATTAGAATGGAACAGATGGAGGCTAATGACTTTATGAGAAACCAAGAAATCACAAAACAAAACCAAAAGAATGAAAAAATGGAAGATAATGTGAAATATCTCATTGGAAAAACAACAGACCTGGAAAATAGATACAGGAGAGACAATTTAAAAATTATGGGACTACCTGAAAGCCTTAATCAAAAAAAGAGCCTACATCCTTCATGAAATTATCAAGGAAATTTGCCCTGATATTCTAGAACCAGAGGGCAAAATAAGTATTCAAGGAATCCACCAATCACCACCTGAAAGACATCCAAAAAGAGAAACTCCTAGGAACATTGTGGCCAAATTCCAGAGTTCCCTGGTCAAGGAGAAAATATTTCAAGCAGCTAGAAAGAAACAATTCAAGTATTGTGGAAATTCAATCAGGATAGCACAAGATCTAGCAGCTTCTATATTAAGGGATTGAAGGGTGTGGAATATGATATTCCAGAAGTCAAAGGAACTAGGACTAAAACCAAGAATCACCTACCCAGTAAAACTGAGTATAATACTTCAGGGGAAAAATGGTCTTTCAATGAAATAGAGGACTTGCAAGCATTCTTGATGAAAAGACCAGAGCTGAAAAGCAAATTTGACTTTCAAACACAAGAATGAAGAGAAGCATGGAAAGGTAAACAGCAAAGAGAAGTCATAAGGGACTTACTAAAGTTGAAATGTTTACATTCCTACATGGAAAGACAATATTTGTAACTCTCGAAACTTATTTCAGTATCTGAACACACACACACACACACACACACACACAGAGAAAGAGAGAGACAGAGAGGATAGGGTGAATTGAATAGGATGGGATCATATCTTAAAATAATGAAATTAAGCAGTGAAAGAGAAATATATTGGGAGGAGAAAGGGAGAAATGGAATGGGGCAAATTATCTCTCATAAAAGAGGCAAGTAAAAGACTTTTCAGTGGAGCTAAAAAGGGGGGAAGTGAGAGAAAAAAACATGAAGCTTACTCTCATCACATTTAATTAAAGGAAGGAATAAAATGCACACTCATTTTGATATGAAAACCTATCTTACAATACATGATAGTGGGGGAGAAGGGGATAAACAGGGTGGGAAGGATAATGGAAGGGAGAGCAGTGGGAGGAGGGAGCAGTCTTGGGGAGGGATAGGATCAAAAGAGAGAATCAAAAAAGCGGGAAGAAGGATAGGATGGAAGGAAATATAGTTAGTCTTACATAACATGACTGTTATGAAAGTCATTTGCAAAACTGCACAGGTATGTCCTATATTGAATTGCTTGCCTTCCCAAAGGGAATGGGTGGGGAGGGAGGGATGAAGAGAAGTTGGAACTAAAAGTTTTAGGAACAACTGTTGAGTATTGTTCTTGCAACTAGGAAATAAGAAATATAGGTAATGGGGTATAGAAATTTATCTTGCCCTTCAGCACAAAAGAGAAGATGGGGATAAGGGAAGGGAAGGATGTTAGAAAGGAGGAGAGATTGGTGATAGGGGTAATTATAATGCTTGGTGCTTTGGGGTGGGGAGGGGATAAATGGGGAGAAAATTTGGAACCCAAAATTTTGTGGAAATGAATGTTGAAAACTTAAATAAATCAATTTAAATAAATACAAAAAAAGAATTAAAAAGGAAAATTTGACAAATGGATAAGGAGATGAAAAGTTAGCTTAAGAAAATAATTTATTAAAATTTAGAATTGAGCAAGTGAAAGCTAATGACTCTATGAGATATCAGGAATCAGTCAAACAAAATCTAAGGAATGAAAAATAGAAGAAAATGTAAAATATCTCATTGGAAACACAACTGACCTAGAAAATAGATCCAGGAGAGAAAATCTAAGAATTATTGGTCTACCAGAAAGTCATGATGAGAAAAAGAGTCCAGACAGTATCTTCCAAGAAATCATCAAGGAAAACTCTGAGGTCCTAGATCCAGAGGGGAAAATAGTCATTGAAAGAATCCACCAATCACCTCCTGAAAGAGATCCCAAACTGAAAATGCCAAGTTATACTGTTGCCAAATCCCAGAACTATCAAGTTAAGGAGAAAATACTGCAAGCAACCAGAAAGAAACAATTCACATATTGAGTGACTACAGTCAGGATCACACAGGACCTTCTAGCTTCTACATTAAAATATCAAAGAGATTGGAATATGATATTCCATAAGGCAGAAGAGCTTGGGCTGCAACCAGGGATCAGTTATCCAGAAAAACTGAATGTAATATTTCAGGCAAGGAGATGGACATTCAATGAAATAAGGGATTTCCAGGCCTTCCTGATGAAAAGGCCAGAGCTCAACGGAAAATTTAATCTTCAAATACAAAGCTCAAGAGAAGCACAAAAGATAAACGGGGGGGAAATCTCGTTATTCAATATGGGCAAACTGTTTACATCCCTATTTGGTAGGATGATACTCGTTAATCTTGAGAATTATGTATTTATCATGACATCTAAAAGGGATATACATAAATAGAAGTGGTGGGTATAAATTAACAGATATGATGATAAAAAATGTGATTTAAGGGTATGAAGGATTTGTAACGGGAGAAGAGAAAAGGAAGAGGCATAAAATGGTAAATTACATCAGAGAAAGAGGCAAAAAAAATTATAGTAGAGGAAAAGTGGGGAGGGAAAGGAGCACTGTTTGAGATTTACTCTCATCTGATTTGGTTCAAGGAGGGAACAACATACCCAGTTAAGTATAGAAATCTAACTTGCCCTATAGACAGCAGGAGAGGAAAGGGGAAAGAAAAGGGAGAGGAGGTTAAAAGGGAGTGAAGAAGTAGTAAAGGAAAAGGGGAATAAAATGGAGAGGGGCTGACAGAAGGAAGACTGAGAGAGGTGGTGGTCAAAAATAAAACTGTTGTGGAGGGGAAGAGAAAAGGGATGAATAAAAGTATAAACAGGGGGAAGTAGGATGGAGGGAAAGACACAGATAGTAATCACAACTATGAATGTGAATGGGATGAACTCTCCCATAAAAGAGGCAGATAGCAGAATTGATTAAAAAGCCATAATCCTACAAATGTTGTTTACAAAAAACACATTTGAAACAGGGGGAGACACGTAAGGTAAAGGTAAAAGGTTGGAACAGAATATACTGTGCTTCAGCTGATGTAAAAAAAAAAAAAAAGCGGGGGTAGCACTCCTAATCTCAGACAAAGCAAAAGCTTTGAAACAGATCTAATTAAAAAAGATAAGGAAGGAAACTATATCGGGCTAAAAGGTACCATAGAAAATGAAGCAATATCATTACTAAACATATGTGTACCATATAGTATAGCATCCACATTCTTAGAGGAGAAGTTAAGGCAGTTATAGGAAGAAATGCCCAGCAAAACTATGCTAGTGCAGGACCTCAACCTCCCCCTCTCTGAACTTGATAAATCTAACCTCAAAATAACCAAGAAAGAAGTTAAGGAGGTAAATAGAACTCTGGATAAGGTAGATATGATATACCTCTGGAGAAAATTGAATGGGGATAGAAAAGAATATACACTTTTCTCAGCAGTACATGGTACATATACAAAAACTGACCATGTTCTAGGGCATAAAAACCTCACAATCCAGTGCAGAAAGGCAGAGATAGTCAATACATCCTTCTCAGATCATAATGCAGTAAAAATCATATGCAATAAAAGGCCAGGGAAAGAGCGATCAAAAATTAATTGGAAACTAAATAATCTAATCCTAAAGAATGAGTGGGTTAAAAAACAAATCATGAAAACAATCAATAACTTCATTCAAGAGAATGACAATGACACAACCTACCAAAACTTATGGGATGCTGCAAAAACAGTTCTTAGGGGAAGTTTTATATCATTGAAAAAATAGAGAAAGAGGTGATTAATGAATTTGGCATGCAGCTGAAAAAAACTAGAACAAGAACAAATTGAAAATCCCTAAGTAAATACCAAATTAGAAATACTGAAAACCAAAGGAGAGATTAATAAAATTGAAATTAAGAAAACTATTGAATTAATAAATAAAACTAAGAGTTGGCTTTATGAAAACACCAATAAAATTCATAAACCTTCATTCAATTTGATTTTAATGAAGGAAGAAAACAAAATTACCAATATCAAAAATGAAGAGAGTGAACTCACTTCCAACAAGGAGGAAATTAAAACAATAATTAGAAATTACTTTGCCCAACTGTATGCCCATAAATTTGTCAATCTATATGAAATGGATGAATATTTCAAAAATATAAATTACCCAGATTAACAGAAGAGGAAGTAGAATACTTAAATAGCCCCATCTCAGAAAAAGAAATTGAACAAGCCATCACTGAACTCCCTAGGAAAAAATCTCCAGGGCTAGATGGATTTAGAAGTGAATTGTATCAAATATTTAAAGAACAGTTAATTCCAATACTATATAGACTATTTGGGAAAATTGGTGAAGAAGGAATCCTACCAAATTCTTTTGATGATACAAATATAGTTCTGATACCTAAACCAGTAAGAACCAAAACAGAGAAAGAAAATTATAGACCAGTTTCCCTAATGAATATAGATGCAAAAATTTTAAATAAGATATTTGCAAAAAGAATATAGCGAGAATAATACATTATGATCTACGGAATTTATATCAGGAATGCAGAGCTGGTTCAATATTAGGAAAACTATCAGTGTTATTGATCATATCAACGACAAAACTAATAGAAACCACATGATTATCTCAATTGATGCAGAAAAAGCTTTTGACAAAATACAACACCCACTCCTAATGAATATACTGGAGAGCACAGGAATAAATGGAACCTTCCTCAAGATAATAAGCAGTGTATACCTAAAACATCAACAAGCATTACATGTAATAGAGACAAGCTAGATGCATTTTCAGTAAGATCAGGGGTGAAACAAGGATGTCCATTATCACCACTGTTATTCAATATGATACTAGAAATGTTAGCCTTAGCTGTAAGAGAAGCAAAAGAAATTGAAGGAATTAGAACAGGTAAAGAAGAAACTTTCCTCCTTGTTGGAAGTGAGTTCACTCTCTTCATTTTTGATATGGGTAATTTTGTTTTCTTCCTTCATTAAAATCAAATTGAATGAAGGTTTATGAATTTTATTGGTGTTTTCATAAAGCCAACTCTTAGTTTTATTTATTAATTCAATAGTTTTCTTAATTTCAATTTTATTAATCTCTCCTTTGGTTTTCAGTATTTCTAATTTGATATTTACTTAGGGATTTTCAATTTGTTCTTGTTCTAGTTTTTTCAGCTGCATGCCAAATTCATTAATCACCTCTTTCTCTATTTTTTCAATGATATAAAACTTCCCCTAAGAACTGCTTTTGCAACATCCCATAAGTTTTGGTAGGTTGTGTCATTGTCATTCTCTTGAATGAAGTTATTGATTATTTTCATGATTTGTTTTTTAACCCACTCATTCTTTAGGATTAGATTATTTAGTTTCCAATTAATTTTTGATCAGTCTTTCCCTGGCCTTTTATTGCATATGATTTTTACTGCATTATGATCTGAGAAGGATGTATTGACTATCTTTGCAGATGATATGATGATATACTTAGATAATCCTAGAGAATCAAGTAAAAACCTCCTTGAAATGATAAACAACTTTGCAAAATTGCAGGTTACAAAATAAACCCACATAAATCATCTGCATTTCTATCTATTACTAACAAAACCCAACAGCTAGAGATAGAAAGAGAAATCCCATTTAAAGTAATAGTAGACAGTATAAAATGTCTGGGAGTCTGTCTACCTGCCAAAACAAACCCAAGGACTACTGTATGAGCACAATTACAAAACACTTTTTGCACAAATAAAGTCAGATCTAAGTAGCTGGAAAAGCATCAGTTGCTCATGGTTAGGCTGAGCTAATACAATTAAAATGACAATTCTACATAAATTAATTAACTTCTTCAGTGCCATACCAAGCAAAATACCCGAAAAATATTTTCCAGAGCAGAAAAAATAGTATCAGAATTCATCTGGAAGAATAAAATGTGGAATATCAAGGGCATTAATGAAAAGAAATGTTAGGGAATGTGACCTAGCCCTACCAGATCTCAAATTGTATTATAAAGCAGCAGTCATCAAAGCCACTTGGTACTGGCTAGGAAATAGAGGGCTAGGTCTGTGGAATAGGTTGGGTGCTTAAGACACAGTAGTCAGTGAATATAGCAGTCTACCATTTGAAAAACCCAAAGATGCCAGCTTCTGGGATAAGAACTCACTGTTTGACAAAAACTTCTAGAAAAACTGGATAACAATGTGGAGGAAACTGGGCATAGATCAATTCCTGACATAATGTACCAGAATAAAGTCCAAATGGAAACATGATCTAGGTATGATCTAGATATAAAGGCTGATACTTATGGAAGTAATTGTTGAAAACTGAAAACAAATTAATTAAAAAAAAGAATGTCACTTATGTTGACATAATGCCAAGACTCCAGGATAATTCATAAATGCTTGAACCAATCACCAAACTAGATGATAGTGTGTATCCTTTCTTCCTTTCTGTTTTTCAAATCTTGATTGCCAAGGCTCTACTTTTAGACTGTTGTTTGGTGAATGTGCTTCTGTTGTTTCTACTCCCTCCCTCTCTCCTGATGTTCCTGACATTTTTATTCATGAATTTTTTATCCTTCATATATACTCATTAAAGAAAAGTAGCAAGACCTACCTTCTCTTTCCCCCTCTACCTCAAATGATTTAGAAAAGATTTTTTTTTTTTGCTGTTCATGAATAAAGCTGTGGGTATCTAGGAGTTGATAGGTCTGTACTTCATGAGAGGAAGTCTTGAGGATAGACAATTAGTTTTTTCACTTTTTCCTTAACTCAGCAGTAAAGGGCATTTAATTTATTGTATATTGTCAGTGATAAGCAAGTTAAAGCACTTGATTCTTGAAAATATTGGCCCTACTAGAAATAGTAACCTTATTTTTTGAAGAGAAGTTTTTGAAAATACGAAAGTATATACCCTATATTATGAGAAATCAGTGTTACTCTTGAGGGTAAAGACCATATCATGATTAAAAAAATAAAAATTTAAAAATTAAAAAACCCCCAACAAACTCTCCTTGATTTCCTTGTCTTCAGTTCAATAGCAATATTTATTAAGTGCCTACTATGTTACAAGCACTGTACTAAGCTCTGGGAAACATATGATCCACTGAAATGATCTTTTCTTTAATGTTTGGTTACTCATCCTTTAGATACCACTGTTCCCCTAGCAACCTCCTCCCAGCCTGTGTGTGTTTTTTTTTTTACCATGTGAGTTTTATCAGCCTAGCTTGCTCTCTTAAAGCAGGTGACTCCTGTAGAACAAAGCATTCCATAATGGTATCTTTAATAAGGTTTTAAACAGGAGATTTAGCATGGTTACATTAAGCTCTCTCAAGCCTTGCCACCTGCCCCCTCTGAAAGCTCTTTCTTCCCTCTCTTCCCTCTTGGGAGATATCTCACAGAAGCAGTACACAAGGTGTATTGGGAGCTGTTGCTATGGAAATGAACAGTCATCACTACACAGGAAGCTATGATTACCCTCCTGTGTCTTAGGTTCCCAAAACTCTTACGTCTTGCCTGAATACCATTATCACAAATATAAGGTGACCAATATTTTATTATTTTCTTGCTAAAAAAGCAAAACCTCGCCTTATATTTGGACAAATACAATATTTTATTCTCTTTGTGTTTCTTATCTGGCAGTTGTGGTGTACTCTGCCATTGGGATTTGTGTGGAAAATTGTTAAAAGTCAGAACTGGAATGCTCTGTAGCTCCTTGCTTTGGGGTATTTTGAGAACAGAGCCTTTTATGTAACCAAATTTAACTTGGCAATTTTGATAATGCATCTTGGCAATCCTTAGTTTCTGTGCTTAGCTATTCATGCTTTACGGGGAGAGGGGTTAGAATAGATGTCTTTCCAGTTCTGTCATTCTATGATTCAATGGCCATGGTCCACAGTCTCAACTCTTCTTTTGTAGTTAAGCTTCATGCATTTTACTGGATGGTTCAGTGTGTACCCTAGTTTATTAGTAAATATGCCAAAAAAGTCAAAACACATTTAGGAAAATAAGTCTAAGTTTATGTGTATGCTATCATAATCTTTTGGTTCCTGTAAGCTGGGCCATTTCTTTAATTAAAGAAACCAGATTGGTTGCAGGATTCTCTTTTTGGAGTCAAGTTATCAATCCTTCCATTACATGCCAGAATACAAACTCTGCCCAGCAACCCCAAACCCATTCCTCCATCCCCACAAATGAAACAAAAGCTTTTTTGTTTCTACTAGGAGGTAAATCCCTTTAGAGTAGCAACCATCTTGTTTTCATCTTTATATCTGCAGAGCCTAGTACAAATTCTTTAAATGCTTCTTGGAGCATTTTGGTACCCTTCCTTCACAAATTGGGATAGCTCAGGATAGCTACCTAGACTCCAGGTACTCTATGGGTCCCATATCCACTCAGAGTGATAACTTATAAGCCCCTATTGTTATGTTGACTTTTTCTCTATTTAGCCAGAGGGTACAATTAGTTCAAAGCATTTAATGAAATGGGCAGCTAAGTGGCACAGTGGATAGGGGGCAGGGCCTGGAGTCAGGAAGGCCTCAGATACTTACTAGTTTTGTAACCCTGGGTGAATCACTTAACCCTGTTTGCTTCAGTTTCCTCCTCAGTAAAATGAGCTGGAGAAGGAAATGGCAAACCACTCCAGTATCTTTGCCAAGAAAGAAGAGTTGGACGTGACTCAGACAACTGAACAGCAACAATAATTTAATGAAATGGCAAAGAAAGATTTACAATAGAACATTCTCCCTATAAACCTAGTGCACATTCTCCCACCAATATACATCCCATTAGGAGAAGAGTGAGCATGAACAGGGGTCATGCCTCAGGCACAGCTCATATATCTGACACTACACTGCAAGATCCCTGGTGTCTTCTGGTTGTCATCATGCTGTTTAAACTGAACCAACTTCTTCCTGGGCTCAGCATCTCTGTTGAGTGAGAGCTTGGTTGGTCCAGCCATTATTCCCTACTACTGCCTTTAGGGCCAGGCAAGCCATTTCAGCTTCTGTTTGCTGCAATGTCGCAGCATTCTCATTGATAAGCTGGATAGTTCTTTAGTCATAGTCATCAAGCCTCCCCTCCCCCTAAAATAAAATGAACAGGGTGCTTGCCCCCAGGTCAAAGTTATGTCTTTCCTTTTTGACTCCTTTGTCCCAGTAGAGATCAAAGGTTATGTTAATGTAGGGTTCCATTACTTTTACCAAGATGCTTTCAGGTTTAGATGCAAAAAGCTTGAGCCAGAACAAAACATAGATTAAGGAGCAAAGGCCAACTTTCTACATCATCCAGGACACAAATTATTCTCTTTATTGCATATCTCTATTAGTAGGAAAACCTGATGACTTTGATGTTGTATTTTGGCCTGCAAAACCTCAATGTTCCTATAAAAGAATTGTAAATGATTTCCTATGACAAGAGTATTGACAGTTTTTACAGTTAGCAAGCCATTTATCATTTTTGGTAGGTGGACCATGAATTACTTCAATGTCATATTAAAGTGACTTCTTTTGAGAACTCCTACCAAGCTCAGCAGTAAAGGGAATGTTTTGCGATAATTATTATTTGGAGTAGAACAGGAGAAATTTACCTTCCTCTCCCTTCCTATAATGTGTCAAAAATTAATAATAGTATCAAAGTAATTTAGATTTTATCAAGATGCTTTGGGCTATACACAGTGTGGCATAATAAGGGACTGATACTGATTTTTTAAAACAAGTATGTCAGAACTTATGTAGACTTACATAATGTATACAGGCAAATTTCATAAATAATAATCATATTTGATACTTATTTTTAAAGCATTTTTCAATTTACAAAGTGCTTCATATAGAATATCTTGTTTCCTCTTCATAACAATCCTATGAATTAGGTACTACGTATATTATCATGCCCATTTGACAGATTAGGATACTGAGGCTCAGAGATTACATAATTTCCCTAGGGTCACACAAAGAGATGGTAAAGGACTGAGGGTATTGAAAAATAAGTTCTTGATGCCAAACTTAGCCTTCTTTCCACTGTACCACATTCTGTCTAAGTGTAGTCATGGGAAATACACTGATTTTAATGAGGTCCAGAGCAGTTTTGGTTCAGTTCTGAATTGTCCTCAGAGTCTATATTTTGTTCTTTGAAATATACTCACTAGCAGCAAATCTATAGTCTTTGAAGGTGGATTTGAATTTTGGAAATAGTAAAAAAATTCATCCTAGCTGAACTTGGTAAAGAAGGCAAATAGAATCATTCTAATAATTGAGTTTTGTTTGTGTTAGTGTCAAGGCTAGTTTTCTCCCCAAGACAATTGAAGGACTATGCCAACCATATCACAAGTTCCTGAAAGCAGACTGAGCCATTCAGTTTCCCTGTGTTTCAGTGAATGAGTGACGTATGCTTCACTGGTATCAATAGAATGTCAGGAGAGCGAGAGAGTGGCTTCAAGAATGTTGAGTGGGCAGACTTTGTAGAGGACACGGACAGCAGCTGGCCGCATAGAAGGAACAGGGATAGATGGGCTGTAATCTTTATAGTATATCATTGTGTATATATATATTTATGCATATATATAATTCCATATTATATATGACAGCATATTATATATAATACATATGTAAATATATTATATAATGATCATTATGGTGTTATATGTATACACACATGTATATACATACAAACACATACATATATGCACATGTATATTACATACATCAATAGTATTCATGTAGCAATTTAAGGTTTGTGATGCATTTTTAAAATATTACCTCATTTTATCTTTGTAACAGTCCTGGCAGGTAGAGGTACTATTATTGCCCTCCTTTTACAGGTGAGGCCACTGAGGCAGCTAGTGCCTCACTCAAGGTCACGTAGCTAGTAAGTATCTGAGATAGTACTTGAACTCAGGTCTTGCTGTTCCAGGTCCAAGGGTCTATCTACCATGCCACCTCTCTGCCACAGAGATGAGGTCACAGATCCACTGATGTATGTTAAATGAATAAAGTGATGCTCATGGTGGAGAGGCACAAAGGTGGAGTAGGGCTGCCGTGTCAAAAGTTCCTGTCCTGCTTGCTAAGACAGGAGGTTAATCATAAACTTCATGTAAATGTAGTGGGTGATGCCTCCTCATTATGCTGCCTCCAGAAAAAGGGCTGAAATTTCATGGACCAAGTCAATTTCTCAACAAAACATAAATTTCCCTTATCCTGAATGCTTGTTGTTACTTTGATGAAGATCATGCTCTGGAACTGATTCTGTCCTCTTGACAAGATATGAATTTGCTGTCAGTATATTTACTGCCCCATTGGCATATGGTGATGGTAATTACTTGATGCTTACTGATTGCTGGCTTATTCCCACACCTCAGATGTGTCCTTGAAAAAGGGGTTAAACTTGAATTTCAGAGGCAGGAGGACAGGGAGCAGGCAAAGATAGAGAGAGGAGAAAGGCATTCTGCACAGATTTGAACTCACCTCTCTAAGGGGAGGTTTGTATGTCTAGCATGACCCCTACAAGATGCTGGACTCAAATAAGAGACCGAGCAGAGGAATTGCAAAATAAAGCCAGAGAGCACCAAGGGAAGAATAAGAGACAGAACCACAATGTAGAATTGCAAAGATAAACTTTGTCCTTCATTGGTATTGTGAGTTAGGAGGACTGGGCTGGTCTGGGAGAGAAGACAAACTCTGTCACTACTCCTATCGATCCTAAATGTTTTCTCTTCTGGAGGGCTCCACTTTGAGTACACTATAATGGTAACCACCAAAGTGGGGAGTTTCTAGACTCTCCTCTTTGAGGTAAGGTCATCCAGGCTAGTACGGAGCTCTTGGAGGATTGTTATCTACCCTTGGACTGCAGATATTTAAGAAAGGGAAGAAGAATTGGACTACTGGCTAGTAGCCATTTGTGGTGGTTTTTTTTTGTCAGTTTAAAGTCTTCTCTGTATCAATGTCTTGTTATTCTAAATACTTGTGTGGGAGCTAAGGCCCCTTTCCTTTTATTGCATGTGTGGAAAGTCAGACAGGAACCAAATTGCTGTCAAGAGAAAACCTGATGAGGGCAAAATGAGTGAAATTCTGATGCTCTCAAAAGAAACTTTTGAGTTGATGCATAAGCCAAAGAGAAAATTATTGAGAAACCTCCAAAATTAATCCCAGTCTGTATAAACCCAACTTTCTATTTCCAGGTAGAAGGTTACATAATATTGGCCCTCACTGCTGTTTTTCCAATGGTTAAAACGTCTTTGTTCTGAGAGTATGAAAGTGAAATGTTTTCCGTTTTGTTCTAGTTTGGTCATCTTCAGATGGTGGATTTTTATAAGGTTGATGCCTGGTAAAAAGGGCAGAAAAATCCTCATTCTATCATTAACTTTCAGTTGTGACCTTCATCGAATCACTATGACCATCTGTGTGGCTCTTTAGCTCTTTTCCCATTAGAATACTAGCTTCAGAATTTCCAGCCTAGTGCTTTACTTACTGGGCCTGAGTCCCTGTAGTGAAATTAGTTTGACTTTACCATTCAACAAACTGTGGCAAGTTGAATTTTCCATTTAAAAAAAAATATTAGTTGGCAACCTCAGTGGAAAGGGGAGTATGTGTACTTGTTTCATTTGTTAAGTGTCAGGTTATTTTTCTACATTAAAGCATGGTGCAGATTTTTAAATGAGATTTAATTCAATGTACACAGATATTTACTCTTAACTTTCCTATTACAAAGAAATACGGTTATTAACAAAGCTAGTGAATTCTTTCCTTAGTATTATATCCCCCAACTTTCCAGTAGTAGAGGCTGGAACTACACATGACCACTTATTAGCAGCTTGCCTGGTCTTTGCCAGGGTTTGTCTTTGGATCTCCTTTTAATAACCTAACCATGCTATGTATGATTTGCTCCCTGAATACACACATCACCTGTATTTTCTGTATTTCCACATTTTTTATTCTCTTGGAAATGATAGCCCTTCCCCTGGGATCTAATTCAACAAGGCTTTGAACATCAACTGACATCTTGCAAAGCTTTTTTAACTTTACCCTTTGTCCTCAGTAGGAAACTCATCATTTCCTGTTAAGGCTGCATCTTCCCCAGTTTTCTTGCTGTTCAGGGAGTTAACACACATAGATAATTATCTGTCTCTGCCATGTTTACCTTCCTTACTTACATTCTCTTATTTTACCTTTCCTCCGTCATTGCCTCCTCTTTTTCTTCTATCTAACCTCCCAACCCCTTCAATCATTGTTGATTTAAGAACTGAATCACATTATATTACTGTATAAAACTGCAACAGAGTTCTTCCTGGTGTAACCATGACTATCCTGGCCCCTAAATTTCAATTCCCCCTGAGTATTTTCACCCCACTCGCTAGTACTCAAAGGGCATGTGGAGGTATCTATTATCTCCCATTCACTCCAGTCTCTACCATTTGTGTCCCTGCAATTATAGAGTCTCCTGTACCTCAGTTCCATTAATACATTTAATGGATTTACTTTTTACAAAGAAATATTTATTTTAAAAGAATAAGAATCAGTATACAAATATGTCTACCCAACACACAAGGTATAATCCTCCATTACATCATCTCAGTTACTTCAGAGAGGAGTAGGATTAGATTCTTAGCTTAACTCAGTTTCTATATAGCTTGCTTCCACCAAGTTTCAAGTCCAAAGCAGCTAAACCCATATTGGATCTGAGCATCAGACATTCTGACAGCAACATCCAGCCTAGACTCTTGCCTCTAAGATCATCATGGCTCAAGTTCCCAGATCCAGAGACTCTTCTGCCTACATCAAAACTGACTAAAACTCCCCACCTGGTTCTAAAGACCACAAGGCCTAAAAGGGGTGGAGGACACAGAGGCAGCCCTTTTTCCCACCCAGCTCAGATCATGGCATCTATTCTGTGAGTGAACTACACCTTTGCCTCCTTTGAACACTACCAGAAAAAAAGAAAAACCCTGTCCCCATCTGGTGGTATTAAAGATGCAGTCCCTTCCAGCTGTGCAACCAGTGGAAGGAGGGGTTCCCACCCAAGTGGTTGGGGAACACAAAATGTCTTCTCTCAGTGGCTGACTCTTGGAGAATTGCACATGGGTGCCTCTAGTTTATAAATCTCATCATATGTAAATCCACACTCCACAGGAAGAACTTGCTCATCTTAGTGTAATGAAGAATAAGTCACCAGAGTTTACTAAAAATGCTTATCAGCCTATGCCAAAGGGTTGAATTTATTGGTAGAACTGCAGAAACCACTTTGCCATTTAGTACAAAGCGTCTTTTGATCTCTTAGGGGAAAGGAAGCATTTGTCATGGTAGCAAAAGTATTCCTGGGGGAACCGCCAGCCCAGCCTTTCCTCTCCTTTGTTTCTAGCCCTTATTAAGTTTTATCAGTGTTTCAAAACAATTTGCCTGGCTGAGCTATTGTTAGTGGGACATTACATTAATTGAAAGAGAGTATAAGAATGCATGTCTTCATCCTCAACTTGATGAGAGATCTTGATAAAGGCAAAGACCAGGCAAACTGATAAATAACTAATAAGTGATCATGTGTAGTTGCCATTCCTGAGGTAGTAAGGAGGCAACAAAAATTTAATTCATGATAATTGAGCTAGGAACAAAGGACCTGGACCTTCCATTATGAGAAGCAGATCAGTGAAGCCTCACAGATGCCTGAATGGCCCTTTTGTGCCCCAGTGAGATAGAGAACGGAGGACTACTTTCATAACAGATCTGAAGAGGTACTAACTAGTATGAGACAGGTAACTTAGATCAAGGCATTATCACTTCTCTGATATGGAAACAGTAAGATACTGTTCCTGGATACAGGACACAAGGCAGGATCCCATTAGATGACAGCTAAAAAGCCTAAAAACCAAGAGCAGAGCAGCAGCAAAAAGTGGAAATTTAGCAGATCATAATGACTTCAAAATAACACAGGAGCAGAATGATGATCTTCCCAACTTTACTGGTAGTGAATATGGGGTAGAAGCCAGAGGAATTGGAGGCCAGGACCATGCCAAGGAGCAACAAGAAGCAGAACCACTAAGGTCTTCTAAGGCAGTCAGTCAGTTAACATTTATTAAGCATCCAGCAAGTGCTAGGCACTGTGCTAGCTGCTGAGGATACAAGGAATAGCAAAAAAACTGTCTCCATTCTCAAGGATCTTACAAACTAATGAGGGAGACAACATGCAAAACAATGGCCATTCAATGAAATAGAGAACTTTCATGTGTTCTTGATGAAAGACCAGAGCTGAATAGAAAATTTGGCTTTCAAATACAAGAATCAAGAGAAGTATGAAAAGGTAAACAGGAAAAAGAATCATAAGGGACTTACTAAATTTGAACTGTTTTCCTTCCTACATGGAAAGATGATATTTGTAACCCTTGAGAGTTTTCTCAGTATTAGGGTAATACATATAGACAGAGTGCACAGGGTGAGTTGAATAGGTAGGGATGATATCTAAAAAAATAACGTTAAGGTATGAGAGAAGAATATAGTGAGAGGAGAAAGGGAGAAATGAAATGGGGCAAATTGTCTTTCAAAAAAGAGTCAAGAAAAAGATTTTAAAATGGAGGGAAAGAGGAGAGGGGAGGTGACAGGGAAAGAGTGAACCTTACTCTCATCAGATTTGGTTTAAGGAGGGAATAGCATGCACACTCAATTGGGCATGAAAATCTATTACAGGAAAGTAGGGAGAAAAGGAATAAGTATGATAGGTATGTGGGGGGTGATAGGAAGGCAAGGGGGAGGAGGGGGCAATTAGAAGTAAAAACTTTTAAGGAGGGACAGGGTCAAAAGAGAATAGAATAAATGGGGGGCAGGATAGAATGGAGGGACATGCTATGAGTGTTTTGCATGACTACATATGTATAACCTATATCCAATTGCTTGCCTTCTCAATGGGAGTGGATGGGGAGGGAGGAAGGGAGAGAAGTTGGAACTCAAAGTTTTAAAAACAAATATTAAAAATTGTTTTTACATAAAACTGGAAAATAAGACATATAGGCAATGGGGTATAGAAATCTATCTTGCCCTACAAGAAAATAAAGGGGAAAGGGATAAGAGAAGGGGTGTGTGTGTTAGAAAGGAGGGCAATTCAGGGAAGGAGTAATCAGAATGAGGTGGGGGGAGGGGAGAGAGAGGGAGAGAATTTTGGAACTTAAAATCTTGTGGAAGTGAATGTTGAAACTAAAAAAAATAAATCGATTAAAAAACAAAGAAACTTTTGCCTCTTTTCCCTGGCTCAGGAGGCCTCTCTCTCTCTCTCTCTGATCTTTGACATAGCACCTTGTACTGAGTCTCTTAGATGCTGCAAATAAACATGTACACATCTTTCAGTGTGTCTTTTCAATTTTGTCATGCTCCACCAGGTAGCAGCTGATGGGAAAAGATTATGAGGCTTTAGTAATTTACAAAGCAGGGAAATTAAATGCCACTGGCCTTTTGACAGTGGCATAACAAAGGTTTCTTTCCTACTTATACATGTTTGCTTTTTTCCTAATTTATTATTTTGAAATATTAATTTTTTAAATTTTTAGTTCCAGATTCTCTCTCTCTCTCCTGCATCTCCCTCACCCACTGAGAAGGCAAGAAATATGATATCAATCATTTATGTGAAATCATGAAAAACATATTTTAATATTAACCATGTTGCAAAGAGCTAAGAAATATTTAAAAGGAAGAAAAATATGCTTCAATCTGCATTCAGATTATCAATTTTCTTTCTGGAGGGGAGTAGCATTTTTCATCATGGGTCCTTTGAAATTGTCTTGCATCATTGATAGCTGTCATTCACAATTGATCATCTTGCAATATTGCTGTTACTATGTATAATGTTCTCCTGGTTCTATTCATTCACTTTGCATCAGTTCATAGAAGTCTTCCAAGAATTTTCTGAAACCATCCTGCTCATCATCTCTTGTAGCACAATAGTATTCCATCACTATCTTATACCACAACTTGTTCATTCCTCAATTGATTAGCCTCCCTGCAATTTCTAATTCTATGCCACCACAAAGAGTCGCTAAAAATATTTTTGTACACATAAGTCCTTTTTTTCCTTTTCTTGGAGATAAAGACCTGTTGGTGGTATTGCTCCATCAAAATGTGTGCATAGTTTTATAGTCCTATGGGCATAGTTTCAAATTACTCCCCAGAATGATTGGATCAGTTGAGAACCCCACCAGAAAGGTATTAGCGTCCCTAGTTTTCCAGATCATTTCCAATATTTGTCATTTTCCTTTTCTGTCATATTTGCCAAGGTAGTACCTTAGAGATTTGGGTTTTTTTTTTTGAAATTTGCACTTATCTAATCAAAAGTGATGTAGAGCATTTTTTCATATGCCTACAGATAACTTTGTCTTCTTCTGAAAGGTGGCTGTTCATATCCTGTGACCATTTCTTAATTGTGTAATGACTCATATTTTCTAAATTTGATTCAGTCCTTCTCTACATATTTGAGAAATTAGGTCTTTTGCAGAGAAACTTGATGTAAAAATTTTCTTCCAGTTTCCTTCTTTCCTTCTAATCTTGGTTGCATTGCTTTAGTTTGTGTGAAAACTTTTTAATTTAATTTAATCAAAATGATCACATTTTACTTCCCCTGATCTTCTCTAACTTATGTTTAGTCATTAGCTTTCCCTTATCCACTGATCTGACATGCTCCCCTAATTTGCTTATGCTATCACCCTTTATGTCTAAATCTACATATGTATATTTATATAATTTTTCAAAACATGGCCTTTCTCAGGGTTATTAGCCATTGTCATTTGTATCTTTATATACTTCCAGGCTACTAAATGAGTAAAGATATTCCCTAAATAACTGAAATTTTAAAGTTCTACCCTGTCCTTTTAGGTGGCATCTGCCATCTCTACTCTGTTGTTGTTTTTCTATAGTTCCTAGGACTCAGGCCACAAGTCATCTCCTATGACACAGAATGAACAAATTGGGAATTTAGCAATGTGCTTGTTTATAGTTTTCTGAGAGCAATTTTTTCAAAGGTGCACAGCATCTGAAATCTTTATTTAGAGAACTACTGTCATTGCCATTTCTGCTGGGAATTCTGATGAAGTGTCACATTAAAAAAAGTTTATAGGACTTAAATATTATCTAGGAATATTCTGAGTCTTACTGTGACCACAGGAGGTGTCTCAGGTTATTTAAAATAACAGTAATTTACTGACAATTGATAGAAATTGATGAAGGATAAGTATAAAGCATAGTAGATAGTTGTACTTGAGGAATTTCTTTCCAAGACACTTCTTTTTTTTTTTTATTAATTTATTTATTTAGCTTTTTACTTTCATTTTCACAAATTTTTGGGTTCCAAATTTTCTCCCCTTTTATCCCCTCCCCCCACCCCAATACCCCAAGCAATCTAATTTTCCCTATCTCCAATCTGCCCTCTCTTCTGTCCTCCCTCCCTTCTCTTGTCTCCATCTTCTCTTTTCTCCTGTAGGGCCAGATGACTTTCTATTCCTCATTAACTGTATGTCTTCTTTCCTAGTTGCAACAACAATACTAAACAATTGTTCCTGAAACTTTGAGTTCCAAATTCTCCCCATCCCTCCCTCCCCATCCATTCCCTTTGGTACGGCAGGCAATTCATTATAGGCCATATCTGTGTAGCTTTGCAAATGACCTTCCTGATATTCGTGTTGTGTAAGACTAACTGAATTGCCATCCCTCTTAACCTGCCCCTCATTGTTTCTCTTCTGTCTCTTGATCCTGTCCCTCCCCAAGTGTTGACTTTCAATTACTCCCTCCTCCCTTTGCCCTCCCTTCCATCATCCCCCCCCCATATCTCCTTCTCCCCCGCTTTCTTATACTGTAAGATAGGTTTTCATACCAAAATGAGTGTGCATTTCACTCCTTCGTTTAGTCAAATGTGATGAGGGTAAACTTTTGTTTGTTTGTTTGTTTGTTTGTTTGTTTTTCCCTCAGCTCTCCTCTTTTTCCCTCCACTAAAAACATCTCCTACTTGCCTCTTAAATGACATATAGTTACCCCCTTCCATTTCCCCCTCTTTCCTCTCACTACATTTCTCTCTCACCATTTACCTTAATTTCTTTTAAGGTATGGTCCCATCCTATTCAGTTCAATCTGTGCTCTCTGTCTCTGCATGTGAATGCATGTGTGTATGTGTGTGCATGCGTGTACATGTGTATGTGTGATCCCACCAACCACCCAGATACTGAAAAGTTTTAAGAGTTAGAAATATTGTCCTTCCCTGTATGAATGCAAACAGTTCATTTCTGGTAAGTCCCTTAATACTTCTCCTTGCTGTTTACTTTTGCATGCTTCCTCTCATTCTTGTGTTTGAAAGTCAAATTTTCTTTTCAGCTCTGGTCTTTTCATTAAGAATGATTGAAAGTCCTCTGTTTCATTGAAAGACCATATTTTCCCTTGCAGTATTATACTCAGTTTAGCTGGGTAGGTGATTCTTGGTTTGAGTCCTAGTTCCTTTGCCTTCTGGAATATCCTATTCCACGCCCTTCGATCCCTTAATGTAGAAGCTGCTAGATCTTGGCTTATCCTGATTGTATTTCCACAGTACTGGAATTGTTTGTTTCTGGCTGCTTGCAAGATTTTTTCCTTGAGCTGGGAGTTCTGGAATTTGGCCACAATGTTCCTAGGAGTTTCTCTTTTTGGATCTCTTTCAGGTGGTGATCGATGGATTCTTTCAATACTTATTTTGCCCTCTGGTTCTAGAATGTCAGGGCAGTTTTCCTTGATAATTTCATGCAAGACGATGTCTAGGCTCTTTTTTTGATCATGGCTTTCAGGTAGTCCCATAATTTTTAAGTTGTCTCTCCTTGATCTATTTTCCAGGTCAGTTGTTTTTCCCATGAGATATTTCACATTCTCTTCCATTTTATCGTTCTTTTGGTTTTGTTTGGTGATTTCTTGGTTTCTCATAAAGTCATTAGACTCCATCTGTTCCATTCTAATTTTGAGAGAACTATTAAATTCAGTGAGCTTTTGAGCCTCTTTTTCCATTTGGCTCATTCTGCTTTTGAATGCATTCTTCTCCTCATTGGCTTTTTGAACCTCTTTTGCCAATTGAGTGAGCCTATTTTTCAAGGTGTTAATTTCCTCAGCATTTTTTTGGGACTCCTTTACCAAGATATTGACCTTTTTTTCATACTCTTCTTGCATCTTTGTCATTTCTCTTCCCAGTCTTTCCTCCACCTGTCTAACTTGCTTTTCAAAATCCTTTTTAAGCTCTTGCAAGGCCTGAGCCCACCCAACACCCCCCTGGGGTGTCTGGGGTACTGAGGCCCCGCCCTCCACATCTTTCCCTGATGGGAAAAATACGTCCTCGTCCTCCCCATCAGATCCGAAGGTCGGGATCATTTGCATTTGTTGGAAAAAACTCTCTAAAGTCTTATTTTTCTTTCCCTTTCTAGGCATTTTCCCAGCCAGTTACTTGACTTCTGAGATTCCTTTCCACCTCCGCCTGGATCCGCCCAGCTATTACTTGACCTCTGAGATTCAAATGCGCTTTCCCGCGGCAAGCTTTAGTTCTGGCGCAGGGTGGGGGCAGGGCCGCTTCCTAGCTTGGGCCCTCAGGGGCTTTCTGAAGAGACTTTCAGGAACGAGCCGATGGGGGCGGGGTGGGGGACCCCGCCTGCTGTGCTCAGCTCCCTTGAGGGTTTTATTCTGAGGCGTTCAGCAGTAGAGCAGGGTGGGGGCAGGGCCGTCTCCCCTGCTCGGCTCCCTCAGGTTGGAAAGACCTTCAGTATTGAAGATCCTACCTGCTGCTGGGGGATTCCTGAGTCCCGGGCCGTTGCCGCCTCAGCCGCCCGCCCACGCCTCTGCCTCCACCGCTTCCTGCCCCCGTCTCTGCCGCCGCCGCTTCCTCCCGAGGGGGCCCGCTCCCCTCCCCTAGCGCAGGCTTCTTTTTAACTGACCTTTAGCTTCTGTGGGCAGAGGGACTTTCCCGGCTGCCGGAGATTCTCCCGGAGCTTTCCTCTCTGAAGTCTGCTCAGGTCAGCTTCTCTGGGTCGCGGCCAGGGGTGGGGGTGGGGTCCGCTTTCCTGGCTGCGATGGACCCCGGGGACGGCTCTCCAGGGTTCAGTGGAACGGAAATCTCTTCCCCTATGTTTGTGCACCCCCTGCAGAGATTCAGAATTTATGGGGCTCTCCTTTTACCTCAATTCCATGGGTTGTGGGCTCGGAGCTCGTGAATGTGCGTCCTTCTACTCCGCCATCTTGGCTCCGCCCCCCAGCAAGACACTTCTTTCCAATGCAAAAATGAATCTTCTTACAAAATATCTTTCATTTATGGTGTGCTTCAGTGCTCACAGGAAGAAAGGAAAAAAGAAAGAGAGGGAAAAAAGGAAGGAGGAAAGAATGGAAGAAAAAGGAAGGTAGAGAGGAGAGTAGGTAATAGGAAAGAAAGAAAAAGAAGTAAAGAAAATTGAAAAGAAAAAGAAATGTGCCTGCATTTTGGCTACAAAGGTTTCCATAAACAGAACACATCTATTAAATGACTTTGTATGTGATGTCTGTGCCAAAATCCAATGAATAAACAGTGGTTGGGAGAAGCAAGTAAAGGCAAAAGCCCAAAATCTTCAATTAACCGGATCATGAATAAGGGAATTTCAAGGTGTTCTGTTCCCTCCTACAGCTTTAATCTGCCCCCACTTTCTTTTAATTGCTTTTTCAATATGACTTCATTTTGTTATATTTCTCTTTAATATTGATAATTTTTATTTCCTCCATGATCATTTCTTCATTCTGTTTTCTAAAGAAATAAAGGGCCTTAGGTTGTGAGTTAACTTGTTTTTTCATGGTTTGCTTTTTATAAGGTTTCTTTTAAAAGGTTTTCCCTAGTGAATTCTCTTTAATAGAAAATTCAACAACTCTCTTGCTGAAAGTGTGGATCATGACACTCTGGGGGAGAGTTTCTGGGAAACTCTGAGAGGGTTGCATGGGCTGCAACTGTCTTGCTTGAAATTTAACTAAAAAGAGTATCAGCACCTTTTGGGGTTGAGGAATCTGCAGAACTTAGTCAAAGTCTAAAAGTGTGAGAATAAATAATAAACATTTATTAAATGCCCACGATGTGCCAGGCACTGTGCTAATCACCAAAGATACAAAAAGGTAAAAGACAGTCCCGTCTTTCAAGGAGCTCACAGTCTAACGGGGAAAACAACATTCAAGGAATTAACGTACAAATAAGCTCTATACAATATAAATAGGAAATAATTGAGAAGATGATAAAATTAAGAGGAAATGAGAAAGGCTTGCTGTGGCAGTTAGATTTTAGCTGTGTCTGAAAGGAAGTTGGGAAAGGCAGTAGATGGAGTTGAGAGCATTCTAAGCATGGGGAGAAGTCAGAGAAAATGCCTATGACCAAGAGATGAACTGTCCAGTTCATGGAACATCCAGGAGGTCAATATCACTGGTTCAAAGAGTACTTGTCAGGGAGTAAGTTGTAAGAAGACTGGAAAGGTAGGAGGGGGATAGATTATGAAGGGCTTTGAAACCAAAATAAAGAGTTTGGTATTTGATCATGGAGGTTATAGGAAGTCACCGCAGTTTACTGAGTGAGGATAGTGGGGAGAGGTGTGGGTGACATGATTGGAATTATGCTTTAGGTTGACTCAATGGGGGATGAGTTAGAGAGGGGAGAGATTTGAGGCAGGCCAACCCACCAGCAGGCTGCTATTCCAGTTATCCAGATATGAGGACCTGCACCAGAGAAGAGTGTAAAAACATCATTTCTCCCCGAGGGACTTCTGGTTAAGATGGCAACTTGAAAGGTTTTAGAGAACCAATTCTATCCCTGATAACCCCAACAAAAATATGAAAAAGATTTCAGATAAAGGAAACTGAAGATAAATGAAAGTAACTTCTTCATCCACTTCAGAACTGTAAGGAAAAGCTATCAGAGAAGGGAAAAGGAATTGCTAGTGATGGAGTCCTAATAGAGGTGCCCTCAACTCCAATAGTCTAAGTTCATTACAGACCCACTGTACCTACCTAGCACTCCCCCGCCAATGTCCTAACTTCTTCATTTATGCCTTACTGACCACTAGAACAACATGTGTGTCCCTGTTCTCAGAGAAACAGCAGGCATGGGAACCCAGCCACTGCCCTTACTCAGCCATGACCCCCAGACCCATTTCCACATATTTGAACAGGTGTGTTCTTGTATTCAATCACAATCATGTCATCCATCTAGCCCAAGACAGGACCACAATACCTAACTATCTATTTTGACCAGACAGGACCACAATAGCTAGCCAATTGGAAGGCAGCATGACCAGAATGTTTAACCACCAAACCATAGATGGGACCCCTCCTCCATTACTTACTCCCTTAATAAACTCCTCCTTCCTTTTTAATATTAATCATATTTCTATATTCTATGTAAATTTCTGTTATGTTATTGCATCTTTACCCTATAAAAATCCATCTTGCTTTCTCTGAAGTTGCTGTTTCCTCTTGGAACTTAGCCCGTTTCATGAGAGATGCCAATCTCCATAAAATCCTATATTTGGACTAGAGGTGGCCTGAATCAGAATTGTTTCAGATGGTTTCACCACAGCATATCATGAAACCTTAACATTTTTTAGTATCCCTGGGTTTAAATTTCAACACTAGGGAACTCAACATGAACTCAGGAAAACATAGAAGTCAGTGGAGGTGAGGAGAGAAACTGAGTCAAGGAGACCAGTGAAATAATTTGCAAATGGTCCTAAAGCCAATCAGTAATTTGAACCAAGCTGGAAAAAGAGGAGGGATGTCACAAGCCAACATGAGCTTGGGTTATTGGGACCTTGAAGTCAAATTCTGGGCCTGGCCTGGCAGACTAGAAATGGGAATGTTACTGTGGAAGAAGATAGGACCTGCCTATGCACTCCTCAGACTACTGAGAACTATAGCAGGAGATAAGTCTGACTCCACACCTGGAGATCAGCCTGGTGGAAAGGAAAGACAGAGGGACTTTGCAGAAGGCCTGGAACCAGAATGATCATCATCATCCCATGGGAATCTGAGAAGACCCACAGCAGTAGACACAGCTCTCATTTGGGAATCATGCAAGAAGAAAAAGATAGACTGGTCAAAGCCAGGCTCAGCAGAAGACCACTGGAAGCCTAATACAGAAATCAGGAATTGAGGCAAATAATGGGGTCTTAATACCATCCAACTCATCCAGTTTGCAGTGACAGCAGAATCCTGACTACAGAAGGAACACAACGAAACAAAGCTTATACAATTCACCCACAAGTACCAAAAAGAACTGGCCCCAAAACACGATTGCAATACAGGAATTGAGGCTAAAAATATGAGTAAACAGAAGAAAACAATGAACACAATAAAGAAATATTATGGATTAAAGGACACCCAACAAAGCTACATTATGCCTAAAGGTATCATCATTAATGAAATAATGTAGATGCTTAAATGTTTTATTTTTTCCAATTATGTGTAAAAAGAATTTTTAACATTCATTTTTAAAATTTTTGAGTTCCAAATTCTTTCCCTTTATCTCTTCCTCACTCTTTGAAAGGGCAAGAAATTTGATGCAAATTATGTAAATGCCATCATGTAAAAACATGCTAACTTATTAGTAAAAGAAAAGATTAAAAAGTATACTTTGATCTGCATTCAGACTCTATCAGTTCTTTCTCTGGAGGTGGATGTTATTTTTCATCATGTCTTTGGAATCATCTTAAATCACTGAGTTGCTGAGATTCACAGTTAATCATCATACACTGTTCTTCTTACTGTGTACAGTGTTCTCCTAGTTCTGCTCACTTCACTATGTATCAGTTCATGTAAGTCCAGGTTTTTCTGAAAGCACCCTGCTCGTCATTTCTTGTAGCACATAACAATCATATACCACAACTTGTTCGGCTGTTCCCCAATTGATGAGTATCCTTTCAATTTACAAATTTTTGCTCAGACGAAAAGTGCTGCTTTAAATACTTCTGGCTTCTTTTCTTAATTTTTTAAAAATCTCTTTGGGTACAAACCTAGCAGTGTTATTTCCAGATTGGTTGGATCACTTCACAGTTCTACCAACAGTGCATTAATGTCTCAGTTTTTTTTTTCACATTTTCTCCAACATTTGTCATTTTCCTTTCCTGTTATACTAGGCAATCTGATAGGTATGAGGTAGTACTTAAGAGTTGCTTTAATTTGCATTTCTCTAATTAGTAGTGACAGCATTTTTCCATGACCATATAGCTTTGATTTTTTTCTTCCAAAAACTAGTTGTTCATATTCTTTGACCATTTATCAATTGGAAATTGACTTGTATTTTTACAAATTTGACTCAGTTCTCTATATATTTGAGAAATTAGACCTTTATCAGAGAAACTTGCTGCCAAAATTTTTTCCCAGTGTTTTTGCTTTCCTTCTAATCTTGGCTGCATTGGTTTTGTTTGTGCAAAACCTTTTTAATTTAATGTAACCACAATTATCTCATTTTACCTTCCATAATGCTTTCCATCTCTTGTTAGCCATAAATACTCCCCTCATTCATAGATCTGACAGGTAAACTAGTCCGTGTTCTCCTAGTTTGCTTATGGTATCAACATTTATGTCTAAATCATGTACTCATTTTGACCACATCTTGGTATATGGTAGGAGATGTTGATCTATAACTGATTTCTGCCAAACTGCTTTCCAATTTCCCCAAGTGGCTTTTGTCAAATAGTGACTTCCTCTCCCAGAAATTGGGGTGTTTGGGTTTATCAAATGCTAGATTACTATTGTCATTCATAACTGTGTATTGTATAGCTAATCTATTCCATCACTTTATTTCTTAACTATTACCAGATTGTTTTAATGATTAATACTTTGTAATATAGTTTGAGATATGGTACAGCCAGGCCATCATTTTTTTTTTTTTACAGAACAAATTCTTTTATTAAAAAATATCTTTTTTTAAAATTTATTTATTTAACTTTTTACATTCATTTTCACAAAATTTTGGGTTCCAAATTTTCTTCCCTTTTATCCCCTCCCCCCAGCCCAATACACCAAGCAATCTAATTTTCCCTATCACCAATCTGCCCTCTCTTCTGTCATCCCTCCCTTCTCTTGTCCCCATCTTCTCTTTTGTCCTGTAGGGCCAGATGACTTTCTATTCCCCATTAACTGTATTTCTTATTTCCTAGTAGCAACAACAATACTAACCAGTTGTTCCTAAAACTTTAAGTTTCAACTTCTCCCCATCCCTCCCTCCCCACCCATTCCCTTTGGGAAGGCAGGCAATTCAATATAGGCCATATCTGTGTAGTTTTGCAAATGACTTTGATAACACTCGTGTTGTGTAAGACTAACTGTATTTCCCTCCATCCTATCCTGTGCCCCATTGTTTCTATTCTGTCTTTTGATCGTGTCCCTCCCCGAGAGAGTTGACTTCAAATTGCTCCCTCCTCCCATTGCCCTCCCTTCCATCATCCCCCCCCACCCTGCTTATCTCCTTCTCCCCCACTTTCCTGTATTATAAGATAGGTTTTCATACCCAAATGAGTGTGCATTTTATTCCTTCCTTTAGTCAAATGTGATGAGGATAAACTTCTTGTTTTTTTTCTCAGCTCTCCTCTTTTTCCCTCCACTAAAAACTCTCCTGCTTGTCTCTTGAATGAGATATAATTTACCCCATTCCATTTCACCCTCTTTCCTCCCACTACATTTCTCTCTCACCATTCACCTTAATTTCTTTTAAGATATGGTCCCATCCAATTCAATTCACTCTGTGCTCTCTGTCTCTGTATGTGCATGCATGTGTGTATGTGTGTGCGTGCACACATGTACATGTGTGTGTGTATGTGTGTGTGTATGGTCCCACCAACTACCCAGATACTGAAAAATTTTAAGACTTACAAATATTGTCTTTCCATGTAGAAATGTAAACAGTTCACTTCTGGTAAGTCCCTTCTGACTTCCCTTTGCTGTTTACTTTTTCATGCTTCTTCTCATTCTTGTGTTTGAAAGTCAAATTTTCTTTTCAGCTCTGGTCTTTTCATCAAGAATGTTTGAAAGTCCTCTGTTTTATTGAAAGACCATATTTTCCCCTGAAGTATTATACTCAGTTTTACTGGGTAGGTGATTCTTGGTTTGAGTCCTAGTTCCTTTCACTTCTGGAATATCCTATTCCACGCCCTTTGATCCCTTAATGTAGAACCTGCTAGATCTTGTGTTATCCTGATTGTATTTCCACAATACTGGAATTGTTTCTTTCTAGCTGCTTGCAATGTTTTCTCCTTGACCTGGGAATTCTGGAATTTGGCCACAATGTTCCTAGGAGTTTCTCTTTTTGGATCTCTTTCAGGCGGTGATCGATGGATTCTTTCAATACTTATTTTGCCCTCTGGTTGTAGAATCTCAGGGCAGTTTTCCTTGATAATTTCATGGAAGATGATGTCTAGGCTCTTCTTTTGATCATGACTTTCAGGTAGTCCCATAATTTTTAAATTGTCTCTCCTGGATCTATTTTCCAGGTCAGTTGTTTTTCCAATGAGATATTTCACATTATCTTCCATTTTTTCATTCCTTTGGTTTTGTTTGGTGATTTCTTGGTTTCTCAGAAAAGTCATTAGACTCCATCTGTTCCATTCTAATTTTGAGAGAACTATTATCTTCAGTGAGCTTTTGAACCTCTTTTTCCATTTGGCTAATTCTGCTTTTGAAAGTATTCTTCTCCTCATTGGCTTTTTGAACCTCTTTTTCCAATTGAGTGAGTCTATTTTTCAAGGTGTTATTTTCTTCAACATTTTTTTTGGTCTCCTTTAGCAAGGTATTGACCCTTTTTCATGCTTTTCTTGCATCTCTCTCATTTGTCTTCCCAGTTTTTCCTCCACCTGTCTAACTTGATTTTCAAAATCCTTTTTGAGCTCTTCCATGGCCTGAGCCCACCGGACATCCCCCTGGGATGTCTGGGATACAGAGGCCTCGACCTCCACATCTTTCCCTGATGGTAAGAATAGTTCCTCATCATCAGAATTGAAAGGAGGGAACATCTGTACCCCCTCAAAGTTAGCTCTCTATAGTCTTATTTTTCTTCCCTTTTCTGGGCATTTTCCCAATTACTTGACTTCTGAGATTCCTGTCCACTCCTGCCTAGATCCGCCCAGCTAGTGCTTGGGGTCTGAGATTCAAATGGGCTTTCTCTGGCAGGCACGGCTGCTATTCAAGGTGAGCTTAAGTTCTGGTGCTCGGGTGGGGGCAGGGCCACCTCCCAGGCTCAGTTCCCTCAGGTGCAGAGACCTTCAGTAATGGGGTGGGTGGGGGCAGGGCTGTCTCCCAGGCTTAGCTCCCTCAAGGGGTTTATGCAGAGACCTTTGGTAATGGCCCTGAACTTCTGCCTGCTCCTGCCTCCTGTCCCCGGCTGCTGCTGCTGCCTCTGCCACTGCCTCTGCCGCTCCCTCCGGTGCTGCCTCCCGAGGGGGCCGAGCCACGGAAGACACCCCACTCCCCTCTCAGCCAGCCCAGACGTCTCTCTCACTGACCTGTAGCGTCTGTGGGTGGAAGGACCTTCCCAGCCACCAGAGGTCCCTGGAGCCTGCTCGGATCTGCTCCTCTGGGGTTGGGCTGCCAGGGCAGCACAGGGGTGGACTCCGCTGTCTGAGGCATGATGGACCCCTGGGGACGGCTCTCCAGGGCTCTCTGGAATGGAGATCTTTTCCACTGTGTTTCTGTGCACCTTGCAATGATCCAGAATTTGTGGAGAGTTCTTCTTGCAGGAAATATATGGGCTGTGGGTTCGGAGCTAGCATACGTGAGTCTTTCTACTCCGCCATCTTGGCTTCACCTTGGCCATCTTGTTTCACAATTTTTTTTCCTTGATTCCTTTGGTACACTTATACTTTTGTTCTCCCAGATGAATTTCGTTGTTATTTAAATAGAAATATAAGTAATTAGTACATGTGTACCAAATTATCCATGCACCTGCATTCATAAAGCAAACATTGACTGAATAACCAGGAAAAAAGTGACAGTAGAATATTGGAATTGGAGAACTCAATGTCCCCTTTTAGATCTGTGAAATAAAAAAAAAAAATAAGAAAATTCAGGACCTGAAAAGAAGTTTAGAAAAGTTTACTATATACATTTTTGGCTATTACTAAATAGCATCCAATAGGAATATACATATTTCTTAAATCGTACCATTATAAAACTAGACATGTTCTAAGACATAAAAAACTCATAGAAATGCAGAGGACCAGAAATACTAATCAGTCCTTAAGTGACTAAAACATATAAAAACTATAATCAATAAAGCACCTTTGAAGAAAGAATTCAAATTTGAATGATTAAATAATTAAATTATAAAGAGCTGTTGGGTCACAAATCAAATCATAGAAATAATAGATAATGTTATTAAAGAAAGTGGTAATGAGGGCGGAGCCAAGATGGCGGAGTAGAAGGACGCACATTTACGAGCTCCGAGCCCACAACCCATGGAATTGAGGTAAAAGGAGATCCCCATAAATTCTGAATCTCTGCAGGGGGTGCATAAACATAGGGGAAGAGATTTCCGTTCCACTGAACCCTGGAGAGCCGTCCCCGGGGTCCATCGCACTCCGGAAAGCGGACCCCACCCCCACCCCTGGCCGCAGCCCCTGAGAAGCTGACCCGAGCAGATTTCAGAGAGGAAAGCTCCGGGGGAAGCTCCGGCAGTCAGGAAAGTCCCTCCGCCCACAGAAGCTACAGGTCAGTAAGAAAGAAGGCTGCGATAGGGGAGGGGAGCGGAGCGCCTCCGTGACTCGGGCCCCCTTGGGAGGAAGCAGCGGCGGCAGAGACGGGGGCAGGAAGCGGCGGAGGCAGAGGCGTGGGCGGTGGCTGAGGCGGCAGCGGCCCGGGACTCAGGAATCCCCCAGCAGCAGGTAGGATCTTCAATACTGAAGGTCTTTCCAACCTGAGGGAGCCGAGCAGGGGAGACGGCCCTGCCCCCACCCTGCTCTACTGCTGAACGCCTCTGAATAAAACCCCCAAGGGAGCTGAGCACAGCAGGCGGGGCCCCCCACCCCGCCCCCACCCGCTCCGTTCCTGAAAGTCTCTGCAGGAAGCCCCTGAGGGCCCAAGCTTAGGAGGCGGCCCTGCCCCCACCCCTGCGCCAGAACTAAAGCTTGCCACGGGAAAGCGCAGTTGAATCTCAGAGGCCAAGCACTAGCTGGGCGGATCCAGGCGGGGGTGGAAAGGAATCTCAGAAGTCAAGTAACTGGCTGGGAAAATGCCTAGAAAGGGGAAGAAAAATAAGACTTTAGAGAGTTTTTTCCAACAAATGCAAATGATCCCGACCTTCGGATCTGATGGTGAGGATGAGAACGTATTTTTCCCATCAGGGAAAGATGTGGAGGGTGGGGCCTCAGTACCCCAGACACCCCAGGGGGGTGTTGGGTGGGCTCAGGCCTTGGAAGAGCTTAAAAAGGATTTTGAAAAGCAAGTTAGACAGGTGGAGGAAAGACTGGGAAGAGAAATGACAAAGATGCAAGAAGAGTATGAAAAAAAGGTCAATATCTTGGTAAAGGAGACCCAAAAAAATACTGAGGAAATTAACACCTTGAAAAATAGGCTCACTCAATTGGCAAAAGAGGTTCAAAAAGCCAATGAGGAGAAGAATGCATTCAAAAGCAGAATGAGCCAAATGGAAAAAGAGGCTCAAAAGCTCACTGAATTTAATAGTTCTCTCAAAATTAGAATGGAACAGATGGAGTCTAATGACTTTATGAGAAACCAAGAAATCACCAAACAAAACCAAAAGAACGATAAAATGGAAGAGAATGTGAAATATCTCATGGGAAAAACAACTGACCTGGAAAATAGATCAAGGAGAGACAACTTAAAAATTATGGGACTACCTGAAAGCCATGATCAAAAAAAGAGCCTAGACATCGTCTTGCAGGAAATTATCAAGGAAAACTGCCCTGACATTCTAGGACCAGAGGGCAAAATAAGTATTGAAAGAATCCATCGATCACCACCTGAAAGAGATCCAAAAAGAGAAACCCCTAGGAACATTGTGGCCAAATTCCAGAACTCCCAGCTCAAGGAAAAAATCTTACAAGCAGCTAGAAAGAAACAATTCCAGTACTGTGGAAATACAATCAGGATAACCCAAGATCTAGCAGCTTCTACATTAAGGGATCGAAGGGCGTGGAATAGGATATTCCAGAAGTCAAAGGAACTAGGACTGAAACCAAGAATCACCTACCCAGCTAAACTGAGTATAATACTTCAAGGGAAAATATGGTCTTTCAATGAAACAGAGGACTTTCAATCATTCTTAATGAAAAGACCAGAGCTGAAAAGAAAATTTGACTTTCAAACACAAGAATGAGAGGAAGCATGCAAAAGTAAACAGCAAGGAGAAGTATTAAGGGACTTACCAGAAATGAACTGTTTGCATTCATACAGGGAAGGACAATATTTCTAACTCTTAAAACTTTTCAGGATCTGGGTGGTTGGTGAGACCACACATACACGCATGCACACACATACACACATGCATTCACATGCAGAGACAGAGAGCACAGATTGAACTGAATAGGATGGGACCATACCTTAAAAGAAATTAAGGTAAATGGTGAGAGAAAAATGTAGTGAGAGGAAAGAGGGGGAAATGGAAGGGGGTAACTATATGTCATTTAAGAGGCAAGTAGGAGATGTTTTTAGTGGAGGGAAAAAGAGGAGAGCTGAGGAAAAAACAAACAAACAAACAAAAGTTTACCCTCATCACATTTGACTAAACGAAGGAGTGAAATGCACACTCATTTTGGTATGAAAACCTATCTTACAGTATAAGAAAGCGGGGGAGAAGGAGATATTGGGGGGGGATGATGGAAGGGAGGGCAAAGGGAGGAGGGAGTAATTGAAAGTCATCACTTGGGGAGGGACAGGATCAAAGGACAGAAGAGAAACAATGAGGGGCAGGTTAGGAGGGATGGCAATTCAGTTAGTCTTACACAACACGACTATCAGGAAGGTCATTTGCAAAGCTACACAGATATGGCCTATAATGAATTGCCTGCCGTACCAAAGGGAATGGGTGGGGAGGGAGGGATGGGGAGAATTTGGAACTCAAAGTTTTAGGAACAACTGTTTAGTATTGTTGTTGCAACTAGGAAAGAAGACATACAGTTAATGAGGAATAGAAAGTCATCTGGCCCTACAGGAGAAAAGAGAAGATAGAGACAAGGGAAGGGAGGGATGACAGAAGAGAGGACAGATTGGAGATAGGGAAAATTAGATTGCTTGGGGTATTGGGGTGGGGGGAGGGGAGAAAAGGGGAGAAAATTTGGAACCCAAAAATTTGTGAAAATGAATGTAAAAAGCTAAATAAATAAATGAATTAAAAAAAAAAAAAGAAAGTGGTAATGAGACAAAATGCCAAAACTTTTGGTATGATTATAAAATCTTTCATCAGTTTTTTTTTTTAATAAAAGAACTAGGCATATTAGAAAAGTAACAAATCCAATGAAAACTCCAAAACCCACAAGAATAAATATTCTAAAAATCAAGCAAAATTAAAAACACACAAATGGATGAACATTGATAAATCTCTTAAAACATTTTTTAAAAAACTAATAAAATAGACCATTAGATAATCTGATTTTTGGAGTCAGTCAACAAACATTTTTAAAGTGACTACTGTATGCCAAGAATTTTGCCAATATAAAAATAGAATTCACAAGAGATGAAGATGAAGTAAAGGAAAATATTAGAAATTATTTTGTCCAATTATCTACTAATGAACATAACTTAAAATGAATGTTTATAAAAAATACAAAAAACTTAGATTAGTTGACCAAGAAATAGAGAACTTAACCCAATTTCCAAAAAACAAATTGAACAATCCATATATTTTCAAGGAAAAAAATATCCTAGTACCAGATAGATTTACAAATGAATTCTAATAAGCATTCAAAGAATAATTAACTCCAATAACATAAATTGTTTGCAAATATTGAGAGAAAATGCAAATAATTCCTGCAATGAGACAGATATGGTTTTAATACATCTAGGGAGAGATAAAGCAGAGAAAGAAACTTCAGCAAGAATATAGCTGAACACACTACCAGACCTGCAAACAGACCCATTGTCCCCGAATTTGCCATAGTAGTGCACCTGGTCAGTAGCATGTATCAATCCTACGAAGTCCATCATTGCTCCAGCTTTTATACTTGCGTGACCAAGAAGCAATTCCAATAGCTCAAGACCACTTAGGTCTCAAGAATGATTTCATCACCTTTCAGGGGAAAAAATAGCCTGTTTAGCAGGGACCTCGGTATATGTGGCTTCTGTCACAAAAAAAAAAGCATTTAAATGATCAATGTCTCCGGCAACAATCTGTATCAGCAAGGACCCCAGCATACACAGGAAGGGCTGCTGTACAGGTTCTTAAATCTGCTTTTCTAAAAGGAAAGCAACTTTTGTGGGGTCAACAATCTACTTTAATCAAGCACATATATCATTTACTTAGTTCAGGGGGAAAAGTCAATACCTTGAACTTCAGAGAAAATACAAATAGAGAAACAAAGATCAACCAACAGACAGGACTTCCAACTGTTTAACCGTAAGCAATGCATACATCACAGATCAACAAATAGATCCAAGTGTCTGACCATTACATACATACATAGTTACCAGAGACAAAAGCACCAACATCTGGGTTTTCAAAACCAGGGGGCTCCATAGCAGCTATCCAGAGTTTCATCTGGCCAAACAAACACTTCCAATGAGTAAGCCCCCTGCCCCCCCAAAAAAGCCTCACCTCAGAGTATACATACTCTTTTCAGAGCCAGAGAGCATCATAACCCTTGAGAACCAATGCCTCATTAGAAATGAACAAAAGATGTGGACCTTCCTACAAAACATATCTCCCCTAATCAAGCTTCCCTTAATGGGCAATGAGTGGGGAAGATCTTCAACTCCCTTTAACATAATTAACATTACACTCTCTAAGACTATAAATTGCAAATAAGGTATAGATCCACTCTATTGTTGAAATGATAGGTAAGATTTTTTTTTAATCAAGAAGTTGTCTTCAACAAGCAACAAGCACTTTTAAGCACTTACTATGTGCTGGACAGTGGTAGCAAAAACATAAGCAGAAACATGGTCCTTGCCCTCAAGAAGCTTATATTCTAATTGAAGAAGACAATACATTTAAGGAGTCATAACAGGGATGAGGTGATGATTCAAAAGTATCAGATGGGTGAGAGAACATGGAGGAGGAGCACTAGGTGCAGCTGGTAGAAGAATGGCTAGCCTGGGTGCCCTCAGGGAAGAAGGAGCCTTCCAGTCAGAGGGAGAGGCCTCTGATTGGAGTGGAGAGAACTTCCAATGTGTGAGTTCCAGAGTTGGAATGGGGTTTCAGCATGAATAGCTGAAATGTGGTTGTGGTAAAGGATATCTAGGTGGCAGCCTGGACACAGTCTCTGCTGTCAAGAAGCTATGTTCAAATAATGGTTCAAATTACATTCTAATCATTCTTTCCTTATGCATTTTCATTCAAATTCACTGTTAGCCATTATCCCCTTAACATCTACTATGCTGAACAAATAGTTTAATGAAAGAATAAACCTATCTAATTGTTAGGGTAGAATTCAGTTCTTTCTTGTTGTTTCATCAAATCATTTTCTTCTCCCTAATTCTGTGCCTCATACTTCTGTGTGAATTTCAATGCTTGAATATGTATTCAGGATGAAGAGCTGGGATACAGTAATGGATGTCCAGTATGCATTCAGGAGAGTAAAGTATCCTTCTCCTAGTTACTTGTTGCCCCCTGGGTTTTTTTTTTCTGAAAGAGCTGTCCCCTTTTTGTCTTCCTACTAGCTTGAATAATCCTTCCCAATTTTCTTTGCACCATCATTTTCTATGTCATGGCTCAATTTGTGAGAGCACTTCTCCCATGATTTTTTCTCTCTTTGCATTCATTTTCTTGTCAGTTCCATAATTTTATATGATTTCAGTTATAATTTCTAGGAATAGGAATCCAACCCTACTCTATGTCCTGGGTGCCAGCTACATATCTTCAACTGCTTTATGGTCATTACCATGCACATGTCCCATAAGTATCTCAAACTCATCATGTCAAAAACATAACTCATCTTTTCCCTAAATCTCATCCCTTCGCAAACTTCCCAGATTCTATCAAGGCATCATAATTCTCCTAGTCACCCAAGTTTCAACCTAGGAGTCACTCTGCATTCTTTATTTTTACTCAGTTCCCATATCTAAGTAGCTTCCAAGCTATATTGATTGCACCTACATCACATTTCCCTCATCCATCCCTTTCATGCTACTTATATAGGCGTCATCCTATTTCAGAACCTCATCCACTCTCAAAGGTCTCCCTATTTCCAAGTCTCTCCCCTATCCCATCCACATAACTGCCAATTCCATGAAATCACATATCTAGAGCCAGAATGGACCTCAGAGGCCATTTATACAATTCTCTTATTTTATAAGTAAGGCCCAGGGAGGTCAGGTGATATGACTGAAATCAAAGGCAAGACCTGAACCCAGGTCTTCTGACTCTATTACCAGTACTTTTCCTCCATAGTACCCGATATTCCAAAAGCACAGGCTAGACAATTCGCTCCACCACTTAGGAAGCCTCTGTGGATTCCCATTGCCCTATGAGGAAATGCAAACTTTTCTATTTAATATCTGAAACCTCTCACAATTGAGCTCCAACCAGTATTTCCAGGGTAGCTAGATGGCACAGTAAATAGAATCCAGGGCCTAGAGTTAGGAAGACTCATCTTCCTGAGTCGAAATCTGGCCTCAGACACTTCCTAGCTGTGTGACCCTGGACAAGTCACTTAACCCAGTCTGCTTCAGTTTCCTCACCAAGGAAAAGAGCTGGAGAAGGAAATGGCAAACCAGTCCAGTATTTCTGCCAAGAAAATTCAAATGAGGTCTCAAAGAGTTGGGCACAACTGAAACGACTGAATAACCATGATATTTCCAGGCTCATTGGGCATTGCCTCTTCTTGTACGCTGTGTTTACTTGGTATTCCCCTTATCTGCCCCACTCCGGAATATGTTCTCTCCTCTGCTCTGTAAAACCTATAGTGTCTTTCATGACTCAGCTTTAGTGCTGCCACCTACAAGAAGCCGTCCTGATTCCCTTACCTCTTAGTGTCCTCTCCCCAGAAATAATCACGTATTACGTTAACATATCTGTTTATATATGATTGAGACAGAGACAGTTTTATTCTTGTCCCATAATTTCCAAAACCTAAAACATTACCTGGAACATAGTTGGCCTTTAACAAATTTCTGGTGAATTGCATTAAGCCATAAATTGCCATCATTTCAGATAAAGCATAATGGTGACATAGAGACTGAATGCAAAAAATTTAAAATCAGTCAGTCCGTAAACATTTTAAGTGCCTTCTTTGTACTGGGGATACAGTACTTACTCTCAAAGTCTTCACAGTCCATTGGGGGAGGACAGATTGCAAATAACCACACATAGACAAGGTCTATAAAGGATAGATGGGAAATCAAATAGAATCATTCCTATTGAATTTATATGCTTAGTGGATTCCATTTAATCACTTTCAATATGTTTGTGAAAATATATATCATCATTTCTAGAGCTCTTTAATTTGTTTCCTAAACTGTGGGAAAATGAGGTTGGAAAAGATAGGCCTTCTTTGTTGTTGTTTAAACATGAAATTGGAAATGTTTTGCAGAATTATTCAGGGGAAAATATTGAATTAAAAGTTTCCTAGGTTTTTAAGGATGTTTGTTTTATGTATTTATATTTCCATAAAATGAAATACTTTAGACAAGATTAGATTTTCTTTAACTAGTCTATAACTTTATTTAAACAAGAAATAGCAATATATGTAAAAATTAAATTAGTGATGACATTTAGTTCAGTTCTGATACTGAAATATGAAATTAATCTGTGTATGAAATTTCAGTGCCATAAACTGGAGAGTCAACACGGTTCCTCCTTTCCAGGCGCTCACCTGCCCAGAAGTAAAAATTCACATATATATATATTCATATTTCTAAAGCTATTTATCCGAAAATAATTCACATATATATACATATTTCTAAAGCTATCTATCCAAAAATCTTCCAAGCTTTGAAAAAAGATTTACCTCTGGTGGTCTTCATCTTAGAAATGTTGTCATAAAACAGACAGTTGTAGAAATTTCTTTTGAAGGACTCTGATAATACAAGAAATCACAGGAGCAAAGCTCAAATGATAATAATAATGTTGACTCCATCCCCAAATGGATCTGAAATTTTGTTCATAGTTTCCCATAATACAGTGCTGTTTGAATACTTATTTCAAATATGATAGATGATTTTTTAAAAAAGAATCTATAATATAAAGTTGTTTAGTTAGAAAAAAAACAAAGGACATGAAACTAGACAATTCTTTGGAAATTTTAGAATTGTCTGAATTCTCATTTGTGAATTTCATTGAATCACTAAGATTTCAGTATTTTAGAATACTGCATTTTAATTTTTAAATTTTTTTTAAAAATCAGAATAATTTCCATAGGCAAGTATTAAAGTGGAACAGATGCTGTATGCAATACTCTAGAAAATGAACTTTTTATTCTGTTAGCAATCGCATATACAAAATATTACAGCTGAAAGGAGCACAAGATATAAATGTGAACATTTGCAAAATCATATCAAAAAGAATGATGGGGTAATATCATCTTATACAGCAGAAAGAAGAAAGGGCATAAAATTGTCTATTGAAAGGTTGGTAAGGAAGTCCAATTAAGAAAGTCCATTCTGAGAGCATTCAAGGATGAAAATGGAAAGCAGACTACAAACCGAAGAAAAATAGAAAATATTTGAAAAAAAAATTCAACAAATTATTTTCTCTATCAAAAATAGTGGAACCATCACATATGAATCCCAATCACAGTCCTTGAGATGCTTATCGAGGAAGGAGAATGTTACTAAAGAGAAAAAAAGAAAAGATACTACTCTCTCTTGATTCTCCTCTTATCTGATGGCCCCTTCTCACTTTCCTTTGCTGGATCTTTATCCAGATCACACCTGCTATCCATGGGTGTCAGACAAAGCCTTGTCCTGGGCCCTCTTCTCTTCCCCTTCTGTATCCTGTTTTGCTTCATGATCTCATCATCTCCCATGACATTTCAAACTGGATGTCCTGTGTACATCTTAAACTTGGCATATACAAAACTGAATTATTCATCTTTCTCCCAAAATCCTCGTCCCTTCTGAACTTTCCTCTTACTATCAAGTGCACTTAGCGTCCTTCGGGTTGCTCAGATTTGCACCCTTGCTGTACAATCAGTTCCTCACTCTCACCCCTCCCCTACCAACTATCCAATTTATTGTCAGGCTTTTCAGTTTGACCTTTATGATATGTCTTCCTTACGTCTCCTTCTCTCCTCTGACACTGATACCAACCTAGTGCAGACAGCATCTATTGTGATAGTAATAGCTCTATTGTAATTTTGTAATATTGTCGTAGTTATTTGGACTTTAGTAATAGTTACTTGGCTCCCTGCCTCAAGCTTCTCCCTCTGCAGTCCACCCTCCTCTCACTCCACTTGTCTTCTTAAAGTACAGGCCTAATCATGTCACCCACCTTTTGCCCACTCAGTAAAATCCAGTGGCTTCCATTTATCTCCAGTATCAAATTTAAATCCAAAACCCTTCATTACCTGACACTCTCTACCTTTCCTGCCTTCTCCTTCTCATACTTTACACTACCCCCACTCTCCTACTCTGTGATCCAGTGACATTGGACTCTTTGTTGTTCCTGACATAAAGAACTCCTCCTCCCAACTCCATGCATTTCCTTTTTCTCTTTCTTTTTTTTATTAATATTTTATTTTTTTCAATTATATGCAAAACAATTTTTGACAAAAAAAATTTAGCTTCAAATTTTCTCCCTTTCTACTCCCTCCTCTTCTCTGAGGCAGAATTTGATATTGCTTATACATACGCAGTCATACAAAACATATTTCTGTGTTAGTTGTGTTGTATGAAAAAAGATATCAACAAAATATAAAGAAAGCAAAAAATGGTATACTTTGATATGCATTCAGCCTCCAACAATTCTTTCTCTGGAGGTAGATAATGTTTTCATCATGAGACCTTTGGAATGATCTTGAATCACTGAATTACTGAGAATAACTGTCATTGACAATTGATTATCATACAATGTTGCTGTTGCTGTGTACAATGTTTTCTGGACTTTGCTCACTTCCTTGTGCCATCAGTTCATGTAAGTTCTTCCAGGTTTTTCTGAAGGAACCCTGCTCATCATTTCTTTTATCAATATAGTATTCCATTACAATTATAAGCCACAATGGTTTATCATTCCTCAAATGATGGGCATCCCTCAATTTCCAATTCTTTGCCACCACAAAGAGTTGCTATAGATATTTTTGTACATGTAAGTTCTTTTCCTTTTATTTTTAATTTCTTTGAGATAAAGACTTAGTGGGGTTGCTGGATCAAAAGTTATGCAGATATATAACCCTTTGGGCATAGCTACAAATTGTTCCCTAGAATGGTTGGATCAACTTACCATTCTACCAACAGTTCATTAGTATCATGAGTTGAACATCATTTCCAACACTTATCATTTTCCTTTTCTTTCATGTTAGGCAGTCTGGCAGATGTGAAGCAGTGCTTCAGAGTTGTTTTAATTTGTATTTTTCTAATCAATAGTGATTTAGAACATTTTTTTTCATCACTATAAATAGCTTTGATTTCTTCATCTGAAAACTGCCTTTTCATAACCTTTGACCATTCATTAATTGGGGAATGATTTGTATTCTTATAAATTCGATTCACTTACCTATATACTTGAGAAATGAGTGAGACCTTTATCAAATACACTTGCTATAGAAATTTTTTCCCAGTTTTTTACTTTCCTTCTAATCTTGGCTGCATTTGTGTGTGTGTGTGTGTGTGTGTGTGTGAAAACCCTTTTAAATTTAATGGTCAAAATTATCCATTTTACATTTTGTAAAGCTCTCTATCTCTTCCTTGGTCATAAGTTCTTTCCTTCTTCATAGATCTGATAGATAAATATTCCTTGCTCTCCTAATTTGCTTACGTATCAACTTTTATGTCTAAATCATGTACCCATTGGTATATGGTGTGAGATGTTGGTTTATACCAAGTTTCTGCCAAACTGCTTTCCAGTTTGGAAAATTTGGAAATTGTAAAAAAGAAAATTTTATCAAATAGTGAGTTTTTGTTCCAAAAGCTTTGGGTTTATCAAACACTAGGTTACTGTGGTCATATACAACTGTGTATTATATACCTAATCTATTCTACTGATCTATCACTCTGTTCCTTAGCCAGTCCCAGATAATTAATCACTACAAATAATGGTTGATGACAGGTTTGAATAGATACTACTTGCCATTTTTAAGGAAAACTCCATTTAGTCTTATGCTTTCTAGTATTTTTAATAGGAACCAGTGTTGTTTTTAGAAGGACTATTTTTTTGCCTGCTTTTCCATATAGTTTATATGGTATTGGTATAGAGTATGATATTTATAAAGTGTATTATTACATAATATACTCTAAATGACATGTGAATGCATCTGGTCATGAAGATTTTTTTTATTAGGATGCTCATTGATGACTTGTTCAGTTTTTTCTAAGGTAGAATTATTTAAATATTCTCTTTCCTCTTCTGTTATTTAGGACAGTTTACATTTGTGTAAATATTTATCCATTTCACTTAAATTTTTAGATTTATTGGTATATGATTGGGCAAAATAGCTCCTAATAACTGTTTTATTGGTGGTGAATTGACCCTTTTAATTTTTGATAATGGTGATTTTATTTTTTTTCTTTTCAATGAAAATTAACTAATGGTTTATCTATTTTATTGGGTTTTTTTAATAAAACCAGCTATTAGTTTTATTTATTATTTCAATGGTGTCTTTCAATTTTATCAATCTCTCCTTGGATTTTCAGGATTTTTAATTTGGTGTTTAACTGGGGATTTTAATTTCTTCTTTTTGTAGCTTTTTTAGTTTCATGCTCAATTTATTGATCTACTCTTTCTCTATTTATTGATGTATGCATTTAGAAATAAAATTTTCCCTAAATACTGCTTTAGCTGCATCCCTTGAAGTTTGGTATGTTGTCTCATTGTTGGAATTTTCTTTAATGAAATTATTGATTTTTTTTCCATGATTTGTTCTCTGACCCATAAATTCTTTAGGATTAGATTATTTAGTTTCCAAGTAATTTTTAATCAATGTTTCCACAGCCTTTTATCGAATACAATTTTCATTGCATTACAGTATGAAAAGGATGCATTTAATATTTCTGCCTTCCTGCATTTGGTGAGGTTTTTATGCACTCATACATGGTCAGTTTTTGAGTAGGTGTTGAGGAGGTATTGTACCACTGAGAAAAGTTATATTCCTTTCAATTCTCATTGAATTTTCTCCGTAGGACCATCATGTCTAAATTTTCTAAAATTCTTTTCATTTCTTTAACTTCTTACTTTTTTAAAATTATATTTATCTATTTCTGAAAGAGACAAATAGAGGTCCCCCACTAATATGGTTTTCTATTTCCTCGTGTGACTTAGGAAACTCTTATTTTAAGAATTTGATGCCATACCATTTGGTGCATATGTGTTTAGTATTGATATTACTTCAATTGTCTACAGTACCTTTTTGCAAAATACAATTTTCCTTCTTACCTCTTTTAATTAGATCTGTTTTTTCTTTTGCTTTGTCTGAGATCATGATTGCTACCCCTACTTTCTTTTTTTCAATTCATCTGAAACATAATAGAATCTTTGCATTCCTGTATCTAGCACAGTGCCTGGCATAAAATAGGTGCTTAATAAATGTTTATTGACTGACAGATTAGATCAAGTAAAAAGAAGATACATGCTGGAGATGATGTAATTGCATTGAGGGAGTAATATACAAGGTATTCTGAAGGAGGGGAAGATGTAAGAGGAGTTGGAAAAAATATTGAACCTAATTAGTCCAAAAACAATGGTGACTGACAGAACATTAATGACTACCAAGCTACATCTTCCTTTCCTGTCTATACAAAATTTTTATCAGAAACATCTATCCACTAACTGAGAACATCTTTGATGAAAGGGAACAACAGGTAGACTTTTCTCAGTGATATTCAGTACTAGATCACATACATGACATAACACAATTAACTGAATGATATAGAGAATATAATATTACATTGCTCTTATTGGTGGTAGATTGGAAAAACATGTGACTTAGCAGAGCAAAATACCACTTTATAGCATCTTTTACAACAGGATATTTCTTCTATATATTAACATCTTTCAGGATTTCGTGGAAGATCTAACAATGAAAAGAATTCTGTTTTTTGACCTGTGGGATGTAGCATAAAACAGAGGAGTTACATACTCATCAAAATTATTTGCCATTGTGATGGAGATCCAGATGGATGATCCCCTGTGGATGTGAGGTCCTTCAGATTATGGATGACTATTAATTGCATTCAAGTGCAAGACATTGGAGAGTCAACTGGAAAAGTTCTATAATCATTTAAAGGATTTTGAAAATATATCCACCCATACAGGAAAGAACAAATGGATAAAGAATGTGTATTATGCAGATTTGAACATCATTTCAGTGAAAACTCTACAGCATTTGTCCAACACTATGCATATCTGGTAGAAATAGTATAGATGACCAATTAGTTCTACCCATCATTAAGGAGGAGGAAATTATGCCAAATTGCTTTCAGAAACTTGTAATACTCTTTTTCCTCCTGAAAGAAAGGCTCATCTTTTCCATGTGAACATTTTATCAGTATTTTCATATAGCAGTAAAACCTAGAACATCACTGACTCTGATGAAATAAAAATGTGTGTCATGTAAAAGATAATGAAAAAAATGCATGGTGATTGTGAGTAAGTTTCAAACTCTAACTAATGGCAGCCTCTAAAGAACAGGAATTAAATAATGTCACGCAGGAATTATATGACAGGAAAAGAAAATGATCTGATCCCATAGCAAGTGATGATGATAGGTGGACCTGCAGAATGCTCTACTGGTATACCTACAATGTTGGGTGATATTAAGGGAAGGCCTCCACAAGGATACCTTGTGGTGAACACAAGAGAATATGGACAAGAATCACCCATGATGGACCAGATTGAATGAATTGCTAATCTGAGCTGGTTCTGACCCAGGCCAGTCCCCTGGTAGTGTATCTTCAATACTGAAATGCAAAATAGACACATAGATCATTCAACAGGTAACAAAGGGGGTTTTACTTAGCCATACCAGGAGAAGACTATCCAGTGGTGTTGAACATTGAGACTACTTTTGTTTGATTCATTTGAGTGAAACTCCCTTGTCAGAGTTGCTCATCTTTTTACACTAGTCAAGATTCAGAAACTTTGGGGGTGGAGTAGAAAGATGGAACTGTAGAAACTCCCCCAAATAACCCATAAAATACCTGTAAAAATGACTGTAAACAAATTCTAGAGCAATAGAAGCAACAAAACAACAGAATGAAAGAGATTTCCAGCCAAAGACAGCCTGGAAGGCCGACAGGAAAGGTATATTGCACTGGGCACAAAGCAGAGCGCAGCCCAGCATGGGCCACATAGCAGGGACAGGACTGGGAAAAGGCTTCACAAAAACACTAAAGACAGCTCCAAAGGTCACTGAGAAAGCTCCTTCACTCAGGAGAAGGGAACGTGGTCTAGACCAGCAGCAGCAGCAGCCACTGCAATGCCAGTGTCCATTTTTGGAGCCCTCCTAAAGGCCCTGGGGCAATTGAGCAGCTTATCTGAATATCAGCCCTGAGCTTGGCTCCTGGGTTGAAGGGCAGCACTGGCTTGGTGGAGCTGGAGGCCATTGTGGAGAGGGAATTATACTCGCAGATTCTGGACAGAAAATTTTTGGTTGTTCCAAGACCAGTGCACAGGCCAGGAGAGGAGTAAAATTCTCTCCCTTGATTGTGCCACCTTTGAGGAACTGAGAACTTGCAGGTCCCCAGAGTATACCCTTTTCTTAACAAAGGACTGAAAAGTCAATTAACTGACTGGAAAAATACCCAAAAGATGAAAAAAACAACACTATGGAAGGTTACTTTCTTGGTGAACAGGTATTTCCTTCCATCCTTTCAAGATGAGGAAGAACAATGCATACCAACAGAAGTCAAGGTTTCTGAATCCAAAACAAATATTCAGTGTTCTCAGGCCATGGAAGAGCACAAAAAGGATTTTGAAAATCAAGTAAGAGAGGTAGAGGAAAAATTGGGAAGAGAAATGAGAGCAATGCAAAAAAAACATGAAAACCAAATCAACAATTTTCTAAAGGAGACCGAAAAAAATGCTAAACGAAATAACACCTTTAAAAATAGACTAACTCAACTGGCAAAAGAGGTTCAAAAAGCCAATGAGGATAAGAATACTTTAAAAAGAAGAATTAATGAAATGGAAAAGGACGTTCAAAAGCTCACTGAAGAAAATAGTTCTTTAAAAATTAGAGGCTAATGACTTTATGAGAAAGCAAGAAATTACAAAATAAAACCAAAAGAATGAAAAAGTAGAAGATAATGTAAAATATCTCACTGGAAAAAACCTGACCTGGGAAATAGATGCAGGAGAGACAATTTAAAAATTATAGGATTACCTGAAAGCCATGACCAAAAAAGAGTGTAGACATCATCTTGCATGAAATTATCAAGGAACACTGCCCTACTATTCTAGAACCAGAGGGCATTGAAAGAATCCACTGTTCATCACTTGAAAGAGATCCAAAAAGTGAAAACTCCTAGGAATATTGTAACCAAATTCCAGAGTTCCCAGATCAAGGGGAAAATATTGCAAGCAGCTAGGAAGAAACAATTCAAGTATTGTGGAAATACAATCAGGATAACACAAGATCTAGCAGCTTCTACATTAAGGGATAGAAGGGCTTGGAATATGATATTCCAGAAGTCAAAGGAACTAGGATTCAAACCAAAGATCCCCTACCCAGCAAAACTGAGCATGATACTTCAGGGGAAAAAATGGTCATTCAATGAAATAGAAGACTTTCATGCATTCTTGATGAAAAGACCAGAACTGAGTAGAAAAATTTGACTTTCAAACAAAAGAATCAAGAGAAGCATGAAGAGATAAACAGGAAAGAAAAATCATAAGGGACTTTCTAAAGTTGAACTCTTTACATTCCTACATGGAAAGATAATATTTATAACTCTTGAGACTTTTCTCAGTATTTGGATAGTTGGAGGGATTATGCACAAACACATATGTATATATATATATATATATATATACATATATATATATATATATATATATATATATAGAGAGAGAGAGAGAGAGAGAGAGAGAGAGAGAGAGAAAGAGAGAGAGAGAGCACAGGGTGAGTTGAATAAGAAGGGATGATATCTAAAAAAATTAAATTAAGGGGTGAGAGAGGAATATATTGGGAAGAGAAAGGGAGAAATGGAATGGGGCAAGTTATATCTCATAAAAGAGGCAAGAAAGCTTTTTCAATGGAGATGAAAAGGGAGGTGAGAGGGAAAAAGTGAAGCTTACTTTCTTCACATTTGACTTAAGGAGGGAATTATATGCTCACTCAATTTGGTATGAAAATCTAACACTGTAGTAAAGTAGGAGAGAAGGGGACAAGTGGGGTGGGGAGGATGATAGAAGGGAGGGCAAATGGGAGGAGAGAGTAATTAGAAGTAAACACTTTTGGGGAGGGACAAGGTCAAAAGAGAGAATAGAAGAAATAAAGGATAAGATAGGATGGAGGGAAATATAGTTAGTCTTACACAACATGACTATTATAGAAGTCTTTTGCAAAACTACACATATATAGCCTATAATGAATTGCTTGCCTTCTCAGTGAGGATGGGTGTGGAGGGAGGAAGGGAGACAAGTTGGAACTCAAAGTTTTAGGAACGAACGTTGAGAATTGTTTTTGCATACAACTGGGAAATAAGAAATATGGGTAATTGGTATAGAAATCTGTCTTGCAACATGAAGAGAGAGAAGATGGGGATAAGGGAAGGGAGGAGTGTGATAGAAGGAAGGGAATATTGAGGGAAGGGGTAATCAGAATGTAAGGTGTTACGAGGTGGGGGAGGGGAGAGATGGGGAGAAAATTTGGAACTGAAAATTTTGTGGAAATGAGTGTTGAAAGCTAAAAATAAACTAATAAACAGTAAAAAAAGATTCAGAAAGTTCTCTGAGCTTCTTGTAGTTGCTTTGTGTGCAGGTGGTCAGGAAATGATGTCAGTAACCCGAGCCCATTCGTCCTCTCTGGCAATCAACAATGATTTTATCTCCTTTTGAGGAAAAAAAAAGTAACTAATGTTCACAGGAGAATCGATTAGGATATTATACCTCCCATAGTTGTGATCTTTTTCATTATAGGGAACTTGAATCAATGAGGTTGTAGATCCATTTAAGTATCAAGTGTTTGAGATGGTAGAAGGGTTATGATTGGCTTTTATCATATAATCCCCTAAATTATTTCTCTGTAACTCTGAAATATCCATAGAAAAGGTAAAAGAAAATCATCCAATATTTTAAAAACAATACCAGAGAGTCCAATGAGATGCATATGTAAAACACCTTGTAAACTTTAATGCAGTATATAAATGGTAGTTTTTGTTATAATTATATGTTGATTATTATCTAGAATTTTATAGGTATCTGGATGATTAAAATTTTCACTTTTCATTCCACTGTTTTGGCATCATAACACAACCTGTGTAGTAGATATAGCTAGTTCTAGACTGGACAGTATATAGTTACCAGCTATAGGTATTGAATATGAGTATTTTTAAGAAGGAATTTTATTCCAAGCAGATTAAGTATATTTATCCAGTTACAGGATACTAAGCAGAGTTTCCAGTGGCAGCAGACTTCTACTGTTCCTTCTTGTCCTCTATAAAAAAGAAACACAGTTAATCCTTCATACCAATATACCCTTCTAGTCTGGCCATAATACCATATAATTGAATCCTTTTCTGTGAGAATAAACAAGTGGCCTATTGGGTTGAAACTTTGATCTGAGCCAGCTGACTGTTCCATGGAGGTGTTAAGAACTAAAATCTTTATTGAAACTAGCCAAGTGTTCTGTAAAAATAAAATGATTCCTTTAGGATGGGGTCAGTGAGGCTATATTTGGAATATTGGTGGGATTTGTTTGACCAGTAGCAGTCTCTTCCATACCTAGAATTCTATATTTGAAAAATATTTCATTATCCTTTATTAGAAGTATTAAAAGGATCTTGCTCCACCGAAACAACAACAGTTTGGTCCCTTAACAGTTCAGTCATCCTTTTTTCTTTCTTTCTTTCTTTTTTTTTATAGTAAATTTATTTATTTAACTTTTTACATTCATTTTCACAAAACTTTGAGTTCCCAATTTTCTCCTCATTTGTCCCCTCCCCCCACCCCAATACACCGGGCATTCTAATTTCCCCTATCACCAATCTGCCCTCTCTTCTATCATCCCTCCCTTCCCTTGTCCCCATCTTCTCTTTTGTCCCATAGGGCCAAATAACTTTCTATTCCCCATTACCTGTGTTTCTTATTTCCTAGTAGCAAGAACAATACTCAACAGAAGTTTTGAATTCCAACTTCTCCCCATCCCTCCCTCCCCACCCATTCCCTTTGGGAAGGTAGGCAATTCAATATAGGCCATATCTGTGTAGTTTTGCAAATGACTTCCATAATAGTCATGTTGTGTAAGACTAACTATATTTCCCTCCATCCTATCCTGCCCCGCATTGCTTCTATTCTCTGTCGCTCCCCAAGAGTATTGATTTCAAATTGCTCCCTCCTCCCATTGCCCTCCCTTCCATCATCCCCCCCACCCTGCTTATCCCCAGTTCAGTCATCCTTATGTTTCAGAAGTTCATTATGTTTAATTCACTTCGTTGTTTCACACAGTAGAGCGGGAAGGTCTCCTAGTTGCACATTTATAACATAAGAAATGTTATATGTTATACAATAATAGGATGGGGGGGTTTAAGCACATTTAATAATACTGCCTTTTGAAACTTCCTTTTTAGTTCTAAGGCTCTCTGGTTTTATTTCTGAAAAGTGAGAGTCTCAGCAGGCTGACAACTGGGTGCAGTGAATTATACTTGAGATGGCAGACCAGGAATGGAATATCATGGAGTGGCTACGTTCTAGATATGAATGAAATATTTCCTTCAGGAAGGAATATTAAAGAAGTTGAAATGTTATTCACTAGAATTAAAAGAGCTTTGCCCAGAAAGTGTCTCAACAAGCTTAATGTCTTAACTTTCATATGGTTACTTCTAAAAGAAGATGCCTGTGGTCATGAGTTCCTTTTTAAGCTGCTTGTAAAAGGAAGCCAAATGTGAAATGAAATAAAAGGATTGAGCTAGATGATGAGAATTTAGCTAGAAGAGAAAGACACTCCCGTAGTTCCCAGAAAGAAAAAATACTTTCCATTTGGGATTAGAATAATAATTCCCAGAAGGGAAAATGAATTTTTACTGAGTACTACTTAAGCATAATTTTATAGAGCTCATACAGACAGATGAGATAGTAAAATTGGAAGAGGCCGGGCAATAAGTAGTTCGTGTTCTCTTAATATAAATCCAAAGATAATTCTACTCAGAGCTTCCCTAATCAACTCTTTGTAGTTGATCGTTTGATCTCAGAGCTTGACCTGGTTTACTACATTGTGGCAGTCACCAGCAGATGGTCTGGCACCTCAGGGAGGAGAGGTTCTGATTCACCGCTCGTTTCTAAATGATTTGGGTTTTTCTCTTTCAGTTATCTGAAAACTGGAAATATATATATATATATATATATATATAGCTTTCCTGGAGAAAAATCAGGGCTAGATTTTGCATGATATACTCAGAGCACTGGCATCAGTACATAACTAAGATACTAGTTTCTCCTTGAGGCAGCCAGGTGGCATGTGATAGAGTGTTGGAGTATCTTCCTGAGTTCAAACCCCACCTCACACACTTACTAGTTGTGTAACCCTGGGCAAGTCTCTTAATGCTGTATGATCATCTTTAAAATGAGATGGAGAAGGAAATGGCAAATCACTCCAATTTCTTTGCCAAAAAAACCCTCCAAAACCCCAAATGAGTTCACAAAGAGTTGGACACTACTCAAAAATGACCAAACACCAAAGTTTCTCCTACTGTCCTTGACCTTGTATCAATAGTTAAATGCTTAGTAATGTAGATCATCTTGGTTTTATTTTACACGAAGCTGTGGCTCCTTAAGGGCAGGAACCATGTAATCTATCCATTCATCCATCTAGCTGTTTATCTATCTACCTACCTATCTTTCTCTCTTTCTATCTATCTATCTATCTCTATCTATCTATCTATCTATCTATCTATCTCTATCTATCTATCTATCTATCTATCTATCTATCTATCTATGTCCGTCTGTCTGTCCATCCATCCATCTATCCATCCATCCATCCATCCACCTATCCATCTATCTAACTATGGGGTTCATCTTTGTATTTCTAGCACCCAATATATAGTAGGTGCTTAATGAGTGCTTGTCAATTCATTAATCCAATGAAAACAGCATTTTGTTGTGCAGATTTAAGTTAGTCAAATATCACTCATAACTTCTGACCACTTTACTTTTTATCTTATCAGTTCTCTCATTTTGGACTGATTTCTTAACTATCATCAGGTATAATAGTACCTTAATTAGTGATCAGAAGGATGATTTATCTTTCCCTGTTCTCTGTGAATATCCTTGGTTCCAACTATATTGCAGTCTTTACTGTCTTATGTTTTGGAGAAATCACTTCCATTTTGTAGTGATTATCCACAGATGGCAACTATAAAACTGGCAGAAATAGGTCCTTTTGGTTATGAGCCTGTCTGATTAATCTCAGAATTAAAATTTAAAACACACACACACACACACTCCAAATAGATACTCATGGAAACTCTTTAACTTTGGCTTTCCAAGGCTGGCATTTTATCTTTTGACATTTCAGGTGCCAGTTCTAAGCATAACTGGAAGAAGCTGCCTTTTGACTACTGCAACATAAAGCAGCATCATATGTGATCTCATTCCTGTCATTGTTCTGTAACATGTAAGCATTAGGCAGGCCAAGTCGAAGGACATTTGTGAGGCCCTTGGGGCATACCTTTTGAGAATATGTCTTACTGTCTCCTTTCTGCTTGTATAGTCCTGATTTTGGAGACTGTATGTAAAGAGTTAATTGCCTCTTGGGCTGTCAGAAAAAGAGAACAGCTTTATTCTAGCTTAGACTGAGAACTGAAATCCAAGTTGTTTCAGCATGCAGAGAACCATAGGATGAGTTCACATTGCTTTTAGATGATAATACCAATTCTTTCAAACTATCCATTTTGGAAAATGGTAGATAGATTTGATATCATGGTATTAAGAGACAAATCGAAATCACCAATTTTACTCATGATTAGACATCACTGCCATCTCTTAAAGATTTCAAAGGTTTTATTCTTTTACTCTTTAATATCTTACATAGCTTGAGCCTGTCACTCGTCACTCTCCCATATCTTCCATCTTTAATCTATTCTTATCCACTGAATCCTTACCTTGTTGACCTACAGATATTCCCAGGTCTCCTCAGTCCTTAAAAAAAATAAAAAAAACTTTTACTTTATCCTTCCTATGTCTTCAAACTATAGTCCTACACCTCTCCTCTCTGTCACAGTTAAATTCTTAGATGGAATTATCTGTATTAATTGTTTCCATTTCCTTACTTGCAGGTTAATCCGTTATCAACTTAACTTTTGACCTCACCACTCAATTGAAAGTGCTCTCTCCAAGGTCACCAGCAGACTCTTAATTGATCACTCTGATGGCTTTTTATCAGATCCCATTCTACTTGACATTTAGCTTTCATACTTGTTAACCACCATCTCCTGTTAACCATAATCTTCTCCATTGGCTTCCATGCTACTGATCCTTTTCGTTTCTCCTCCCAGCTGTTTGATTTTTGTCAATCTCTATTGCTGGTATGTTAAAATTGTATTTTGTTCTGGTCTCCTTGATCCCCTTTTCTAGTCAGTGTAGTAAAGTAATAATAGGAAGCAAGATTGTAAAGATGAACCTACAAGTCATGTATAGACTGTCCCAAAGATCAAAAGAATATGATTTGCAAACTATATCATATGTTTACTAAAAATCCCATCCTTTTAATATGAGTTAAATTGGGGGAAGCCATCTACCTTTTACTGCTGGGACCTTTTGGTCCTATGATATGTATGTAAATTTCAGATATTCTAGACATCACAGCCCTCACAGAGATCTGAGATGATATGAATATATTAATTTTAAATCTTATTGACAAATTTGAGATGATTTGGATGTGTTAATGAACCAGCCCAAGATGGCAGAACTAAGTTAGTCTGACCCATATCAAAACAATAAAAAAGGGACCTCAAACTCCTACTCTACTCCAAGTACTCTTCCATCTTCATCTGTCTCCATGCTGTCTAATGCTCCCTAATCCATGGTTATGAGGTCTATTCTCCATGCCTCTTCCATTTTCTTCCCCATGGCTGCCTGCCTTCTTTTTGTCACCCTCTCCATGTCTCCCCATTCCCTCTGCTTCTATATTCCTCTTCCCATTTTTTTAACCACTTGTCTCTATACTTCCCATGCTGTCTGCCCCTATATCCTTTGTGTCCTATTAAAATGTAATGGTAGCCTTACTTCCTATTGCCATCATTGTCTTTCATAGTGAATACCCAAAGTACTAGGTGTGCCTGATGCATTTCATAATTTCATACATAAATAAGCAATTCAACTGAATTATCACCCTCTTTCTGCCCGGTAAATATAGATATGCTCCAATGCTTTGTCATAGGCCCTCTTTTCTACTTCCATGTTATTTTCTTCCTTGGTCATCTCATCAACTCCCATGTTTCACTTAACATAATTATTTAGAGGATTCCAAAATCTGTGCATCCAGCTCTAGTCTCTCTCCATTTTGTATTTATAAATGTTTCCTGCATGTCTCTCATTTGGCATATCCTACAATCTCCAACTTCACATTTTCATACAGACCTCTACTTCTCACCTCTTAAAATATATGCCTCTTCCAGAATGGCTTTCCTGATGTTGACAGCAACATCGTATTTTAAGTCACCCAGATTCACAATTTTAGAGTTATTTTTGATTATCTTTCTACCTCATCCCCACATCCATTCAGTCTAATCAGTTACCCATCTTGTCCATCCTACCTTTATTTCTCTTTCATCTGTGCCCTCTAATTTCACTCACATGACCTCTACCCTAGTTTAGGCTCCAACACCTCTTCCCTCAACTATCAAAATAGACTCATAATTGGTCTCTCCAGCTCCAGTTTACCATCATCCATACAGCTGCTAAATCAATATTCCTAAAATACAGATTCAACCGTGTTATTCCCTTCAATGGCTTCCTATTGCCTTTAGGGTTAAATATAACCTACTCTGTTAAGCATTCAAAGCCCCACAATCCAGCTTCAACTTCCCTTTGCAGTCTGATTTCGAATGTCTCTGCTGCACTTGATTTCTGCTCCAGTTACTTTGGCCCATTAAGTTTCTCCCAATATCCCACCTGTGCTTCTTCACCAGTGCTGCATGTGTGGAAAGTACTTTACTCCATCCTCAGTCAATCTCCAGCTTCCATGAAATCTCAACTCAAGTGCCACCACCTCCCCAAGGCCTTTTCTGATCCCTGTTCCACTGCCCCAGTCCTTCTAGTTATAAGCAACTTATCTACCTCTTGACATTCCTTTTTTAAAATTTTTTAAATAATTTTGTATTCGCTCACTTGGTTGAGTGAGTAGCAGAATATAAGTTCCTTTAGGTAGAGCCATTTCAATTTTTATCTTGTTTTTCCAGTGCCTACCATGCAGTAGGCTCTTTAAAATATTTTTTAAATTGAATTACATTATGTTTATCAATGTAGATAATGTATTCCTCAGCTCACTCCTTTGTATACTCCTTGAGAGCAATTACTATTTAGTTTTTTGTCTTTGAATCTCCTAGCATCTGACAGTGTCTTATATGTGTGTATATGTATATATAGATATATAGACATATATATCTATATATACACATACATATGTACGTGTGTATATGTATTAAAATCTTAATAAGAATATGTGAAATTGAAACTAGAGCAGAGGTGGGGAACCTGCAGCCTCAAGGGCACATGTGGCCCTCTAGGCCCTCAAGTATTGCCCCTTTGACTGAATCCAAACTTTACAGAACAAATTCTCTTATTAAAAAGATTTGTTCTATAAAACTTGAACCTGGAAGGCCACATGTGATCTCAAGGCCATAGGTTCCCCACTCCTGATCTAGAGAAAGAAGGTACCTAATAAAAATAGTGTCAGTTTCCTAATTTTAAAGATAAGCTAAAGCCTAAGGAAAGTATTCAAACACTAATTCTTTGACTCCAAATCTTATGCTCTTTTCACTGTACCATGTTTCCTTTAAATTGACTGACATATTTCTGATATTATTTTTATATACTGTTAGGCCTCCATGGGAATAATGAATCCCTGGAAGTAGTCACATTATTTAAATTTGCAACGTATGTTTCCATTATGCTAGAACCAATTATAACATTTTATGTAATTATAACTTTGAATAGTATGAATTTAATATGCAACCACCTCAGAGATTTATTGTTCATATTAAGTAAGACCTAACTATATAGTATTTAGAGAAGCATGTGGTTGAATCTGAGAGCTGAGATAAAGACTCCTAATACATTTCTGACAACTCATTCTCCTCATCAAAAACTTCAGTGATTATCATAATAGAGTCAATTACAAAGTAGTCTTTTGTTTTACATCTCTACATTTCCCAACTCTTGCCGACCATTCAATCTGTTTTACTTTCCTTCTTTTCATATATCACCTAAACAAGACTACTATTTCTAGACACATTGTATCCAGCATCTGTGCAGTTAGGTGGGCTCTCTAGAATGCCTAGAATGCACATCCTCCCCATCTCTGCCTGCCAGAATGCTTCTGTCTCCAACACTTTGCTCAAGCATCACTGCCCTTCTTGATCTTCTCCCAGCCCCAATCCTCCCTCTTCAGATTTTCTGGAGTACTTTGTGCCATTACTTTCTTCATTCCATTGCCACCCATGTAATCTTGGGCACTTTGCTTAACCTAGCCAGCCTCAGTTCCACGATGAATGGTTTGGACTAAATGACCTCTGAGGTCCCATACACCTCTAGAACTATGACCCTATAACTTATATTCTCTGTGTTTGTCACATCCTTATCCAGAAGATTGCAAACTCCTTGAGAGCAAGTGACTTGCCCATAATCATGCCAGAGTGTGCCAGAGGCAGCATCTGAACCCAGTTCTTATCACTTCCAAAAGCAGCGAATGTTCCACTGTGCTCCAATGACTCTCCATAGGGGAGACCATATAACATGACAGAAAAGTAGTTAATTTAATGGAAAGAATATTTGGAAGAAAATACAACTTTTATTCAGTTATGTGTAGCTTCTCTCACCTCTAAATTTGCCATGGTGTTGTACCCAGTTATAAGCCTGTAGAATTCTAGCTCCTTACGTACTGAGCTCTTTGTGCTTCAGACAACCAGGAAGCTACCTCAGTAATTCCCCTGGACCATTCGAGCATCAGAGATACCTTTTTTGTCTTTTTAGGAAAAAAAATTAGTCTAGCCTATGTCAGGGAATTTAGAAGGTGTTACAAAACTAGTCTAACCTACATGGAGTGATTCTGCTCTTACTACATTCCACCCTTTCGTAGCAAGGTCCCAAAGTCTTCTAGGAGAACTTTCACCACTTAAATGGCCTTAGAGCTATTGCGAGACACCCAGTAATCCCAGAGATATGAAAAGACCACAACGCAAAGCAACACTGGAGGAAGAGCTTAGGGCAGTTTAAGAACGACCAGAAAAATATGGAAGGAGTCAAAAACCAAAAATCCTCCACGTTGCCTCCTCCCTTTGGAAAAACTGAATCCCGGAGAAGGCTGATGTATTACATCTTTACAATTCATTGTGAATTTCCCAATATAAAGTAATGGTAACAAGGAGTCATGCCAGGAATATCAGAACCACCGTATAACAGGAATAAATAAGTCTATCAGCACAGTCATAGATCCCCATCATGGGCCAAGGTCACTTGCATTAAAGTAGTCAAGAGGTTATTATTCTTTTTGTATGCAACCTGTTCCAGGACTGGGCTTGATACTGAGATTCTCCCTGTGTTATCACCTATTCAAAGTTCCTGGTACATTAGCCAGAACCTCCCCCTCACTGAGATTCTTAAGGGAGAAGGTAGAGACATCCATTGTTTTCTTCCTTTCAAGGCCTCTACTGGGGGACTGAGAGGTAGTATGTATGATTTAGTGGAAAGTGCCACTTATGAAGTCAAATAAAGTGCATTTAGATCTTAACTCTTCCATTTTAATACCTGTGTGACCTTGAGAAAATTACATAAGCTATATGAAGTCAGTAATTATTATTATCAAGTACTTACAATGCCTGGCACTGTGCATACAGAGAGAGATTCAACCTAGACTCTGACCTCAATTAACTTACAACTCTGAAACATTATTCATTTTTTCATGACTTGGTGGAAACAATTAGAAAAACCTTCATAAAAAAAGTAGCACCTGGATGGAAGTCAGAGCAGCCTCAACAAAAGGAGTGTCTTTAATAAAGAGATGCATCGGTTCAAAGCAGGAGGTGACCAAGGAAACAAAGGCATGGGAATGATCAAGAGTAGGAGAGAAATGGGAGATGGAATGTCGTTCACTTTGGCTGGAAGTTAGAGTGCAACGGGCAATACAATTTTCTTTAAACTTAACATATTTGTCATGACGTGCCTTGGAATTGTTTCCTCAGTTTTCTACCCTCTTGTTTTATGAGTTAATCTCCTATTACACTATAAGATTCTCCTTGGTAAGTGGTATGTTTCATTTACCCTGTTTCTTGCCCTGTACATAGTACAGGACCTCAGTAATATCAACTCAACTGAAGTGAGTTGAATTATCATATTTTTCATGAAAGCAGAACCATAGCCATCATGTAGGGAAAGCTTATTAGCACATGGTAACTGTGCCTTAAAATGGTGCTAAGGTCGTCCTTTCCTTGAGTCCTTTCTGAAATACCTTCAGCTAGATGTGCTTTCCCTCTTTTCATGTCTTATCTCCCCCTCTTTTTTCCGAACCTCTCTTTTACATTCATCACATTCTCCCCTGTGTCCAGGCCATTTGTGTCTGTGTCTTATCCTCAGTTTCACTGGATTTTCATCTTATAGACAGCTCGGCATCTTGGCATCCCCAGTGCCCAGCACAGTGTCTCACATGTTAAAAAAAGGCTTGTTCAATTAAATTGTTGTGTGAGTAGTAATAGGGAGGGATAAACTAACATGTCTCCCACCCTTGGAGATAAATAAAGATCAGCTTTTTTTTTAATTAGGCTCTTAATTGGCCTCTGCTATTTTGTTGTTTTCCTCTCTCATATCTGGCTGCTTATACTACAATGGAAAAAATTTTAAAATATAATTAGATATAATCCAATTAAGTTGTCTTTTAAAAATGTCAGAGCAGATAAATCCAGAGCCTCTTAACTCACACATAGCTTTGCTATTCTGACTCAGCTGGTGATATTGAATGTGTTTCCATCCAGCCTCATTGTCTGCTTCCTGTTTCAAGAGTTAGGGGTTCACAGTTTTCAGATCAGCATCTGCTTTTTTTCACCACTCATCTACAGTGACTTTAATAATCAACTTATTTGACTTCTTGAGTGGCTTCCCTCATAACTCATTAGAGCAGTTTGTTGGTAACTCTTTCTAGTGTTTCCCTGTTTTTACATAGGAGACACTGACTATTCTGCTGTGATTTTATCACACATCTCCTAGCTCCTCCTTCCTCCAAAAAGTGATTTGTGCCATGTAATGCTTATTAAATTAAAGCAAAGGAAAATTAATTTTGTCTTGAAAATTAATAACAACTCTGAAATATTTGGAAGCCTTCTTGAGGTGTCACAGAATCAAGACTGGGAAACCCTCAGAGGTTACATGGAATGGTGGAAAGAACATTGAATTTGATGGTCTTCCACTCAGGACTGATGTTCAGGTTCAAGCTTGACCACTTGCTACCTGTGTGACATTGTAAAAATTACTTAACCTCTCTGGTCCTCAGAGTCGTCCTTTGTAATGACTTTTTTGGTTCTTTTCAGCTTTAGGTCTATGATCTTAGGAGCCTTGTTTGTGAAGTACTGGTAAATGGCATTTTCCCTCCTATGGTGTTTTAATCAGGGTCACATTTTCAAAATTTGTAAGTGACTATGAAGAGTTCCTTTTTTTCTTTTGGTTCTTATTAACCCATAAAGACAAAATCACATAGACTTTTAGATTTTAAAGATACACATTGCTTGTTAGTGAGATTTTTTTCCCCAAAACCACAAGCAAGATTCTTCCTTAATTGTGATAGAAGTTAGCAAGTTTTCTCTTCATAAACCCTTACTATGTGTTTGCCAGTATGTATTACCTACTTGAACGAAGGTACATTTTTTAGCAAATGACCTGATTTTTTTTCTTTGCTTTCAAAGGAGAGAACAAAGTCCAAAGGATAGTTAATGCAGAAAATGCTTTAATTATACAAGTCTATAGAGACATCCTACTTTAAGTGAAACACAATGCAGTGTTGGAAAACTTTGGATTCATAAATTGGAGAATGATTATTTACTTCATGGCAGGACATTTTTACTTTCAAATTTACTTTCAAACTGTAATCTTCCCTTTGAAAAAGGTAGCTGTAGAATAAACTGTGATATATTCATCCTTTTGCTGTCCCATATAGTCTTCTCTTCTGGCCTCCCCCTTTGCCCTTAGAAGCCTTGTTCCATTCCTTTTAGCTAATTGCTAGCATAATCTTCCTATTAAGCACCTAGTATCTGCCAGGCACTGGCAAAAAGTGGAATAATTCTATGCCCTTAAGAAGCTTCCCAAGTCTGAGGTCTCAAGACCTCATCAGGAGATTCTACAAAAAGCTCTCCTTCCCTATTGTCCTTTGAGAGTTGCAGCTCTTAATGGGCTAAAATTTCCTTGAAGTCTGTGTCTTCAAGGAGTCAGATATTTAATAGGAGAGACAAGCACCCAGAAAACAATTTAGAAATTATGAAAAGCATAATAAAGTAATAATTTGCATTATCACCATCTGTGGGCATAATTAAGAAAACGGTGAATGCAGTAGGTAGGTAGAAAAGGCTATATGTAGGAAATCTTGCTTCATCTTGGAACTCAAAGTATGGGCAGGATTTTAATAAAGTACCTTTAGCTTTTTATTTCAGGAATTATTATATGCATAACTAAATAGTTCCATTTAGCCAAATGCCATTCATTTTAGATATCTTTTACTCTCGTCCTTGGGTAAATCTCAAGTCTATCATTACCATAACACAATTTATTTTATGTTTCTTTCACTGTTAGAATTTCATTCATGAATCCTCCCTATTTCTACCATGTAAATTATAGGAAGGATTTTTGATCATCATGAGAGAATTTGGGAAACATATATTTCCCAAATATGTTTTTCCTCATTTTAGCTGTCAAGTAAATGAATCACTGTTTAACACTACTATATTAATTTGTATTATTCATGTTGCATGGAAAAGGAAAGAATAATTGTTTATGTATACATATAGATATGCATATATACAATACATATATATGTGTGTGTATGTAAGTACACATGTTTATATATATATGTAAGAGAGGCAGCATTCCTAATACATGGATGTACATATACATACAATACACATATGGCAGCTAAGTGGCATATGGATAGAATGCTGAACCTAAAGTCAGGAAGACTCTTCCTAAGTTCAAATCTGGTCTCAGACACTTACTAGCTGTGTGACCCTAGTCAAGTCACTTATTCTTGTTTGCCTCAGTTTCCTCACCTATACAATGAGCTGCAGAAGGAAACAGCAAACTACTCCAGTCTCTTTTCCAAGAAAACCCCAAATGAGGTCACAATTGATCAGCAACAATGACACATACACATGCATATATGTATATTATATATGCACATATATACACATACAAATATAGGTGTATTTATACACCAATGTATACATACACTCACACATGTACATATGCATCAGTGCAGCATCTAATAAATGTGTGTTTACTGACTTTATGTCTAAATGGAAACACACACACATGCATACACAATATGCATGTGCATGCATACACATATTGAGATATGTCAGTATAAAGGATGTTAAAAATGCACTAAGATTTTAGAGACATCCCGTATAATTTTCCTGCACACAAAACACTGTTCACAACAATTCTTTGAAGTAAATACTCTAAGTATTATTATTTATAAAGAAAATGAAATTGAAACAACTCTGAGATATCGTGACATTCTCTAAGGTAAAATGGCTAGTAAGAACTTGGTAGTCATGGGAGCTTAGGTGAGTTCTAACCTTTATAACAATTAACTGTTCTCCTTGGATTTCCTCATCTGTTAGTTGATGCAGATGCCAGCTGAGATCCCCACCAGATCTATCTACATGGATGATAATGAAGATCTATAGGTAGATCTTCTCATTCCACATCCATGCTCTTTCCACAACACCGAGCTTTCTTGCTACAATTTCTGGCCATTTATATTTGTAGTATTTCATCAATGTCAAGAAGATAAATGCTTAAAGATATAATTTAGTGGTATGTACTGGTTTAAAATTGATAAAGGAACATATGTGACTGCAAGATTTTAGTATAGTGTTGAACACGTCACAACCTCTATTGATCGAAATCTGCCTTTATTTCATAACTGTCCAGAATGAAAGACATTTAACTAATGTCAGTCAATGAGTATTTAGTATGTGTCATAGTATTTACTATGTGTCAGTCACTGTTCTAAGAGCTAGGGATACTAAGACAAAATCACAGAGGAATTTGTATCCTAATGACAGAAACAAAATGCCAGCCACTCTGTATGAACAAGATATATACAGAAGAAATGGAAGGCAGTCTCAGAGGGAAAAGACTTGAGGGGAGGGCAAGGTGCCAGGTAAGGCCTCCTACAGAAGTTAGAATTTGATCTGATTCTTGAAGTACACAAGGACAAAGAAGGGAGCAAGTTGCGAATATTCTTCTAAGGATAGCTGTTATAAATGCATGGAGTCAAGAGTATCATATATGAGGAACAGCAAATAAACCAGTGTTGATAGATTATGAAGTATGTGTGTGTGTGTACTATGTATGTGTGTGTGTATGGAGGGGTGGGGGTGGGGGTGGAGGGTGGGCATGGGTATGGGTGGAGGTAGGGGGCATTTTGAAGAGAAGGAGGGATCAAGCAAAACAAGGTAAAAAAAGACCAGGTTATAAAGAGGTTTGAATGCCAAATAAAGGACTTTATATTTAATTCTGGAGGTAATATGGAGTCACTGGAGTTTTTTGAGTAGTCAGAGTGACATGGTCAGACCTGTACTTTAGAAAAATCACTTTGGTGGCTAAGAGGTTGTATTTGGGTGGGAAGATGCTTGGAGCACGGATATCAAAGCTTTTGAAATAGTCCAGGCAAAAGGTGATGAGGAACTGAACTATGATGGTAGCTCTGTGAATGGAGAGAAGACATATATCAGAAATGCTATGAAGGTAAAAAAAAAATAGGATTTGGTAAAGGATCAAAAGTGTATTGAGTGAGAAGTCAGGGAAAATGCCACCATTGCTAGCTTTGGATGACTGGGCATGTATCCTTTGTCCTTTGACAGTTAATAGGGAAGTTGGAGAAAGGTTTGGTTTTAGGAAGGAAGACATTGAGTTCTCTTTTCAATACATTGAGTTTTGAGATGCCTATGGGACATCCAATATGAGTGATGAAGTAGCAACTGGGAATCTTGTGATTTGAAACCCTAGAGAGACACTGTCAGCTCCTACTATGTCTATATAGCATTCAATTATGTAATAGATCTACATGGGTTGATTATTTATTGATCACTCATCTGCATAAGCTTTTTAATTTTAAAATAGGCTATTAGTTGGGCTATGGGGGGAGTGCATTAATTCACTTGGAGATGGAGATGTCAATTGGTCTAGTCATTCTGGAAAGCAGTTTGGAGTTATTTCTCCCAAATTACTCAATTGTGCATACCCTTTGACCCAACAATATTACTACTAGACCTTTTCTCCAAGGAGCTCAAAGAAAAAGGAAAAGCTCCTATATGTACAAAAATATTTATAGCAATATTTTGTTTTGAATGGGCAAAAACCATGGAGGTGATCATCAATTGGGGAATGACAAAATTATAGTATACGAATAGAATGGAATACTTATTTTGCTATAAGGAATGATAAGGGGATGCTTTCAGAGAAATTTGGGAAGACTTGTATGAACTGATGCAAAGCAAAGTGAACAGAACCAGGAAAGCGATTCATACAGTGACAACATTGTAAAGACAACTTTGAAAGACATATCGATCCTAATCAGCACAATGACCCCTGCTACTCACCTCCTGACAGAAAGATGAGATGAACTCAAGGGGCAGAATGAGTTGGACATCTTTGGACATGGTCGATGTGGAAAATTGTTTGCTTGACTATACACAATTGTTATAAAGGTTAATTGAAAAAATAAAATTAATTAAAACAATAGACTGTTAGTGGTGCCAGTGTCATGCCCATATAAAGTTGGTCAACAGCCTCTTTTAAATCTTGTTAGAACTGGCTTCCCATCTTGACTAAAAATAGGTAGGCAGGACTACGTTTGCCCCTCCGTTATTAAATAGCTTTCATGTAAATCTGGATAATCCCAGCTGCAAATTCTAAGTGTGTTCTGTAATTTCTCCTGTGCAGAATGAAGATACCTGGAATTACGTGGCTCCTCCTCTTCCAGTGAAATGTGTCAAATACTTGCCACTCCTGGAGGATTTATTTGGCCTTGAAGATGAATAATGATGTCAGGATTGGTCACCTGCTTTAAAAGTAGTGTTTTCGCTTCATCAGGGATACCAGGATGGATACAATTCCTTTTTAAAATTAGAAAACCAATAACATAGGTTAAACTTAAATCCCGAATTCCAATGTAAAAGTATAGTTAATCTATTTTTGTCATTTCTGAATTTCAAAATGTTATGTTGTGTAACACTGGAACTAATAAAAGTATCATTTGAAGACACCCTAATATCTTCATTATGTGTATGACACTAACGATCCATTCTTTTGAATCTTTGTAGTGGGATGGAAGTGACTCTGAGGTTCTGAAGGCAAGCAAAATGGAAGACCTGGTAGCTCTTTCCAAGCTAGAACAGACTGTAGATCTGTGGGGCAGTTGACCTTTAGCAGGAAGTTGAAAATTGCCTAGCAGAGGCATTTGAATCAGCTAAGAACATGTTACAAAAGGGAAGCCTGCTCTGTGTAAGGGGGGTCACCAATTAATTTAAGGAGTTTTCAATGAACCTACTGCTATAGGATATGTGCAGTTGTTTAGAGGCAACTGAAGGAGCCTTCTCTTGGCATGTAAGCATACTCATTGGTGATCTACTGGCTGGGTTTCAAAGAATAAAACCTTCTCTAGATGAATGACCTTTAAAAGTGAGCTGTGAGATGCAGTATGGCCCTTTCTCACTCTCATACTTCAGAACTCCCCTTTGTCTTGTAGGATTGGACCTTGTGCATTGAAGCCCAGAGTCTTGGAGTGGAGTCCTACCCAAGCTGTAGATTATATCTTGGGGATCTGTCCAGCAGCTGATACATTGATTTGCCACAAACCTCAGGTGCCACGTTTGAGGTTTATCTGTGCAATCAATAATCAATCAACAGCAAGTAGGATTTATGTGGCACCATGAGGCTTGAAAAGCACTTTGTTCTTTAATATTTTATCATTAGATCTTCATTTACAAAAACAACTATGAAGTCGGTGCTCTTATTAATCCATTTTGCAGGAAAGGAACTTGAAGCTGAGACTGAATTATGTGATTTGCCTAGGATGGCACAGTAAGTGTCCAAGGCAGGTTTGGACTTGGATCTTTGTGATTTCAGGTCCAAAATGCCGTCCACTGTACTGTCCAGCTGCCTAGGGAAGCAGGCAGAGTAGCTTGTCCTGTCATGACATGAGTCTGAGTAGCTAGTCTAGAATCCTTATGGATTCCAGGTTCATGAGAAGGGATATTTGCCAGATGACTTTAGAACTGAGTTTTTGCCTTTTGGAGGGGATGCTGCTTCGTGTTTTGTTATTACTGATGATGATAATGATTTTTACCGGAGAACATTCCTATCAACCCAACTCATCCAAAATTTCAAGTTAGCCCATGTGCTCCAGAGACCCATTCACACTATTTTTATCCAGGATCTCCATTTTGGTTTTCCCTATAGGAATCTTTTGGAGGAATTTTCATGACTCCAAGTCCTAACTCATTCCTAGCCCCTAACTCATTCTAAGCATCAGTCAGGGAGGGTCTGATGAGAAAGAATTTGCTTGTTCAGCCATCTCCAGAGTATGTCTACCTTTTACAGGGTGATAGATTGAGCCTTAGGAACACCATGAGAAAAAGGAACTCAGCAGAACGCTGAAGCTTTGCCTCAGTTGTAACCTCAAATTCACTTCCTTTCCAGGTTAGTGCTAATGGGGCTAATTAAATATGTTATGTACTCCTGTGTGTGAATTTTCTGTGAGGTGAAATAAGGTCTGTTGCCTACCTAATACCTATATCATACATTGAGTGCCAGTGTTGGAATGGGTGATTCTGCTACTCACATTTGGGGAAAACCTAGACAAGAGTTCAACCTAAGATTGATTTCATTGGGGTAAAATGAGAGTAATAAGTCAAAGAGAGAAATTGATCCTACAGTTCAGTCCCTGATATTGTGCCCATTCTTTGTGAGCTCAGGTGCTTTGAAGCTGAGTAGTCTGGTAGTCTGGATCTAAATAAACCATTTGACTTTGTATCCTTAAGTGAGGAATGGTCAGTAATTCACGATGGGAAATCAGTTGTGAGCTATTGATGAAGGAAGAAAGGAAGGAATGAAGAAAATAAGCATTTATTAAGCTCTAATTACATATCAGACACTATGCTCAGCACTTTGCAAATATCTCATTTTGATTTTCCCACTAGCCTTGGAAGATGGAGGCTATTACTATCTCAATTTTATAGTTAAAGAACCTTAGACAAACAGAAGTAAAGTGACTTATCCAGGTGACCACTGAGCCCCCTAGCTGCCACTAGGAAGGCAAATGTGACAAAAGGCTGAGAATCTTCTAGCAAGAATGAGAATTTTGCACTGATACTCAGTGTGTGCAATTTCTCTTTTGTCTCTCATTTGAGTAGTATCTATGCCTCTATAGTAGGCAAAGCACCTTCATTTTCTAATGTGTCAAAGCACATGAAGTATTGTTTTTGAAAATAGAAAGGAACTCAAAGTAAAAACAGGAACCACAGTCTAAAGAACCTGATGGGAATCCTGGCCCTTATCAGGAGGATGGAAAATAGAAGATTGTGTCACAGAGGAGAAAGGGAAGAAAGACCACTAAACTTTTGGAACTAAGTGATGAATGGGAAACTTATCACACTGAGGGAAAACAACAGAGGCTAAAGCAGGGGTGGGGAACCTGCAGCCACATGTGGCCCTCTAGGTCCCCAAGTGCAGCCCTTTGACAGAATCCAAACTTCACAGAACAAATCTTAATCAAAAGATTTGTTCTGTAAAACTTGGACTCAGTCAAAAGGCCATATTCAAGGGCCCAGAAGGTCACATGTAGCCTCAAGATTTCAGGTTTTCCACCCCAAAAACCTACCTAGTAGGAAGCAGCTAGTTGTAGTCTGGGGAGGAATGAGAGTTATAAGATACCCCCAAGAAGGACTGAAGAATAAGAAAATGGCAAAGGTGATTTCTTTTTTCTTGCTAGAGGTAGGTGAAGCACCTTTTTTTGTAAAACTGGCATAAACAATAGGAATCTCTGCTGACTCCCTGGGGCATGAATCCAGGACCTAATGCAGAGTGTTCAAGCCTGACAACCACTGTCCACTTCTGGTGATTTATGTGGGGGCAAATTAGATGCACAGCATTCCTAGTCCAAGGGAAAAGGAATAAAGACATTTATGGCATGAAATTTGCCAAATAAGGCAAGAATTTTTGGAGAGAGAACCAAGTTTAAGAAGAGAATGGGTAATTAAGAAGATAGAATCTGGGGGTGAAATTAGCATTGTTGGACAACAGCAAAAAGTAAAGAAAAATTGACTCTTTCCCAGGGATGGAATGTACCTAACTTGGACTGGTGAAAATATATTTGCCTGAAGTCTTGCCAAGCTAATAAAAAGAACTTTAAATTTAAAAATGGGAGGGAGGTTATCCATTAAATATATATCATAAAATAGCTGTATCATAGAAGACTTTTAGTAGGAGACTATTAATTCATAGTAATAAAAATACAAGAAAGAAGTCAGCAATAAATTCTTTGTTCTAAGGTGTCTATACACAAATGTCTAAAATATATGTAATAAGTAAACTAGAAATCTGAATAGATGGAAGCAAATTTGACCTCAAAAGGTATGACTGAGATTTTGTGAGATTTTACCTTAGGTGAAATAGAGTGTCACAAAGATAATGTTTCATTAAAAAGGAACAGAATAAGTTTAATGAGAAGTAGAATAATATTACATTTTAAGAAGATGTACTTGAATAAAGAAATTTAGGAATTCTGACTAAGATGGTGAAGTAAATGGGAACAGAACAACTTAGTTCTCACATAATATTCCCACGAAGATGGAAAAAGAGCACTAGACTTATAAATAATAAGAAATACAAAGACAAACTGTACTAAGTACTAGTCTTCAGTCAGGGACTGGACAAATAGCCAGAAGTCTACTGGCACTCAGGAAGTGATCTTGTTAAAAAAAGACTGGTTAAGCACAAAACTTGGAAGCCTGCCAGTGTAACAGAGGTGCTCCAAGGACTCCTGAAACCTGGAGTTCTGTGTACCTATCCAAGAGCAGAAAGACTGGAATATTCCCTTATAAGGAAGCTCCAGAGTAGCTTTCTGACCCCAGACATGGTAATGGGAGATCACAAAGCTGAGATATGAATTGCAGTGATCAAACTGGGATACCACAGGGACTATGAAAGTTTGAAGCATACAGATTTACAGAGCCCCTCAGAGCCTTGTAATATGCAGAGCCTACAACTGGATAAGTGAAGCTGAAATGCTTACATTCTGAGCCCAAATACACCAGAAAAAGTGAAAGACAGATGCAAAAAGCCAATGATACGAAGCAAGACCTAGTATGTCCCTACAATCTCATCTAATAGTACAAGTGAATTCAGAGTCTAGCCATAACACAAATTGCCAACTCAGGAAGTAAGGATGGAAATATTAGTAAATGGAAGAAAACTTGAACAATAAAGAAATTATATGGCTCCAAGGACATAACCAAGAAAAAGAGAATAATTCTACAACTACAAACAGAACCTCAGAAGAAAAAAATTAGCCTGGCCCCAAGAACTATAAGAATTTATGAAAGAAATGAAATGAGATTTTAAAAAATGGAATAAGATCTCTGGATCAAAAATTAAAAGAAGAAAAAAAGCTTAATGTAGGAAGTGGTAAACCATACCCAATTAACAGACTCCCTGAAAATTAGAATCTATCCGACAAATGTAAATGACTCAGTGAGAAATACTAGAAAAAATAAAAAGATGGAAAATATACAAGAAAATGTGGGATATATACTATCAAAAACAACAAATTAGGGAAAATAAATTAAAGATAATTAAAGAGTCACCACCAGCAGCCCAGCAAAAAAATGAACAAGATCCAGAACATGAATGCCCTGCTTAAAGAAATCATAAATGCAATCAGCCCAGACCTGTTAAAACCAGAGGACCAAATGAAAATAGAAGGAAATCACTAATTGCCTTTTGACACAATCTCTAAGATAAAAAACATCAGGAATGTAATATCCAAAATCCAGATATTCTAAATCAAAGAAAAAAAATATGGGAGGTAGTAAGAACAAAAGAGTTTAAGTGCCAGTCTGAATTACACAAGATTTATCAACTTTCACTTTAAAGTATAACAGATCTTGGGAAATATTTATTGCAAAAGGCAAAATAAAAAGATTTCAATAAAGCATACTTTACCCTGCAAAGCAAGAGTATGATCCTCTAAAAAGGAAAGTGTATTCTTTATGAAGATTTCCAAGAATTTTTGATGAAAAGATTAGAGCTGAGGCAAAAGCTTGAAATTTAAACATAAGAATCAAGAGAAACCTAGAAAGATAAATCAATTAAAGGAACTGGAAGGAGTTATATGGTGGTAATATGTTTGCATTCTAATAAAGGGCAAGAAATACATATCTTTTCAGAACCCTAATTCCTTCAAAGTTCATAGAGAGAGTTAAAAAACACAAACAGAGGGCCTGGGTGTGTTTTTTATCCTATTTTGATGATCTCGAGGAGAAAAGGGGAGTAGGGAGAAAGCCTTGAAGGAGAAAGGAGAAAGATGGAGGTGGAATATATTATCTCATATAATCAGAGCACATGAGACATGTATACAAACATGAATGAAAGGAACTGGGAAGAATGTATTACATGAGCTTCACTTTCATCTAAACCAGTAAGGGGAGGGTTTATCACACAGTGTGTATAAACTCAATAGGGAAAAAGGCAAGGATAATGAGAGGGGAAAGGCGGAAATTGGAGAGAAATTAATCATAGGTAAAACAAATTCCAACTTTGGAAGGTGAACCATGGATAAAGGATTAAAAGTAAAAAAAAGGATAAGAACCTGTGGCAGTTTAAACTCAGGGAAGAGACAAAGGACAGAGAAGCGAAGTGAATTGCTTCAATTCCCTTTTGCTAACTTCTTTTTTTGTAAAGGGATGGTTGGGATAACAAGAAAAAAAAAGTACAAGAAGATGGAATACAGGAAAGTTAATAGTAATAATTAATATTATTAATATTAAATAATTTTGAAATTATTGTTAATTGAATTATAATTAATAGTTAACCATATATTGTAATAAATATTTATAATTAAATTAATTATTCATATTAAATAATAATCATTAGAACTATAAATAGAAATGGGAAAAGCTCACCAATACAGATGGATTAGAAAGTAGAGTCCAACAATATGATGCTTACAGGAAAAGCATATGTTAACACATAGACTCACAAAGACCTGGAACGTATTTTAGAGTGCTTTTTTTTAATAATGGGGGGAGTTGCAAGGGTAGCAAACATGATCTAAGGAAAAGAAATGTTAACTAAAAGATAAACGGAAAATGTGGTTTAACGTATCATAGGCAGGGCCTCAGTGTCAATTATATATATATATATATATACATACACACATATGATATGTATACGTATGTATATATAGTGTGTGTGTTATGTGCATATGTAGATATATGCATATATATGCATATGTGATGCGTTTATATCATACTTATGTGTATATAGCTTATATACATATATGTGCACTGAATGGAATGGCACCTAAATGCTTTAAAGGAAAAGTTAATCAAATTATAGAGAGAAAAAGTAAAACTGTAATAATTGAGAAACTTAACATACAGTGTTCCTTTCAGACTTAGACAAATCTAACAAAAAGATAAACAAAGAAGAAATTAACTATAAGGTTAGATATGATAGATCTCTGGTGATTATTAAATTGAAATTAAAAGAGTATACCTTTTTCCAATAAGTCTTAGGATAAAACAAGACAAGCTTCCCTGATTATTGTCTGATATGGCTCTAGAACTGCTAGCTATAGGAATGAGATAAGAAAAAGAAACTGAGAAAGTAAGTACAGACAAAGGGAAACAAATTTTTTTTTCTTTTTTGTAGATATGATGATCTATTTAGAGAACAATAGAAAGTCAAGTAAAAATAATTGAAACAACAAATAAATATAGCAGAATATAAAATATAATCAATAAATAATTAACTTTTCTATAAATTACTAACAAATCTCAGAAGAGACAGAAAATGAAACTCCATTAAATAAGTGTCAACTATATAAAATGTTCACAACTACTAAAACATACATGAACTACATGAATACAATTACACTCTACAGAAATAAAGAACTTAATAATTGAAGAGATAGTAACTGTTCATGCTTTTATTATCATTTTATAAAATAAAGTTTTATAAAATGACAATTATATATGTATATATTTATAAAATTATATATAAAATAAAATTTTGTAAAATGACAATACTATCTCAACATGCAGAATTGCTATGACACCAATCAAATCATGCAAGAATAACTTTATGGAATTATATATTATAAAAAATATAAATTAGAAATTATAACAAATAATACCAAAATTCATCTGAAGAAACTTAAAAGGTTTAAGAACTTCAAAGAAATCTACATATTTTTTAAAATTCAGAAGGAATAAGGCTCAGTAGCTCCAGATCTCAGACTATATTACATAGCTGTAATACTAAACCATTTGTTTAAAAATAGAAAAATTGATGAGTGGAATATGTACATAAGATATAGGAAGAAATAAATAAACATAATAACTCGGCATTAAATAAACCCAAAGACCTCTAGCTAATAAATACTCTTTATTCAATAAATTCAACTTTTATGAAAATTGGAATGTAGTCTGGCAGAAATAAATATATGAAAATTCACACCATATACCACAATAAGACCCAGATAGGTATATGATTTAAATATAAGGGTCATATCATAAAGAACTTAGAAGAACAGCAAAAAAAATAACTTTGTGACTATAGATGGAAGAATTCTTAATGAAACAAAAGAGAGAATCATAGAAGCGAAGATAAATGCTTCTTATATAAAAATGAAATGCACAAACAAAATGAAGACAAAGGGGAAAGGGGAAAAGTTGACTGTGGGCAAGGTGTCACCTACCTGTCACATACCAGCTAGGTAGGTGAAGCTATTGGATCTCTTGAGTTTAGGAGTTTTGAGTTTCAGCAGGCTGGAGCATCTTAGGTGTCTGCCCTAAGTTCAGCATTAGAATGGTGAGCTCTTGGGAGTGGGTAGCCAACAGGTTGAGAGAAGAAAAACAAATCAGACCAGGACAGAAATGGAGCAGGTCAAAACTCCAGTGCCAATCTGTGTGGGACTAGGATTATGGTTACCCCCTGCTAATGCCAATCTGGGCAAGTTAGGGAGCTGATGTTCAGTCATTTTTCAGTTGTATCTAACTCTTCATAACCCCATTTGGAATTTTCTTGGCAAAGATACTGAGTGGTATGCTATTGGCAAAGATACTGAGTGGTATGCTATTTCCTCTCCCAGTTCATTTTACAGATGAGGAAAGGTGGCAAACAAGGCTTAAGTGACTTGCCCAGGGTCACATAGCTAGTAAGTGTCTGAGGTTAGATGTGAACTCATGAAATTGAATCTTTCTGATCCTATTCCTGACATTCTTTCCACTGTGCCATCTACTTGCTTCAACTTAGGGAGATATAGTTCTAAAAAAAAAATTAAGGAAAAATCTTTGCTGCAAATATCCTCTGATAAAAATCTGATATCCAAGATACATAGGGATCAGATCTGAATATTTGCCATTGTTAAGACTATGAAAAGGTAGTTCTCAAAGGAAGAAGCTCAAGATATCAACAGCCAAATGTCAACAGTCTCCAAATCACTAATAATAAGAGAAATACAAATTAACACAAGTTGATATTCCATCTCACAATCAAGAGATTGCCAAAGATGACAAAAAATGAAATTGAGAATAGTTGAAGGGAATGTGAGAATACAGGCACCCTGATGGACTGTTTGTAAAACTGACTGTAGAAAAAAAAGTTTAATCATTTTGGAAAGCAATTTCAAATTAAACCCAAAAGTTAGGCTTTGCATATATTTTGACCTAGCAAAATATTACCTAGCTTTTTACACCAAAGAGATCAAAAAAAGGAGAAAAGTTTCAATATATACAACAATATTCAGAGGAGCAATTTTCATTGTGGGAACGCTAAACAAATTATGTATACTAATATAATGGAATATTATCATATCCCAGGAACTGACAAAAGGAATGAATTTAGGGAATCTATCATGGAATGATTTGTATGAGCTAAGGAAAAAGACATGAACAGAACTAGGAGAAAAATTTGTGTTGTGACTATAACATTGTAAGGAAAAACTACTTTGAAACTCTCTGGATTTTAATCAATGCAACAAGTCACAACTTTAGAAGACTGATGAAGTGCGTCACACTTTCTGACAGAGAACTGGTAAAAGTGAGGTGCAGAATGAAATGAGATAGATGTTTTTATCATGACTGATAGGTAAGTTTATTTTTGCTTGATTATGCCTATTTATTTCAAAGGAGGGTTTTTTCAAATTAATTTTTTGGGGAAATTTAGAGAGATGATAGATCTTTAGGGTGGTAGTAATAATGAAGAAAATATAGAATATTTCATTTAAAAAACATGACACAGAAAAGAATGGGGAAAAGTTCCAAGGGCATCCTAGATAAATGACAGCTTTTAAACTAATTTGTTGAATTTATTCCATTAAAAAAAAAGTCAAGCTGTTATTAATAAAGATTTGAGTTTCATAGGTTAATCTTTTTTTTTTTTAGTGTTCTTTTCCTGTGGAGATATAAATGCTTGTCAAATTCAGAATAAAAAATAAAATTATTTTGTAAAAGAAATTCAGGAACCAGAATGGGGAAAATGATAGGTGATGCTCATCCACAAACCAACCAACCAATCGATCAATACGTTATTATTAAGTGCCTGCTATGTTCCAGGGATGGGGATATAAGTCCCAAGAATTAAACATTCCAAATACATATGAAAGCAATAGAGAGAGAAACAGAGTTAGAGAGTATAAAAATAAAGCTAATAAATACAAATATATACAAAGTACTTAAATACAAGGCAGTTCAGGAAGTAGCAGTTCTAGTAGTTGAAGGGATAGAGAAAAGCTTTATGCACAAGATGTTGCTTGAACTGTATTTTAAAGAAGAGACTCTGAGACAGAGATAAATGGGGAATGCATTGTCAGCCTAGGGGGATGGTCAGTTGATCAGATTACAAGTCTCACCCTGGGGCATAATATTAAAATGATGTGGGAACTTTAATTATTTAGACTTTATCTTGACCTCTGACCTAGTTAATAATTTCATGACTTGTCTTAATGGTAAAGTTGTACTTCAGAAGATCTAGGAGTCAATTACAGGAACAAGTATTCTGGCAACTCTGATCATCAAAGAACAATTCATTGCTGATATAGAAATGATATAGAAACTTGTGGAAGAATTATCTCTAGATTTGGGGTGAAAGAATGACTGGTCATTGTCTCATATGTATTCTAAATTGTTAGAGGACAGATAACAAGGGTTCAGAGATCCTATGAAATAAATCTATGTACATCCCATTGCCTAAAATTCCATAGAGAAATTGATCCTAGGAGGATAGTTGAACATTATCAAAATGAAATTCTTAAAACAAAGAAAAATCAATTCCAATGAGGAGGGAAAGGCGTAGTTGTCAAAAGTTGTAAATGTGATGACAAAGGAAATTAATAAACCAATTTAAATTTTTTAAAAACCCAGAAGGTGGAAACAAGGATGAGAAACTATACAGATATAAAAGCTGGACATAGTCCTATAAAAATAATGTCAGAGACAATAAGATTTATTATGAGCTAAAGCTAGCTAAGAGGACAACATAAGGGACAACAAAAAGTTATTTTTAGCTACACTGGGAAAAAGATCAAATAAGGGGTAGGCCCTCTGCCAGATGTGGATGAGATGATTGTAATGCCTACCAAATGGAAGGCATCAGCTCTGATTTTGTTTCCATTGTCTCTGCTCAGGAAAAACATTCTTGTATGGAAAAACAAGTCAAACAAAAATGCCCAGTATCAGTTGAAACCTGAGATAACCAAGGGTATAAAGAGTACCTTGTAATCCTGGACAAGTCAAAATCTCTACCATAGTTAGCTGAATAAATGGAGGACATGATGGCTGAGCCACTGTCTTCAAAAGATTGTAGAGAGTAGAAGTTCTGCAGAATATTATAATGAGAAAATGTTCTGATTTTTTCCAAACAGTGAAAATTAATCTGCAAAGTATAGGCTATTAAACTTGACTGATTCCAATTTGAAAATTTATTAAAGTATAGCTAGTGAACATCTAGTCGAGGAAATGGCAGCTACTAAGTTAACATGATTTCATCAAGCATAGGTCAGGATAGAAAAATCTGTTACTTTTTTATAGGGTTATTGGACTGATAGGTCACTGGAATATTGGAAATGTACCTGAAATTTGGGGAAAAAATCGATAAAATTTCATACTACACTTTAAGATGAATCAGTGGCTATTTCTTTCATGTTGAGCAAGGCTCCCTGGCTAGCCATCCCTCATTCCTCCCCAGCTTCTGACTCTCAAGACTTTAGCACCATGACCCTGCACATGTTCCTTCCTTCTCTCACTTTTATTACCGTTCAGCTCTTTTTAATGAGTTGTCTTTCACCATTGAAATGTATGCTCCATGAGAGCAGGGACTGTCATTCTTTCTGCATGGATTTGTATCGCAAGTTCATTGACTATTGATTGACTTTTCTTTTTAATTCAACTTTTATTTTCAATTCCAAATGAAAAACAAAACCCATTCCAAATATGTGTATTCCAGATAGGTAAGACAAATTTCCAAGTTATCCATGAAAAAAAAAAACAATGAAGAAAGAAAAAGAACTTACACTTCAATCTACACTCTGAGCTCATTACTTCACCGTCTCGAAGTGGAAAACCTTTGGAACTGTGGTTGGTCATTATGATGATCCTTGTTACTAAGTCTTTAAAGTTGATTGTCTTTACCATACTCTTGTTATTTATAATACTATATAAATTGGTCTCCTGGTTCTGCTTGCTTCATTTTGCATCAGTTCCCAAGTTTTTCAGACAATTCATCAGTTGTAGCACAATAGGATGCAGTCACATTCATGTACCATAACATGATCAGCCATTCCTCAACCGATAAGCATTCCCTTAATTTCTAGTTCTTAGCCTCCATCAGAAAAAAAAACTGATTCAAATATTTTTGTACATATTGTTACTTCTCTTTCTTTGAATGCTCCTTGCTTCTGCCACTGCTCACAACAATCTGTACCCCCGCGTCTGTCTTCTTAAGTTTCTCTGGGTTGGAAAAGTGACTCATTGTGACTTTTTTCTTGGCTTTTCCAAACAATTCAGTTTGCTTTGTTTTCTAGGTTGTTGTGGAGAAGGTGTACAGGGTTAACTAGGCAAAAATGCTTCCCCTCACTGCGCCATCTTGACAACTACCCAAATGACTTTTTAAAAATATTCATCACACATGATCCTCCATCTCTCCTGTATCTTTGACTTTGTACTGGTTGATCTTTATGCCTGGAATACTGTCCTTCATCTCTTCCACCTCTTGGAATCTCTGATTTCCTTTCAAGTTCAGCTCAAATACAACTTTTCATAAGAAACTCTTCCTGATGCTAATGCTATTAGGGCCTGCTTTCCCAAAACTCCTTCTATGCATTTTGTAAGTATGAGTATGTATGTATATATATGGGTGTATACTTGCATATACACACATATACATACATGTTTGTGTATATGTGTATATATTTATATATGGACATGGGTATACATATGCATATGTATGTGTCTATGTGAAGTTCTTCACCCCCAGTGAATCAATCAATAAATGGACATAGTTGTGAAGGTATACACAAGATGGTTCACATTCGGTGGTCTCTTTATATGGCATGGATCTCTGAGTCAGGAAAGAAAACCATTTTATTGACTCTTTATATCAGTCAAGATAGATAACAGAAGGTAAGCAAAACATATTGAATATGTGTGTAAAGTATCAGTCTATTGTGTGTTCAATCCAAACGAGTCTATCCTAGAAATGAAAAACTTTGATTCTAGAGTTCAGGATTCCAATTTTGGCCAAACCTCTAAAAGGAGAACAGGAGGGAAAGAGAATTCACTTCCCTCTTCTTTTCTATCACCTTTTCTATCAACCTTCCTGTTATAATTACATCAGAAAGAATGGACTGATAGGCAACAGTACATTCAATATAGAGCAGAGAGAGGCACACTAAGGACAGATAAATCTAAAACTAGACAGATGTAGAAAGATTGCCACCTGTGAAAGGAAGCAGCTTCAAAGCCGATGTCCTCTGAACCCGAAAAGAACCTCAGCTATGTACTGAAGTAACTCTAGTAACTAGGAGTTATGACACCACCCTTTGCTCTTCTCCACACATTTGTGTGCCATTATATTCTCAGTTTAAGCCTACTTTTCCTCTGTACTATGTATTTACATGTGGGAGAGTGTACCTCAGATTTTTTTAGGGGAAATGTTTTATAACAATTGTTCTTACTGTATCACTTAGCAAATACCTGTTCTTTTTTTTAAAGGCTAATTTAAGCTACTGGTTGATAATCAATACTGGATGTATTAATGATGAAGTAATACTGGATGAAGTAATGATGAAGTTTCATAAGTGACAGTACCAGAAAGCACCCCACCCCAAAACTCTCAGTTATCTCTGGAGTCCTTTGAGAGTGGTCAGATGCCTTCCATGGAGCCAATCCATCAGTTCCAGGAGGAACTGGTTAGGTAGCCCAGATGAGGTTCTATCTATCTGTCTGTCTATCTCTCTCTCTCTCTCTCTCTATCATCTATCTATCTTGAATATATGTTTATATATATGCACATATGAAGTTCTCTATATATTATGTGATATTATTCTGATTAATATTATACATTATAGGTATATTTAAATGTTATATGTTGTCTCTCCAGTTACAATGTAATCTCTCTAAAGTCAGGTTGTTTCATTTTTTTATTTGTATAAAATGCTTAATGCAGTGGCTACCACAGAGTAGATGTTTGATCATCACCTGCTAAGTAATCACTTGATGGGAGCTAGTCTTTGAAAATTATTGAATGGTTAGACCAAGGAGAGTGGAATTGATGGCTTCTAGAGGTAATGGATTCTCTCTAACTAGATGCCATTAAATGAAGAGTTGTTGAGGATGTTTTAGAGATTTTTTATTCAGGTACAATTTGGATGACTAGGTTGCCTCTGAGGTTCTCCCCACATTAAGATTCTGCATTTCTTTATTTCCTGAGAACCCATTGCACTAAATCCAGCTCTTGTCAAGGTTAACTTCAAGGACCTTACTTTTTTTTTAATTCAGTCAATTGTTTTTATACTAATTACTTTTACATCACTTTGTAACATGTCCAGTTTTTCTTCCCATGTCTCCCCTCCCCTATCCCCTAATTCCTTGCATTCTGATTGCCTCTTCCCTCAATGAGCCCTCCCTTCTATCACACCCCACCCTTCCCTTATATCCATCTTCTCTCTTTGCTTGTAGGGCAAGATAAATTTCTATACCCAATTACCCTATTCTTATCTCCTGGTTATATGCAATAAAAATTCTCAATATTCATTTCTAATACTTTGAATTCCACCTTCTTTCCCTCCCTCCCTACCCATCCCCACCGAGAAGACAAGCAATTCAATACAGATTAAATATATGTCATTTTGCAGAAGACTTCCATAATAATCAAGTTGTATAATACTAACTCTATTGCCCTCTATCCTACTCTATTCCTCCTTATTTTTTTATCCCCTCATTTGACCTTGTCCCTTCCCAAAAGTGTTTATTTCTAATTAGTCCCTTCTCCCATTTGCTCTCCCTTCTAGCATTCCCCTCATCCCTCTTGTCACCTCCTCTCCTACTTTCCTGTAGTATAAGATGGCTACTCATACCAAATTTAGTGAGCATGTTATTCCCTCCTTAAGCCAAATGTGGAGAGAGTAGCTTCACTTTTCCCCTCTCCTCTTCTCCCTTTTTTTCTCTATTGAACAAGATTTTTCTTTATCTCTTTTATGAGTTATAGCCTGCCCCATTCCATTTCTCCCTTTCTCCTCCCAGTGTTTTCCTCCCTCAACCCTTAATTTTTGTTTTATATATATATTTTTTGCGGCTATAATCTCTTCTGAACATAATGTAATGTCTGTGTGTTTGTGTGTGTATGTGTGTGTATACAATCCCTCTACCTACCCAAATACTGAGAAAAGTCTCAAGAATTATATTTTCTTTCCATGTAGGAATGCAAACAATTCAGCTTTAGAAAGTCTTTTATAATTTCTCTTTCCTGTTTACCTTTTCAAGCTTCTCTTGATTCTTGTGTTTAAAAGTCAAATTTTCTATTCAGCTCTGATCTTTTCATCAAAAAATGCTTGAAAGTCCTCTATTTTATTGAGTGATCACTTTTTCCCCTGAAGTATTATACTTGGTTTTTCTAAGTAGGTGATTCTTTGTTTTAATCTCAGTTCCTTTGACTTCTGGAATATCCTATTCCAAGTCCTTTGATCCCTTAATGTTGAAGCTGCCAGATCCTGTATTATCCTGATTGTATTTCCACAATACTCAAATTATTTCTTTCTAGCTGCTTACAGTATTTTCTCCTTGACCTTGGAATTCTGAAATTTGGCCACAATATTCTTAGGAGTTTCTCTTTTCGGGTCTCTTTCAAGAGGTGATCAGTAGATTCTTTCAATATTTATTTTGCCCTCTGGTTCTAGAATATCAAGACAATTTTCCTCGATAATTTCATGGAAGATAATGTCTAGGTTTTTTTGATCATGGCTTTCAAGTAGTCCCATAATTTTTAAATTGTCTCTCCTGGATCTATTCTCCAGGTCAGTTGTTTTTCCAATGAGATGTTTCACATTATCTTCTATTTGTTCAAACTTTTGGTTTTGTTTTCTAACTGCTTGGTTTATCTCATAGTCATTCATTTCCCTGAACTCAGTTCTCTCTTTCAGAGAAATGTTTTGTTCAGTGAGCTTTTGAACCTTCTCCTCCATTTGGCTAATTCTACTTTTTAATGACTTCTTCTCTTCATTGGCTTTTTGGACCTCTTTTTCCACTTGAGTTAGCCTTTTTTAAAGGTGTTATTTTCCTCAGCATTTTTTGTTCTCCTTTAGCAAGCTGATAACTCACTTTTCGAGCTCTTCCATTGCCTGAGTACAATTTAAGTTCCCTTTGGAGGCCCTGGAGGTAGGGGTCTTAACTTCCTGTGACAGTAAGCCTTGTTCTTCCTCATCTGAAAGGATGGGAGGAGACACCAGTTCACCAAGAAAATAACCTTCTATGGTCTTATTGTTTTCCCTTTTTGGGGCATTTTTCCAGCCAGTTACTTGACTTCTGAATCCATATCAAGAGATTAGACTCAGCTGCTCAGTTCCCCTGGGCTTTGGGTGGGGGTGGGGCTGTCACTCAGGGCTAAGTTTTAGATCAGCTGCTCTTTACTGCCAGAGGCTTTAAGCTGAGCTGCCTGAACAATGGATCCAGGTTACTTCCCAGCCTCTGTAGCTGCCTGCAGTCTGCTGCCATGGCCTCTGCTGTGGCCTGGGGCTATTGCTGAAGAAATCCTGGTCCCTCTTGCCCAGCTGAGAAAGCCCTCCCCCACTGATCTTTGGTGCTTTCTTTGTCACTTGTGGGTTGAGGTATCTTGGACCCTCCCTGCTAGGAGCTCTTCCCAGACGTCTGTTCAGGTCTTGTTCTTCCCAGTGCTGGTGGCCAGGGCTGTGCTGTGCTCTGCTCTGCTCAGCACCCTGTGAGATAGACCTTTTCTGTCAGCCTTCCAGGTTCCCTTTGGCTAGAAACATCTTTTGCTTTGTTGTTCTGTGGCTTCTGCTGCTCTATATTTTGTTAAGAGTCATTTTTACAGGTATTTTGTGGGCTGTGGGGGAAGCACTAGAGTATATGCATCTTTCTACTCCAACATCTTGGCTCTGCCTCCAACGACCTTACTTTCAAACCACAGCAACTCTGGAAGCCTAGCCTCTAAGACCCAGGGGGTTTCCAATCTGCTTCAATGAAGAGATCATCCAAAGTGATGAAATCCTTGAAAAATGAAGTAATGTTTTGTGGTAACTGTTGTATCTAAGAAATCTTGATATATTCCAATCGGTAAAAAAAAAAACCAAAAAACTTTTCCTTTAAAATCATACAAACCAAACAGTAACAACACAACAGTTATATCTAACATTTCTTGAAGTGTTTCTTAGCATAATTTTAATTCCAGTGGTATCAATTCCAATGGTATTGGCTACAAATTCCATGGCAGATCTTCTGTCAAAAGAGTTATTTATAGACTATTTGTATTATTTTCTTAAATTCTGAAGGTTTTAGGAAAAGGAAAAAGTATTTGAAGGAGTGATTAGGAAGAGGAAGAAGTTGAAATATCAAAGTCAGTGGCATATTTATTACTCTGTATGTTTTGAAAAACTAAAATTTTGGGATTGCACATAAAAGCTATTACATTTATTGTATAAGCATTGCACTTAAAAAAATAACCTCTGCTACTGATTTTTATAGGTCAATTTACTTAGGTAAGTGAGTTATTTCAGATTTTTATGAAAATACTTCATTCCTTTCTTTACTGGCAAAAAAAGGTCATTGGCTTTGGCCTTGGAATCAAGGCAATTTGGGTACATCTCATTTTTTACATCTAGCTATATGATGCAGTACCTCAGGCAACTTTCTAAGACTATAAGTTTCAGACTACTTGTTTATGTGCATTAGTAAAGGAAGTTTCTTTACCAGAAACTCTCTAGCAATGAAATAAGAGATCCAAACTAAAAAGAGAAATATTCAAATACATATTTATATTTTATACAGTATATTTAAATGCATGTATAGAAATTGATGTTTTTGAGTACTTTTAAAGTCACAGTTTAGGAGCATAAATATGTATCATAGGCTCATAAAAATTATTTTGTCTTTATAGATATATTAAATATATTATCATGTTTTTAGAGATAGATGTGAAGGCCTAGAAGAAAAAAGTTGGAGAATTTTTTATTCCTGTTTTCTCCCATCCTTTTTTTTTAGGAACTCCATCTCCCCAAAATCCAATAAGGACTTCAGCTTTCTTCTGGACTTTGACTTTCTTCTTTCTACCTGCCTTCATAACTCCAGATCTATACAAGTGATTTAGAATGAATGTCCCCACTCTATAAGGATTCACAACCTGAGAAATATACTTTGTTTTTCTGTGTTGAGGCCTATGTATCTAATCCAAATGCATCTGACTAGATGAAAACCTTCCAAAATGGGAAAGAGCTTTCCATTTACTAGTGGCTGTCATAGAATAGATTTCATAGTGACTGATGGCCTCTTGAAGATCTTTCCAGTTCTAAAGAGTGCCCAGCAATGAAGAATCTTCACGGTCTAAGAATGCCACCACAGATGAAAATGATTTACCTCTTCTTTTCAATTCAGGTTTATTAATAAGTGATTTCTGTTTATAAATAGAATGTTTATACAAATATTACTGTCAGAATGGAAGTCTTACAAAGATCCATTGAATAACAACTACTGTTTACTCTTAGAACCATGAACAGAAAAATAATTTAATTTTTCTTCTCCAGTTTCTGCTTCAGGTTTAATTCAGATAAAGGAGAGTGCCAAGTGATTTTGTTACCTGGAAATATTTCATTCCTCAGATGAGAAGCTTTTAAGGGATGATACTTCCCCATGGCATTTCAAAGTTGATGGTTTTGTCTTTCATCCGCTGACTTAACTCTTCAATCAATTGCTTTCTTCCCCTCCCCTCAAAATGTGAGACTTGTAGATAATAGTACAGTACTAGAGGGTATGGACACAATACAATGGGATTCATTTGAGAACTAGGAATAAAGGGGAGGTGAAAAGCTACTGGCTTTGTGTGTTTGCTCAAGGTATGGCATCCTTGCATCCTATTGGATAAAGTTTAAGTTTTTCTCATCACGTTAACAATTTGCAATTAAATTCTCATTATGGGAATCCTGCTGATAAACATGATACATTGCAGTTATACAGGGACTTTAAATAATTATTTCTTTTATAACTAACCCATATTCTTCAGGAGATTTATAATTTAGAGATAATATCCCCATTAGCAAAGTTTATGACTCAGTAAACAGCTCCCACTAGGTAATAAATGCCAGAGTCATAAACACGAGGGCTATTAATGCAGTATAATTTCTATACCTCCTTCTTTTGCTGGTGGTCTTGAGGCACCAAGGGGAAATGCTATTTCTGGAAAAAAAATGATTCTGGTTATGTAAATATCAATGAATTGTCTTAAAACCCATCTGGAAATCTCCCAGCCTTCTTCAGTCCCAGGTGGTCCAGAAATGCTGATGCATTCTACTTAGGTTACCATGTAGCAGATAACTCTTTGGTTTTCAATAAAAATAAACTATGCAATTCAAATACTGAGCTGGAATTTCTGCCACTTCTTTTCCCTCTGGGAAAGAGGTGAGAAAAAATACCATCTGTTGCCATTATTTGTGGATATTCAGTTTTTAAAAATTTCAAAATCTTTACATACGTTTTACTGATCAGCTGCTGATATTTTCTCATTTGGACAGAAAAATGAATACTGTCTGTGGGTGTCCATGGCATTTGAAGGTTAATATAGACAAACCTTTTGTACTATAAACTATATCCTATATGTCCTTAGAATTGTGGTAGCGTGGGGAAGGAAGTGTGATTAATGAAATCATCTAAAAAACTTAAATCAAATCCTTTCTTTTTACGAGAAACCAATTCAAGTTCTTGAAGTTCATGTAGAATGTTGCTGAAGATCTTCTGTTAAGCATAGAGATTAGTGGCAATGAAATAATAATGTGTAATATCTTTCATTTACTTTTTTTCTTTTGCTAAAGGTACATTCCTGTTTGAACAAAGAATAGATTAAAGTGTGTAGATTGACTGGTGTTTTCTGAAATCATTATCAATTTTAGTTGATATGGTTAGAAAAACAAGATCCCCAATGCAGAAAATACTTATATATAAAGGCAATATTTTTTCTTATTTTATGCATGTGTTAACTAATATTGCACTTATAATTTCTTTCTCATTATAGACTATCTGATGTGGTTGCAAAAAGGGAGGGGTAGAAGTGAGATTCATAGGACCTTTGACATCTTCCAGCCATATATTTGGGGCAGTCAGGTGGTGCAGTGGATAGAATACTAAGCTTCACTCAGGAAGAAACCTCTTTCTGGGTTCAAATTTCAGGCACTTACTAGCTGTGTGACCATGGGCAAGTCACTTAACCTTGGTTGCCTCAGTTTCCTCCTCTGTAAAATGAGCTGGAGAAGGAAATGACAAATCACTCCAGTATCTTTGCCAGGAAAATCCAAAATGGGATCACGAACAATCAGATACTATTGAATAACAGCAGAGTATCTGCCTCATATATAACAGAAAAGTTCTATGCAGAGAGCCAGAAATCATTGTTTAAAGAATAAAATCACTCAAGAGCTCAGATTAAAAAGAATGATGCCAACTTTTTCCTTTTTTTCAGATCATGCCCTTTTCTTACTTTGAATTATTCCCTTTTCTTCTCCCCACCTTCGATGCCATTTTGTTGCTGGATTTTGTTTCAGTAATGGGGTCATGAAAAAGCGGTTCAATATGAAAACCTTGAATAATATGGAATACACAAGATTGAATTACAGTCTTCCACTTCCATGTATATTTTTCCCTTCAAAATGCTTAGCTTTTGATTCTTTTGCACTTACTTTCATATGAAAGCTTAGTTTATATATAGTGCTTCTGGAAACACAATACTTCATGTGAAGTTAAACACAAGATAAGGTAGGGAAATTTCTGCCCTAACATTTGTTGGTACAAAATAAGATCCTAAGGGTTAGCACCTAAGCTAAGACCTTTTAGATTGGTAATTCTTTTAAGTTAGATGAGCTGTTTCAGAGACATTATTTTTTTCAATTATACATAAGGCTATATTTTGAGAAAGGAAGGAAGGCAGAAAGGAAGGAAGAAGGAAGGCAAGAAGAAGAAAGGAAGGAAGGAAGAAAAAGAAAGAAAAATAAGGGAGGGGCACTGGGAAAAAAAGGAGGAAAATGAGGAGAAAGTTAAGAGAAAAAAGAAAGGGAGGGAGCATGGGAAGAAGAAAGGAAGAAAAAAGAAAAGAAAGAAAAAAAGAAGGAAAGAAAGAAAAGAACCCACTGAGTCTAGGCAAAGCTGCCTGGGCAATTAATTTAAGGGGAAAAAAATAATTGTTTGCTTCCACTTATGCTGGCTTCCAGGTTATACACTAGTTTAAATATGAATGATCACTTTAAGATAATTACATTCCTTAAAACCGAAGCTTTCTAAGACACCTTTGTCAACAGAGCAGCCAGAATGTGGAAATCATAATTGCCATTCATGTATTTGCATTTGTTCTTGGTCATCATTGAAATACTTCCAAGGGGTCTGTAAAGCCCATTATACTGTATGGTCGTCAGTGCAGAAACCCCAGGGTCAACATTAACTACTCTGAACCAACCAGTGAGAACTAAAACATGTGAGAGATAAAAACCCTCCATGGTAGCTCTGTAAGAGGAGAATTAATGACTGGCCAGAATCAGTAGGAGCCTTTACTTCTAGACACTCATTAGTTTAAGCAGTGAGGCATGATGTTATCTGAGTTACAGAAGGAAAAGCTTCCTCTCCCCTCCACCCTTTCTTCACTTTCCATTTCTAACAGAATGTGTACATTTCTCTCTAAGTATAAATGGTTCAAATGCATGAGGCCAGTTGTCTGGCAACCTCCCAGCTGTCCAGGGCAGACTCTGTATCTGTACCAAACTAACAAGAGGGAAAATGTGTATTGTGCCCACTACACTATTATACTCCAAGGGGGTGAAAACATTTAAATGCTTCGCAGTATTAGAAGCATTTTTTCCAGGGTCACCTATGGCCTCTCTGTTTTTCTCTTCCAATTCTAAGGACATCCGACTCAAAGAACTTTTCCAGAAGAGTTTTCATTTTGCCCCCGCTGTTACCCCTCCACCTGGTACTGCCGTCTTCTCTTATTTATCTGAGACCACCCATTAGATAAACAAGAGTTGATAAATGCTATAGAAACCAACCATCTCAATATGGAGCAAATGTGTTGAGTAGTCAAAAACAAAAGAAATAATACAGAAATTGAATAAGCAGGAAGAGAAATTGTACTTTTCTTTCTCCTTATATTAGTGAGCTTCTGCCTACCGATTCACTAATATTCTCCTAAAAAGATTATTGTCTGCATGGACTCATTTACCACCCATGATTTCTCCTTGTCTCTCCTATGAGTCTCCAGAGTGCCATAGCTTATTGTGGCTCAGAAAGTCATAGGGGTATTTATTTAAAAGGCTATTCAGAACAGTTTTTCAAAGCCTTTAATAGGCTACAGTAATTCTAAAAATTACTCCCCATCTAATGACATTGTATTTATAAATTATATTTCATTTATGCTTATTTTATATGTACTCATTTGTGTGCATGCGGTCTCCCATGCTAGAATTTTATATACCTGAAAGCAAAAATCGTTTCTTTTTTCTTTATTTTGCTATTGCTTAGCACATGTCCAGCACATAGTTACTTAATAAATATCTGTTAATTGATCTATTGAATTTCTACAGTGAAAATGTTGAAAGAAACTTTGAAAAAATATATGTCAGATAATGGTGGTCACTTTTCAAATGCTAAGGGAGAAAAATCAAATTGAATCAAGTCAACAAAAATTTATCATAGTATTATCCAGCAGAGGTCACTATGGAGGGTAGTTTGGATTAAGAATTCATTTCAAACTTCCTTTCAGGGAAAATGGGCAAAAAATTGCATCTGCCTCCACTCCCTGAGACCCACTCACAGCATCACCTTCTCTTGAGGTCCCTACTCTCCCACTTCCTTTCTAACCTCAGGAGGTGGAGGAAAATCCAAAGTTTCCATGTGCAAAAGGACCTTTATGCTCATTGATAATGAATTTATTTTATGAAGTTTAGAATTCAAAGAAAAAGTCTCAGTTCCACATGACTTCTTTTTTTCTGCAAAGCTAAAACAAACAAGAAAAGAACCATTCAAAAATGTATATGGTAAATAAAATTCATAAAATAATCTAAGATGCAGGACCCTGGTAAAGAAGGTGGTCACCCAATGAGTTGAATTTAGGCTAGTCAATTTTCTTTCCTTTTCTTTTTCATGCTTTCCATAGCAAAAAGCACACATTCAGGATGCAATTAAAAGTATCTTATCTTTATCTAATAAATCATTGTTTTGAAAAATGTAGATAACTAATAAGTAAATTTAAAACAGCCAAGAAACACTTAGTAATAAATCCTGTCTCCCACTGTATGTGGCAACAAACAAATGGAGAAACAGAATAGACTAGATTTGCCATTGTTCCAGTGGTTTCTCAGAGTAGTCCTAATCCAGTCACTGCTGGCTGGATTCTGTTAATAAGCCAAACTACCATCCAGGGATAGAAAAAAGGTTCCAGATACTACAAGGCCTTGGGTCAGCCTCCTGGGAGGTATTCTCTGTCTGTTGCTGCTGGGCTGTGCTCTCTCCTTCTCCAATTTTCACTCCCACTCTTTCTCAGGTCCCTTTCCAAAGAGATTTTTTATAATGCCTTTGTAGTAAAGGACTCCCCACTCGAGTTCCAAGACCTATATAGCCTCTTCTTTTCCTGAGTTGGGGATAAATACAACTCAAGGGATCTTTAGTGATTTAAGGCCTTTTACAAGGCAGTCAGTCCAAGCTTTCCTTGAAGAATTGTTACATTCATCCCCTGGGTTTGGAACTTCGTAGTTCCTTGAAAAATCAACTTGCCCTCTGAAATTATATCGTATAGTATAGAAGTTCTTAACAAACATGAATAATTAACCAAGTGTCCTACATTAGGGTGTCATAACCAATGTGTGCAATAGATATGTCACAATGCAAAAAATCACCTGACAGATTGCCTCTGTAATTATAGGACTAAATTACATATGAAAAATATTACATGCATGTGTTAGTGTAATGCATAAATATCTGTGTAGCATAAGTAAGTGAATAACAGTGAACAAAAAGCTATGATACCATGAATAAGCCTACAAAGTAACAAAATATACAAAAAAGCAACATATGCACAATTAAATAAACAGCAAGATTAAGCATAGTTAACAGATTCATGTGGCTAAAATACCATGAATCAGTGTCCTTATTTAATTCCATGTGTCAGTGTTTATTTGGGCCATCATCTGGCTACATTTGTAACTACTTCGTCTGTTTCACTTGGGATATTGTAAGTTACTATAGTTCCTGGTCAAATACTCCTGGTTCTATTCTGACCTGCTCTCCTGTCTGTCCCCACATTTGTGCTAGTTGATAGAATGTTCTGATCATGGTATCCTTAAAACAATAGTCTTAACTACCGAAATTTAAATTAACAGAAGCCCAAGTTCCCTAGTAATGTTATTATGCTATGAAGAGGTATATGTAATCTAGGAGTTTCTTCTGCTAAAGTACTAGTCACAAATCATATAACTTCTAGTTTCAGTCGACTTCCATGTTTTGACCTTTTTCTTCACTTGAAATGTTTATTTTTGATCCATTGTTTGTGTCAAGAAGTCTTTGCTTGACTGACAGAGTATTCATTTTATTTAGAGTGGGCTAACTTGAGTGTCCATCCATCTCAACCTGTTCATCATTAGTCCAATTTTTTCACCAACAATATTTCATCAGCAGTAAGTCATGGTGCTGGATTTTCTTTACAGGAACTCCACAAGTCTCCAGAGATATTTTATAAATGGACAAATGGCCCAGTGTCTCCATAACATAGGTATGGAGTAGCTTTCCACTTTTCTCCTAACTTGTCTAAACCACAAACACCAAAATCACTCAGCAAAACTCATCTTGTTGAAGGACTTGGAAACCATCTTAGTTACCATATTGAGTTCTTTTGAGATAAGATAAGGTGGTAAGCCTCTTTCAGCTTTCTACAGAGATGAGAAATTCATGTCTGTAAATAAATACAGGCTCTCAATCACCAAAAAACTCCAAAATTCAAGTATGTAGGCAAGAGTGACTCATGCCAAAAAAACCACAGGTTGTATATAAATCCAGCAATATCACAAGAAGCAACAGTTAGAATCAAACATGGAAAACTAATTAGTTTAAAATTGGAAAAAAGAGTACAACAAGGCCATATATTGTGACATTTATTTAACTTATATCTAGAATATGTCATATGAAATGTCAAGCTGGATAAATCAAAAGCTGGAATTAAGTTGCCAGTAGAAATATCAACAATCTCAGATATGCAAACAATACTACACTGATGACAGAGAAGAATTAAGAAGCCTCTTGATGAGAGACAAAGAGGAGAGGGTAAATGCTAGATGGAAGATTAACAGCCAAAAAGCTAGGGTCTTGGCAATTGGTCCCATCACTTCCTGGTAAATAGAAGGAGAAGAAATAGAAGCAGTGTCAAATTTTATATTTTTGGGCTGGAAGATCTCTGCAGATGGTGATTATAGCTATGAGATTAAAATATGCTTACTTCTTGGAAGGAAAGCTATGTCAAATCTGGACAGACTACTAAAAAGCAGAGACATCACCTTGCCAACAAAGGTTCATAAAGTCAAAGCTATGGTTTTTTTTTTTTTGTTCCAGTAGCAGTTTATGACTGTGAGAGTTGGACTCTAAGGAAAGATGAGCACTGCACTATTGATGTTTTTGAATTGTGTTGCTGGAGAAAATTTTTGAGAGTCCTTCGGAAAACAAATCAGTCAATGCTGAAAGAAATTAATTCAAGCTATTTACTGAAAGATCAAATACTGAATATTTTTGCCACACAGTGGGAATACAGGAACTCACTGGAAATGACCAAGGTGTTGGGAAAGACTGAAAGCAAGAGGAAAGAGGAATAGTAGAGGATGAGATGCATAGATAATGTCATGAGAACAACAAATAGGAACTTGGAAAGATTTCTAGAGACTGTGGAGGAAGAAGAGCCTGGCATGCTGTGGTCTATGTGGGGTCACAAAGAATCTGACACAACTGAACAACCACAAATTCCACCATTTCTGGTGGAATTGTCTGCATGTGTTTGCTCCGCTAAGGTCTTTTTTCTGTTCAGTGTCTCTGACGTATTCTTTTTCTTTATTTTTAACATTCACTTTTTAAAATTTTGAGATCCAAATTCTCTTTGTCTTAATCCTCCCCCACCCATTGAGAAAATTAACAATATGACATCAATTACACATGTAAAGTCATGCAAAACATATTTCTATATTAACCATGTTGCAAAAAATAAAAGTGAAAAAAGTATGCTTCAGTCTATACATGGAGTTCATCAGTTTGGTCTCTGGAGGTGGATAGAATTTTTCATCATGGATCCTTTGGAATTATCTTGGATCGTTGAGTTCTTCAGTAGTATAGAAACAGCAGAGCTTAGCACTTACTTTCAAAGATTAATTAGTTAAAATGGGTGCCCCATGGTGGGCATGGGAAATTTCCTCCTTTGCCCACCTTGTTAGCATTGCTCTCAATCCTTCGTTCTTGAAGAGAACAGATAAAATCATGAGAGTGATGTCTTGACTTGCACATGGTTTGGATGTACGTGAGCCAAAGCTGTGCAAAGTCCTACTTCCTACTTCTCCCACATGGGGGCCTCCACCATACTTATCCAAACAAAGGCTAACTTTACTGTGAAACATGTTCATATTGAACTCATCAAGGGAACTCTCTATCAACCCTCCTTGTAGTCAGTAAGGCTGGTGCCAGGTGTTACTTCTCCACTAGTGACTTTGCATTGGTGTCGCCAAAGCTGGAACTGTCCAGGCAAGTTCTCTCATTTCTGCTAGAATAGATTCCAGGCTCATGCTATCTGGAAATTCAAAATCTTCTTCCACTTACTAGGAGGTTGGGATTAAAGAAAGTTGACAGTGAAGTCCCCACCCGAACATGCCATGTAGGAGCATGTGTCAGCTTCTACTATTTGCTTCAGCAAGAACTTCTCTTAAGGCTCTGCTCCTGCTCAGATACTGCTGCTGTCTTTTAGGTTGAGAAAGTCTGCTCTCAACTGTGTGTGCTGCAGCCTCTGACCTGTGCTCAGAAAGAGAAACTGAAAGGCAGAAGGTGGTCAAGAATTTGAAGTCCATGAATTCCTAAGGGCACCTGAAAGAAAGTGCACACAGATTGCCACCAGCTTCCATTGAAAGTCAGCCATTAGCCATCCTTCTGGTAAGAGAAAGGAAAGGAAAGGCAATCCTTTCCCCTGTTCCTGTGTTTTTCCTCACTGGAAGAAGAGTAAAAAGGAAAGGTGAGAAAGATATTAAAAGAAAAAGGGGATGAAATTAGTCTGTTAGCTCTCTTATTGGCCAGATCCCTTCAAACAGGGTTAAGTAAGTTGTCTAGGGTCACACAGGAAAAGAAATCTTCCTGATTCTAGACCTGGTACCCTATCCACTGTCCCACTTGACTACCCTGTCCTTGTAAGAGTACTAGTCAATTAAATCATCATGAAGGCAGCCCTGATTACTGAAACTTGTCCAATAGGAAATGTTAAGGAATGAATGAAACCAGCATATTCATCTTGGGGCACCCTCAATCTCTGAGAACTAATCAGGAAGAAACTCTGTACTTTCAACAATATGCCAGTCCATTTTTTATATGGAGAAGTGCCTACCAGATATTTAAAAAAATTGAAGAAAGCCTGAGGAAAGGGTCCAGCCTGCCATGCTGAGTTCACAGATGCCACCTCTGTCCCTCTTCCTCTGCTCTGCTTAATACCTCCCTTGCTCTCTATTCGATCTCTTGCAGGGTGATTAAAAATAGTTATTATGGCAGAATTCCTTCATTTCAAAGTTCTCTGGGGTTCATTCTCTCCTGGGACTGAGAAGACTGCAAATATTACAAGTCCTTTTAGATATTCTGAAGTCTCTGCCTCATCTGCACGAATTGATCGCATTACAAAGCTGCCTTCCTCCCACCATAGCAGTGGCAGTAAATTTGACACCCACAATTACAGCATCCAAGTATCCATACTTTAAAAAGGAGAATGATTAGGCCAGTATTAAAGGGAATCACCTTTGGGCGCCATTCAAACAAAATATACATTGATAATACATGCAACAGATACAATGTGAAGTACTACAGGATAGTGGTCACACATCTCTACTGCTTGGTCCTTTCCTAGTAGAGGAAGACTACAAACCCCAGAATTCCATGCAATAGATCTCAAATCTCCTCATGACCTGTAGAAATTGATCCTAGTATGAGGCTATACTTGGCACAGAGAGAAATATAAATTTTATTACACTCACGGGTTGCTGTAAAAAAAAATTTTTTTTGCCCTCCATGGGATCCTCAACTATCCAATTTTTGACTAATTTTTGTAGCTGAATGTCATAGCAAATTGCCTACTTTCTTCTCTCATTCAATGTACTTGCGACATTTTAGTGAGGTCTAGCTTATAATGGACTTCAGTCTCACAAAAATGTATTACTTTATTCAATGACCCTCGTATAGTTTTCAGAGTCCCTGCAATTTCCTAATATATGTATATAATATAATATAATTATATGTGTGTATATTCATATGTGTATATATGGGTGTGTGTATGTATATACACATACGCATATATACAGACAAACAGACAGATAAACACATATATAACATTGCTGCCTTGGCTCTTAAGCAGAAATTTAGTTTCTGGCATTTTTCACTTTTTCCTACCTCTACCTTTTGTTGGTGTTCAGACTTTAGACATATCCTCCAATCATGCCACTCTTTTTGTTTTAATGTCATCTTTCTCTTCAGTGATTCTGTTGACTAGATGTTCCCTCTTCCTATTCTACTTAATATATGGTGCATATCAATCATATCCCTTAAAATGGCCAATTCTTTTAATTATCTTGTAGGCAAACCAACATTGTATCTCTAGAAATTATTTATTGTAAGACAAATAATTTTGGGAAGGGTTACCAGTTAAGGCATCATCAATCATTCATACTTTAGTGTGAATTTATTAGTCACTACGGGAATGGAACAGAAATCGGCTAAATTTTGACCAGAACAGAAGAAAGAAACAGATGAGATGATCTCAGGAAAAATAGGCCAAGTTGAGTTCTAAAATTTATTGAAAGGGGAGTGTTTGAAAAAGGGAAGAATGGCAGAAAAGTGTGATGGGAAACAACAAAGATAATTTTTTGCCTACTCTACATTTCTGTCTGCACTGTATCTAGATTAGGCTTAGGAGTTGTAGCTCCTGCCATTGTCTCCTTTGCACAATTATATCATCTCCCACCTTATGTAAGATTGGGGCCCCCATTGCCTTCTGGATCAAATTAAAATTTTAAGCATTTTCTTTCAAGAACAGTCAGTATCCATGCCAGTGGTTCATTACATAAATAGCAATCAAAACCAATTAGTGTCTGCAATTTCTCTGTTTCTAAATAATGTGGTTGAATGATGCTTAGATTCTCTTAGATTTTTTTTTGTTTTTCTCCCCGTCAGGAAAAAAAAAATCCATGTAAGGTAAATTATACTTTCTCATGCCTAACTAACTTCAGACATCACTTCAGTAATGCCTGCCAGAAAAGAGAGATTTCAGAGGGTATATTAGTCTAGTATTTCAAGTAAAGTGATGCTTGAAGCAACCACCTCTCAAATATTGAAAAATAAGATTGACCTTGGTAATGAGATTTTCTGAGAAAATATTATTCCTACATTTCTTGAGGGGTGGGGGGGAAGAACAGATCTTTTTTATGTAGCAAAAACTATAATAATATAACAAATGGATTTTTGTTTATTATTCCTGTCTCATTCAACTACCCAATGGTGCCAACTTCATGCACATTGGCAGTCCTGAGCTTATCTAAGTGGCGCCTAAATCTGCAGCCTCAGGTTCTAAATGGACAGAACATTAAGGAAAATAATTCGTAGTATATCATATTGGTTAGGAAGGACTTCTACAATGGGGATACTCAATAAATTGATCTTATAATTCTGAAGGCATATGCTTTGAGCATTGGAGCCATCTCCTATACAGATGAGTGCTTTAGGAGGAAGAAAGAATTCAGACCCTCAGAGCCTCACATGCTTTCAGATGTTTGAATGGATGAGACTGCCTATTGCAAAGCACTACTTCAGCCTTGAAGATACAAAAACAGAGATGAAACATTCCTTGCTATCAAAGAGTTTACTTTATACTGTGGGACTTAGGAACATAAATACAGATAAATAAAGTTAATTTAGTGAGGTTGAGATCACTAAGGAGTGGGGAGATAGGGAAGTCTTCATGGAAAACTCAAGTTGGACCTTGAAAAGATATAAGATTCAAAGAGACTGACTGGGAGGATAGTGCATTTAGAAAGGAAGGATGCCTGGGCAAATACACTAAAGTAGGAGAAGGAATAGTGAGCTTTGTCAAGAAGGACACTTTGCTGTTTAACTGGAACATGGAGTTCATGAAAGAAAGTGACGTGAAATAAACCTGGAAAGGGAAATTGGAAACAGATTTTGGAGGGACTTAAATTTCAAATCAGGAAATCTGATTTTATCCTCAAGACAATAAAGAGTCACTGGATTTTTTAGCAAGGTGTTGAGATCAGATTTGTGCCTAGAAAGAGTATTTCCACAGTTTTGTGGAGGATGAATTAGTGAGAGATGAGACTGGCTACCAGGGGACCACTTGGGTAGTTATTATGATAGTATAGATAAGTGGTGATGAGCTGAACTGAAATAGCAGTTCTGTGAATGGAAACAAGGGGCCAAAATTACTCAGCAAAAATGAATGGGATTTGGGACGTGAATATGGAGGTTGTTCAAATTGCACCTCCTTGTTGTTTTTCAGCTATTTCAGTCTTTTCCAATTTTTTGTGACCCTATTTGGGGTTTTCTTGGTAAAGAGACTGGAATGGTTTGACATTTCTTCCTCCAGCTCAATTTACAGATGAGGAAATGGAGGCAGCTGACTCACCTAAGGTCACACAGCTAGTAAGTATCTGATGTCAGATTTGAATTCAGAGCTTCCTGACTCCAGGTCCAATGCTCTATCCACTGTGCCATGTAGCCGCCTAACTTGGCAAGTTACTTAACTTCTCTCAACCTCAGTTTCTTCTTCCCCAAAATGGAAATAATAATAGCATCTACCTCACAGTGTGAGGATCCAATGAAATAATGTATTTTACATACATAGTGATTGGCAAATCTTAAATCTTAAATGTTATCAATTTTATTAGTGTTATTTTTCTGCCATTATGAATCTGGGTGACGGGAGAATAGGATTACCCTAAATAATATTAGGGAAATTTGGAGAATGAACAAATTTGGGAAGGGGTGAGGAAATGATGAGTTCAGTATGGGATATATTGAATTTGAGAGGCTAAAGTTAGACAGGTAGATAGATATATAGAAAGAAACGCAAATGCATGAATAGATACACAGAGAGTGAAAGCATTTACTCTATACTTACTATGTTCTAAATTACTAAGTGTTGGAAATACAAGTATGACAAGCAAGATAGTCTTTGCCCTCAAAGAGCTAAATATCATTTGGGTGAAGACTAGACAAGGAGGAGTTGACAGGAGATGGAATGAGAACCTGACTCCTGGTCAGTTAAAGCACAAGCTCACCTGTAAGAACTTGAAAAAGTCTGAAGTAACTGAAAAACAACAAGGAAGTATCATTTGAAAAACTTCCATATTCATGTCCTGAATCCTATTCATTTTTGCTGAATAATTTTTGCCCCTTACCTCCATTCACAGAACTACGATTTCAGTTCGGATTCTCATCAGCCCTTATCTAGACTATCATAATAGCTGTCAGAACTAGGAGATTCAGGGTCAGAGTTCAATTTTCTTGTGGGAGTGGAGGAAAAGGAGTCAAAAACAGAAGGCTTGATATGGAAACTTGATATGGAGATTTCCAACAGTCGGCTGGAGATGCGAAACTGGCAGAAAATTTGAGTTGGATACATAGATTTAGGAGTCATCATCATAGACATTCAGTTAAATTAAATAAGAACTTATTAAGTGCCAACTGTGTGCCTAAATAAAACACAAAATGTTCATCAAACTATGGAAGTAAAAGAGATCATCAAGATATAGAATATATTCAGAATAGAGAAGAAGGATTAGTGTAGGTCCTTTGGGTTTACCCATTCAATATTACTAGAAGAAATTTTGAAAATTTTGAAATTGTGGATCTTTGTATTGGAAAGAAGCTTGGGGTTGCTAAAAGCACTATACAATTTCTGAAATACAATCAGACCCTTTCTTTCCCTTCTTTTAATTTTCGACCCAACGTTTGTCCATCTCTCGTGTTTATCCCAGCTTTATTCACTGATGTCCCACTTCAATAGACTGGCTATCCAACTGCATGTAATATTCTCTACAACAGACATTTTTCGTCCATTTAAGGTTTTTCTTTTGCATATACATTATTAGATCATTTTATTTCCTATAATTGTGTATCTTATTGCAGAGGCTCTATAATATTCTGGAATTTGATTGAAATTTTGTACAAATTGTAGTAATTGAAAGGTGTTAGCATATTTAGAAAATCCCTCTTCCATCTGGATTTTGCAGAACACATGGTGATGCTGGTGAAACCTTTTGCAAAGATACATAGCTTTGTTTTGTGTCTTGCCTAATGTTCATAATCAGTTTGATGAACAGAATTTAACACAATATTCCTATTTAACAAAGGAATTTTTATATATCTGAGAAATTGGAGGAAAGTAAAGTTTTATTTTGGGGAATCGAGTCAAATGTTTTATTTTGATCAGCAAACAATAAAGATAATCTTGTATTCTCTGTCCATTTCAGTCAATTGTACATTCATAAAGATGATGACCTACTAAGAGAATTGTTTGTGAAAGTCTACCTATCCCTTCTCATCTTTTTATAGAAAATAATGACATTCATTCCGTTTACATTTATTTGTTCTTTTGAGTAACTCATTTTGGTTTCCTGCTAAGCTTTCTATAAACTCACTTTGCTTCTACCACTTTTCACTGATGTCTCTGGTGGTTTTAAATATACTCTTCTATCAATTTCACCCCTAGCATTTTGTGAGCAAATTTATATTCTAAATAGTTATTGCCCTAGGATACGTGTCTCTTTGCTTGACAAAGAGAGTCGGTGTTTCCTTGTTAAGGAAGTTTCTAGACTTTTTTGGCCTCCTTGCTGTGTTGACTGTTTCATACTGATTACATTTTTTCCCCCAAGACATGCTGATAATCAGGTATAAAAATAAGTCAAGAAAATCCTGGAGTTTGTAGCAGATGCTACGTGAGAATGCAGATCCCAAGGAATTCATTAGGGAAAGGGTAGAAACTAGGAATCCCTAGTTGTGATAGTGTGTGTATAGGTGGTGGGCAAGAACAGTGAATACCTTTGAGAGGAGACAGTATAGAAAGTGAAAACAGAAGAACCAGAAGAGGGAAAAAAAATATGCCAAAGGCAATTATTGGTGGGGAGGAGAACCGTGATGTCTTTTATTCCTTTGATATAGCCATACATTTTCCAACACAGTTCTCTGCACATACGGCAAACTAAATAAATCTCAGTAACTAATGACTTTCAACACAAGTATACCTGGAGGCTTCCTCTTCATGTGCCTAGACAGCACAGCACATGCTACCATTGGATGCCGCTATTGTGGTGCCATCTGATAGCTGTTGTCATGTCCAGATGGTAATGTAGACCTCCAGGAAAAAATTCCATGCCTCACTACTGGAGACAAAGGCTTTCCTCAGCGAGCTAACACTGCTGGAAAATCTGCTGTCTCTTCCTGTTGTGACCACATGGCTTATATGGAAGGGGTCCAAGATTCACAATAAATGTGAAAGCACAAACTCCATAAATTCAACAATAAAATCTTTTTAACTAAAACTGACTTCACAACAATGCATGGAAAACTTTAGGGAATGGGAACTGAGATTAAAAAAAAAACAAACCATCTACCTAAGCATTCTAAATTCCCCCAAAGAGTTTAATTATTAGATATCACAATTATTATGTATAGCTACTAAGAGGCTATTCAAAATAAATTTTTCTTTTTTTCATTTTTAATGTAATTTATCTAGTTTATCATTTTCTTCCTACCACCCTATTACTCCAACTACCCAAGGCATTAGCATTTCACACTTATCCGGTGCTTAACACAGTGTCTGGTACACAATAGATTAATGTTTAATAAATGTTTACAGGTTGATATATAACCCTTATGATTACTGGGTGTCTGTAATAAAGTGTTCCTCATCCACCCTAATAATAATGGCTGCCAAGTAAAGTACTTTATATGCACTATTTCATTTGATTCTCACAACAAAACTATCGATTAATTAATAGTATTTCATTTAATTAATATTGTTATTGATAATAGAAATGGCAGTAATACTTTCAAGTCTTTACTATTGTCATCATCACCATTTGACAGATGAAATAATTAGCACAGAGGAATAGTGTGACTTGCTCAAAGTCACACAGTTAGTAAGTGAGGAGCTGGGATTTGAACAGGCAGGATAACAAATAGATGTAAAATGGAATGAATTCGTCATTGTTCTCAATGTTCTCCCTGTTTACATCAGATTCTCAAAGCAATGTCTTTGCCACTACAACACAGCTGTCTCTACTATCTTTAGGCATTAGCATTCAGAATTTTAGGTTCCTCCCCAGAATGTTCTTTACAAAAAAACAGTAACCAGGAGATGTAGCTTGGTAAGATGGGTTGGGTAGGCACACTGGGTACATTCTGCTACCCATTTGGTTGGGGCACCAGTCACTGAAACAACAGTTCCTTTGACTGAATTCATTCATATGAAACTTACAGGAAGTGTCTGAGCCAAAGGGAACAGTTGGGAGGGTGTTTTTGTAGGCAGGTTTCAGAGCCACAGAATTGGAACTAGACTGTAGCAAAGCTGAAAGAAATCTGGCAGAGAAAGAAAAGAACCTTCTTCCTAAAAGCTGCACAAACCTTCAGTGACTCAAAAGGACCTATGTCGTGAAGATGCATCTGCGATTAGGAAAGCTAGTACTAACCTGGTAATGGCCTTGGTTTTGCTGATGAGAGGGACCACCATGACACTAGTAGATTGGATTCTATTGACAGAGACCCTGGATAAAAATCACTGCTGTTCTATTTGTCTCTGACCATGAAAAAAGCGAAGTCTTGCCATAAAAAATGAAACAGGGGCAGTCTTCTGTGGTTGTCAGAACTGAAAAGGACATCAAATATTCTTAGCAAAACAAATTGAATTATTTATTGAGCTATGTTGCATAAAATTAATATAAAAAGGAATGCATGCATATACAGAAAATACTGGGCATATGGTTATTACTAAAAATTGAAATGAAGCAATTAATTTGAACAACCAGTCTTCTTTTGGCTGAGGAATTTTCAAATGCATTGGTACTACTTTTTAAAGTTAAAAAGCAGCTGCAAAATGATTGGTTGTTAAACCTGTCATCACAGTGTAGTACTTGCTGGGTATCCCAATTGACATTGAAGAGGCTGCTTTAGCAATTTACATCAGTTAGATTCCTATTTTCAGATTGTCCATCCATCCATCCATCCATCCATCCATCCATCCATCCATCCATTGGCCATCAAGCAAGTATAATATGCAATTTGTCCAATAGGTGGTGCTACAAGTAAGTCATCTATCAAATGGAATTGTCAGCATGTATCTGGGACACCTGTAGGGACTCCCATGATGATTACTGGCACTTTGGCCTCACATTTATCAGTGATCTATACATACATACATGTATATTTAATTGCACCTTCTATAGTTCTATGTGCCTATGCTCAGATGGAAAATTTGTAGCTCTCCATCAATGAGCTTCGTTCATAAAACTTAGGCAATTGACTTTTCAGTATTTGCATTTTTAATTAAAACACACACACACACACAGAGGTGCTGTCAAGTGATTCTCTTTCATAGAATTGTTCACTCCAACCAAACTTTCTCTTCCATGACTGCAAGTTATATGAATGTGAATATTTGGGATCTGCCATAATGAACTCTGTAAGCAATGGGGAAAGAAGAGGGAAGAGTCAAGGCTTGGGACTGATCTGCACAAGCTCAGCAGCCACTGTACTGGCTCTCTGGTCTATCTTGCCACCACAATGCCTTGGTCTCATCTCTACCTTAAGGTCTCTGCCTTTGCAGTGAAGCTCTCCAGGTTCTGTCCCATCTCTTTCTGTGGTGCTCCCGGCTGGTTTACAGGAACTCAGTGGAAGTGCAAGTGATAAATGTCAGGGGCCACATGAGCAATTGTCCTCTTCTCTGTTACCTGTCACATGGAATGGAATGGAGCTGAATATTGTTCTGTCAGTACCTGTAATCATAGACTGGAAAAAAAGCACAAATAATAGAACATCCAGTATGCGTTAGATGAAAAGGTTCATGTCACCTAAGGAGATAGGGAAGTCAAATATACAAAGGTAATTTAAGGAAAACTGGTCGTATTTGAGCACCTCTACTGCATTCCACTAAGTTTTAGTTTATTCCATTTATCTAGCAGTCATGATGTTTATATAGCTGAAGAACTGATTGGCAATCAGTCTGGCACGTGCCTCTCAACCCATGAAGAATAAGCATCAATTCAATTGTTTTCATCCGCTTGGTCTCTATGCATATATGTATGTGTGGAGGGAAAGAGGTGATATCTTCAGAGTGTAGAATTGCACATACATAATAGCTATGTTATATATTATTATATTAAATATATATTATCATACTATATTATTATAATGTATGATATAATATTGGTGAGTTATATATTATTGTATAATTATATAATATATATTTTATTATATAAACAAATTTATGTACATACATACAACATTGTATATTAATATAAATTCTTCAGTATGAGGCTATCATCTCTCAGAAAGAGCTTGTTTCATCTATTGGCTCTCTGGAATCATAGTTAATCAGGGTTCTTAAATCTTTCAATTTTTTAAAAAAATATTGTTATTGTATATAACAATGTTATTGTATATAACATTCCCTTGGGTCTATTCACTTAATTAGCTCTTCATAATTTTATATGTGCCTTTTTATGTTTCTCTGAAACTATCCCATTCATCATTTCTTGAAAAACTAGTACTACTTATAGCTCTAGAGTTCCCATGTTAATGTGGGAAATTCCTATTTCTCCATCAGTGAACCTCATTGATAAAACTTAGGCAATGAACTTTTCAGTCATAACATGGTCAATTTAAATACAGCAAACAATAGTTCTCATAATCATAAATCTGAATCAGTTTCCTATTTATCTTAGAAATAAAACCTTTATCAGAGAAACTTTCTGCAAAACTGTTTTCCCTCCCATTTACTTTCTTCTCTTCCAACTGTAGCTGCATTGGTTTTGTTTGTGCAACAACTTTTTAATTTTATGGAATAAAAATTATTCATTTTTCCCTCTGTGAGACTTCTATTTCTGATTTGATGATGAGCTTTTACTCTACCTAGAGATCTGACAGGTCATTTCTTCCTTCTTTAATTTGTTTATGATGTTACCCTTTGTTTCTAAGTCATGTACACATTTGGAGCTTCTCTTGATATATAGTAAGAGATGTTGACTTGGGTCCAATTTTTGCCAGACTACTTTTCAATTTTACCAACATGCTTTTTTTGTTTTGGTTTTTGGTTTTTATTTTTTATTTTTGAAATAGTGAGTTCTTGTCATAAGAGCCAAGAGGGTTGAATTTATCAATCACTGTTCTATTGTGTTTCTGTATATCATTTATTTCTATATTTATTCATTCATTTATTTTGCTAATTCTCTTGAGAGTCTTGACTTTTTGTTTCTCCAGATGAATTTTATCACTATTTTTTCTACCTTTATAAAGTAATCCTTTGGTCGTTTGACTGGCATCAAAGTTGAGGTAAATTTGTACAGATTTAAGTTCTGTTGTCATTTGTGTTATATTGACTTGACCTACCCAAGAGGAATGCATATTTCTGCAATTATTTAGATTATGGCTCCTTGTTTGGCACCTTAGCTCCAAGAAATTGTTGTATCATCTACAAAAACTAATAGTTTTCTCTTTGCCCATGCTTATTCCCTCAAATGTTTTTCTTCTCTTATTGCTAGATGTGCATTCATAGCACTATATTGATTAGCAATGATGATGATTAAGACCCTATTTTTATTTGTGTAAAGAATATTCCATAGACATGTACATATACGTATGGCAGGGAAATTCCCAAGTTTTTATATCTCCTGTAGCTATTTTAAATTGAATTTCAATTTCTTTCTCTTCCTGCTGGATTTTGTTTGTAATATATAAAAATATTGATGACTTGTATGGATTTATTTTATAGCCTACAACTTTAATAAAATTATTAAGTGTTTTAATTTGTTTTTTAGACGACTCTCTAGGGTTCTCTGAGTCATAACTGTCATTACAGCCTTCAGCACTCTCAAATGTTGTTTGAACCAGATTGAAATATAATTGGAGAATATTTAAGAAAAGAAATAAAAATATTCTAAAACATATTTTAAATTAAAATGTGTTTTTGTTTCATTAAATATTCCTCTATTACATGTAAAGAAAGTAACAATCATTTAAAATTTTTTGAGTTCCAAAATCTCTGTTTCCCTCTGACTTCTCTCCTGCCTCCTGAGAAAGCAAGCAATATAATCCATAGATAATGTTTATATGTGGGGTTTTAGGTTGCATTCATATGTATGACTTAGTGGCTCCTTCTTTTTGAGTCTGACACCTTAGCTCTAAGGAAACTGTCATATCATCTGGAAAAAGGGATAATGTTTCCTCTATGCCCACGCTTATTCCTTCAAATTCTTTCTTCTGATCTTATTGCTATGGCTAGCATTCCTAGCACTATATTGATCAGTAATGGTGATAATGAACATTTTTGCTTTACTCTGATTTTATTGGAAAAGCCTCTAGTTTGTGCCCATGAGAAATATTGCTGATTTTTGGTTCTAGTTAAGTAATACTTATGATAAAAGATTCATCTATTCTTATGCTTTTTTAAAAAGCATAAATGAATACTGTTTTATGGTCAATAATGCTTTTGACTTTCTTAATATTAAACCAGTCCTGTATTCCTGATGTAAATCCTATAGAGTGTACAATTTTGAAAATATGTTGCCATAGTCATCTTATTACTTGGTACCAATATTCATACAGGTATTGGTCTATATTTTTCATTTTCTGTCCTAACTTTCCCTGTATTATTTAGCACCCAAGACCATATTTGTATCATAGAAGAAATTTGGTTGGACTCCATTTTTTCTACATTATCATTTTATATAATATTAGGATTGTTTTTTAAAAATTGATAGGATTTCCTTGCGAATTTATCTGATCCCAGTTCCCCCCACTTTGGGAATTCATTTAGATTTGTTCTATTTTATTTACTAAGAGGGAGTTATTAAACTCTTCTATTTCTTATTCTGTCATTCTACAAATTTTATATATTTTTGTAATATTTATTCCAGTGCATTTAATTTAAATTTTTATTTTTATTGTAATTTTTTATTCAGGTCCTTTACCTCTTTCTTGTTTATTTATTAGTGAGATTTATCTAGGTCTGTGAGGGGTAAATTAGTTGCCCACTATTAGAGTTTTAGTATTTATTTCTCTCTGTGACTGGTTTAAACTTTCCTTTAAGTGTTTAGACACTATGCCATTTTGTGCATATGTGCTTAAGTATTGATGGATATTAATTCACTGTTCATGGTATAATTCTCATTATCCTGATGACATTAGGGTTATAAGAGGAAATTTGTATCATCTTCCTGAATTAAAATGTAAAAACTGAATTCTTATTTTAGTCCCTTCTGACTACTCTCAAATACTTTCTTTTTTATATTTTCATTGATCCATATATTTATCTTTTAAAGTTTCTATTCAGCTCTCACCTCTTCATCAGGGATTTTTCAAAGCCTTTTATTTTGTTAGTGGTTCATTTCCTCCCCTAGGATTATGCTTAGTTTTGCTGAGTAAGTCATTTTTGGTTGCCTGTGTATATCTTTTTTTTCATTTTTGGAATATAACATTCCAAAAAGTCTACTACTTCATAGTGGCAGCTGCTAAATCTTATGTAATTCTTATGATGACTACCTGGCACTTGAATTCTTTCTTTCTAGTTGCTTAAAATATATTATTTTTCCTGGAACTTCTGGATTTTGGCAATAACATCACTGGGAGATTTATTGATTTCTTTTTTCCAAAAGGGTCATTGGTTGATTCTTTCTATTTTCACTTTGCCCTCTGTTTCTAATGGAACTGGGAAGGTGTCTTTCATGACTTCTTGAAATATGATATTGAGGTTCTTTTTTGATTTGGCCTGTTTTTGTCAGAGCTTTCAATTAGTCTACTTATTCTTAAATGATATCTCCTTGATCTCTTATTTTTCATGAGGTACTTTAATTTTCTCCCATTTTAATTTTTTTACTTTGTTTCAATGTTTCTTATTGTCTTATGTGATCATTATTTTACATATGGTACTTTCTAATTTTTGAGGAGTTCATTGTTTAGTAATTATAGTTTTTGTATTAAACTATTAGTTGGACTTTTTCCAACTCTTTTCCTCAAAACTTAATTTCTTTTCTGATTCTTTCTTCTTTTATAAAATCATTTAATTCTTAGAAGACTCTTGCATCATTTCTTCTAGCAAATCTGTTTAAACTTATATCTAACTGTGTATTTCTTTAAGCCTTTACTTGCAAAATTTTTTGGAATCATTCCCTTCTTCTGTGTTTGTGTCTTAAGTATCCCTGTCACTATAACAGCTTTTTGTAGGGATGTTCTTTTTTTTGTTATGGTTAATTCAGTTTTCCAAACTTACAGGTAGAGTTGGGGCTTTGTTTTAAGGTGAGTTTCTGTGCAATTCTCATGGGAACATCTGGGATTTTCTTTGTTCTGTTTCGTAATCTTTTGTTTCTTGGTTCTCTAATTTTAGGTGTACATCCCCTTCTTAATCCCCTCTGGATTTCCAACTCAAGTTGGAGGCACCAGCAGCAGAGCTTCCAGTTGGATGTAGTTCCTGCTCCGTGTAGAGCCTCAGACCTGTTTCTGTAGGATCAAGAATTGTTTCTTGCAATCTTGCACAGCTGCAGAGTCTAGTTCATTCCTTATGCTGGAAAGCCCTGTTAAGAGCACATTCCTGGCTAGACCTTGCCTCCACTGTCTGTAGATCTTGATCTGTTTTCCCATGCTGACATGAACTAGAAAAACATTTCACTATATTTTTTTCCTTGGATTTCTCAGTCATGACTTGGTTTGGGGCTCTTTCTAAATCTCTGTGTGAGTAGCTGCAGGAGTTGAACTGCACTGTTCTCTCCTTCTCTACCATCTTTATTGGTTTCTCCTGAAGTACACTTATTTATTTATTTCATGAATTGTCTCTGGAAAATTGAAAGGTTTTTCAATGACCCAAACCTTCTCTCTGGAACAAAAAGCCAACCATTTAAGCATCAACTCATATATGTTCTTTTAGTGATAATATATGTCATCACAAAGCAATACAGCCTCAAAAGAACTAACGTTGAATATTTCTCTAATAGCAATGGAGAGATTAGTGCATGAGCAGACTTCCACATGTTGCAAAGAAACAATCATGAAAGAGAAGCGGCACATAAAGGCCATCACCAATAAATGTATGACAAAAAAATAAGATAGGTTATTATGTAGAAAAGAGTCACCATAATAGCTTCTGTAGCCAGTCCATAGCCTCACAATGATAGAAGAACTCAAAGAAAGTTCTAAATAAGTAGACTAGTCCGCTTTTCACAAAGTAATGAGAGAATACAGATAGGAATTGGACAGAATGGTCCTGTGAGTACTCATTTGCTTCTTGCTTTCCTACATAGCTATCTATTGCCTGGAATATCATAAAACCAAAATAACTGAAACAATAGAGCAAGATAAATATTGGCATGTTTGGAAGTGTAATTTATCCCTTAAAAGGTCCTAAAAACCTGATTGTTTTGCTTCAGTGAAAACTTGCATATTTTACAAACTCCCTCTGTTCTAAATTAGTGTAGGCCATGACAGATCTCACTAACTTCAAACATGAATGATCCATTATGCCACAGAAAACTGAAAGACAGTGCTGTACACACTTTTGACCAGTTCCATGAGCAATGTGGTTTGTCATGAAGCAAATCCCTGAAGAGGTATATTCATTCATAATAAATTTATCTGCTTTTCTGGGGGGTGGGGAGGGTAGTTTTTTTTTATGTTTACCATATGTATTCATCCAAATGGAGCATGTTTTTCTTTTTTTTTTGTAGGGGGAGACCAAACAGTTATAATGGTCAGATCTCAAAGCCATAATTCAGTCACAATACTATACTTAAAATTCTTTCTTCTGAGAGAGCCTAAGCTCCTGGTGGCAATTATCTTCTTAAGAGGAGAAAAGCTTGTATCTTAACCATCAGACTAATTAGCTTCCCAGCAACGGTGTGGTTGCTGATGAAGATAGCTTACACATTACATTATGGTGATATGCCACTTTGCATTCTTTCATTCAATCCTATGCATACTAATGAATAGGAAGGAAAGTAAGAAAGGAAGGATGGAAAGAAGGAGGGAAAGAGGGAAGGAAGAAGGCAACAGAGGAAGGAAAGAAAGAAAAGGGAAAAGGGAGAAAACAAGGGAGGAAGGAACAAAGAAAGGGAGGAAAAGAAAAATAATTAACTAGAGAAAGAGGGTAAGCAGATAGCTATGTACACTTTTGATCCATAAGAAAATTATATCAAATTAGCTTTAAAAAACCAATTAGAAGAAATATTTGTTTTGTTGAGGAAAGAAAAAATTCAATTGAGAAAATTGTTTCTAGGGAATTTTCATGTGGATATGCATGCAAATCTACTGAGAACAGACTTCAAAAGTTCATTGATTGGGCTAGGAAGAAGTCCAGTTGGGATTTGGGAAGGTAAGCTTGGAGTTGACTTAAATTTATAGCTTTAAATTTAGCAACTTTTTCTTGAACACCAATACCTCAGTATCTGACTTGCAGACAAAGGCTAAGTGAGGTCACAAAAGCAGTTACATATTAGAGGATGTGCCTTGAGTATTGTTTTTCAGGAAACTCCATCACCTCCTGAAACTGCACAAGAAAGATGGCTCATTTACTGCCTTTCCCAGGGGTGGTAGTAGAAGGGGAGTTATGCCTTTCTCCTAATATGTTTCTGCTTTGGTTCAAAAGATTTAAATCACCAACCCTGCTGTTCCTTGCCCAGAGAAAAACACATAGATTCTATTGGTACTACTAATAATAATTTTGTAAACCCTCTATAAATTTATCCCAGCTTATGTGATGAGAGATCATCTGACATTTGTTACTGTGATTTATTTTGACATAAGCATGCACATACACATTCATATATGCATGTGTCTGTGTGTACACATATAATATGAAATGATAAATGATTCAAAGTTGGTGGGCCCTTGGAGAGCTAACTGTGATGAATAGGCAGCTGTTGATATCCCACTGAACAATGGTACCCACCTAGAATCCCCAAGCCCCTACAGGGGAGAAAGAAGGGATAATTCAAAAGAAAATAAACTATATATAATCCACTGCTTTGAAGGAACTATTAATATGATTTTTAATGCCTTATGTCAGTATTTCAAGGTTGCATGTGTAATCAGCTTATGATAAATCATGGTGACCACTTGGTGTACCCCAAAGCAATCCAACCTGGAGGCATAGTTAATGCAAGACAGTAACAAAGTCTAACATTGATTTAACCTAAATTAATTTTTCACTAAAAGGTCAGCAACTCCCTGGAGGAATCTGTCTATTATCAGATCAACCATGAAATGATTATGTGTAAGAAGAATCTTAGCAGCTTGCATATGATGGCAGAAAGAGAGTTCAAATCACCCTAACCAGAAAATCCAACAGGATTTAGTATGATCTTCAAATAATACCTCCATCCTTCAAAAGAGCTATAATTTTGTCACAATGGGAACATTCTCTATTGATAAAGATCATTATCTTTCTAGGACTCCCTCATTTTATAGGTGAGGAGACTAGGATTCAAAGAGATTAAATATACTGACATGGCCACAGCTGGTTAGTGAGAGAGCCAAAATTATATCCTATTCCTTCTGTCTATCAGCCCAAAGATCAGGGTAGAGCTGTAAGTAGAGATTCTTTTACCTTGGGCAAAATCAGTTGAGTAGGAAAGGGTTGTGTTGCAGATTACAATCCAACAGCTAAGGGGAGGCAGCATTGTTTCAGAGAACAGTTTGATCTCGTGTGTTTGCACTATCCCCTAAAGATTCTTGATCTCACCTGGGGACCAGGGTTTGGGGAAACAAGCCAGTGATATGAGAATGGTCACTGAGTGATAGAACATTGAAGGTGGCGGAGTGGTTTCTGCTTAGTTCCTAGAGCACTAGATACAGAGACGAGATATAGATATGGAAGAAGATTGTTCTCCTCTAGATGTCAACTCTGAGGACAAAATCTCATTTACCTCATATTAATTATAGATTAGGTTCTTTAGTCTCCAAGTTATGTCACTTCACATCATTGTGAGAATTCTTGCTTCTTTTCTGTGTGGTATTCATCCCCTTTACTCCACAAAGTTACCAGAACACTCTCCAGAAGGACACCCTGGGTTCTTGGTAATTGGTAGATAAAGATTTTCTTTAGACCATACCTCATGAGCCCCTATGGTTATGTTCATCTTACTAGTTATCCAGAGGAGAAAGTTCAAAGAAAAATCATTTAACAAAATAGTATAGAGATCATGGATGTGCACAGAATGCCAGTTCACGTTCTAGTTATACCTAGGATAATAGTAAAATGTAACAGCAGAACATTTCTACTATGTATATTCTCCCACAAACAATACATAGTTAGGGTGCAGAGGGAACATTAATAGGGATCAAGAGGAGCATCCACACATAAAGAAACATATGATCAGGGTGCCTGTATGGAAGAGAGCAAATAGACAAAAATGATTTGTGAACACACATATGTAAACAATATACATGACCTAGGCACGTGCATGGAAGGAAAACTTTGGACTTAATGCTATAGAGTAGTCAGTGTCTTCTGGTAATATCATTGGGCTTTTCTTAGACAAGATCCCTGACAGTTCTCTGCTCTATTTGTCTCTGTTCTTCCCCTTTTCACTTTATTTGATCTGGTTATCTAGCATATTTTCAGACACCTAATAACCTGACTAATAAACATTAAGAATGTTATAGTGAGTAAGCCTCTACTTTACAGAGCATATCTCTAGCTCTTTCAACTATCTCCATCATCTACTTGGGTGCTGTAGTTAATCGGTGGTAATAGTAGTAGTAGTAGTAGTAGTAGTAGTAGTAGTAGTAGTAGTAGTACTAGTAGTAGTAGTAGTAGTAGTAGTAGTAGTAGTAGTATGTAGAGGAGGAGGAGGAAATAACACATATAAATAGCCCTTAAATTTTGCGAAGTGTTTTATAAATATTATTTCATTTTACCCTTACAACACAACCCTGGGAGGTATATGCTATTTTTATCCCCATTCTATAAATAAGGAAAGTGAATCTGAAAGAGATTGTGACTTGCCTAGGATCACACAACTAGTAGGTGTCCAAATCTGTATTTGAACTCAGATCTCCTTGATTGCAGGATCATCATTCTATTCCCTATGGCCCCTCTCCTATAGTATTCATTTAACACTATCACTCTCTTCCATAGCATTTTCACTGTGCTCGTTCAGCTTCACCCTGGACCTCATTCAGTCTTAATTTCGTTGATATCTTCAGGACCATGGCTACTCTGCCCTTCACACACAGGGGAGGGTGCTGTGCTCAGTAAGCTTCCCCTGTGAAGGAAGGACTATAGTTCTCAGTCTATTCTCTCATCTAATGACTTTGAAACTTTTCTTCTCAGTCAGGTGTTCACAGGAATTTATGCCAAACAGCCCAGAATGTTGATCATAGAGAGGTAATGCTTGATCTAAGATTATGCTCGCTCTTCGAAGTATCCCACCCTTTTAGTCCCTCAGTTAACCTCTTGTTTTACCAAGCTCTTGTGTCAATTGGAATAGATTCAGAGGGAAGCGGCATACTTCTCATCAAGATACAAGGAGAAAGGAAAAAGTTCACAAACGAGGGGACAAACAAGGCATGATCAAGGTAGAGAGAGTCTCATTTCATGCCTGGTCTGTCCTTGCCTATCATCTACTAACCTATTAGTGATGAATATGCTTAGAGAAATGGTTTGAGTAATCCCAGCCAAGGAATATTGAAATAGAGAGGGAATCTGAGGTTGCTGCCCATGAAGAATTGTGAGCAGAAAAGTGGCATACATTCAACTAGTAATGCTGGCATTTCTCAATCCTCTGATCCGTAGATATTGACCTCCATGGGAAGTCATGAATGGATTAGCGTTTGGAACAGTGCTGTTTTTCCTACATTCCTTTGCTCATTTCAAGAAGTTGTAGTGGTAGAGCTAAATGAGAAAAGCTATGTGTTACCTGGAACTCTTAGATTTCTAACATGCCTATATACCAGTTGGGTGCATCTAAAGTCTGGGAGAAGCTGCACGAAGGTAGCTTCATGGTAAATACTAAGCACTGAGGACAAAAGAGAAAGAAAATACAATCCTTTCCTCAGGAAGCTCATTTTCTAATAGGAGAACACAAACATGAAACTAATGAAATGAGATAGTATAAAGGGAGAAGAGAAGAGGGCCTAGGAAAGGGCCTTGGGTAATGTCTGTGGTTATGGGACATGACCTGAATGAAGATCCGAAAAAGGAAACAGAGAAAGAATCTTCCGATGGGTAGGAGGAGAATCTGTTTAAAATGGTATCACAAAAACCTAGAGAGAAAAGACAATCAAGAAAAAGAAAGTGGTCACCAGTAGCAGAGGCTGCAGAGAGGTCAAAAGGGTAAAACTGTAGAAAAGACCATTCAATCTGACAGTTAATAGATCATTTATAACATCTGAGGGAACGGTTTCAGTTTGGTCCTTCTTCCCATAATGTAGATGCCAACCTAACCATGTCATCTCATCCTGTGTGCCTTTTGTTCATGCCTATGTATTTCCATATATTCTCCATGGAAGGTCCACCCATAATACTGAAGGTCTTTCTCTAGTTCTCACAATATTATAAAGTTATCATTGTAACACGCAGGCTATCCATCTGATACCTCTCACCTTCAATATATAACTAACATCTTCTTTGGGTGTTGTTTCTTATGTGCAATTTTCTCATTAATCATTCTGCTGCTGATTTATACCCACAATGCATTTTTCCATTGCTCTTTGAGTGACCTGCATTTTGATTCTTTGGATACTGTGATGCTATGATTCAGAGCCTTAAATAATCACCAGGAAAATATTGCTATTAAAAAGATGGATATTTGTGTCGGGAAGAAGGCTAGTGTTCCTGAAAAGTGCTGTACAAGTTACCAAAGAAAATCCAGCTGTCTCTTTTCCCTTCTTTAATTCTGGGCCCAGATCAGCGTCCATCTAATGTGTGTGTCAAAGATGAATTTAAGATGTATCTAAGACAGCATAACAGAATGTGCCCAATCGTCATTTTTCAGCCATTTGGTTTTTGCTGTGTGCTTTGTTTGGTCAAATTCTTTTAAAGGTTTGTGAATCTCATTTAAGGGGATCTGCAATCTCTTAACAAGGCCATCTACAAATAGAACCATGTGGAGATGTCTATCTATGTAAAATTCTTTTAGTTAAACCATATAATAAATATGATCGACTACTGTGGCAAAGCTGATGACAAGAATGTCACACCTGGGAGTTTCTGATGGGAGGATCTCCAGGAAATGGCTTTCAGTGTGACAAAATACGATGCCAATAGGAAGCAGATGAAGGAAGTCCTCCCCTGAATCTGGGCAAATATTAATAATAGGGCATTCTAGGTTTCTGCTTCCAATATTGAACATAGACTGAGTGAGCTTGGCTTGTATAGGAGGCCCTTGGCTCATTTGCTACTCCTTTTTTATTTTTTCTTCTTTGTCATTAATCTTTTGATCATAGAAAGGGTCTGTGAAGGAGCAGCACATGATTAATGATAAATTGTACATAAGAAGGCCTGAGAATGTTGGTAACAAGGGCACTGTCTGACCAGCCAGTTTTGGGTACAGCAGCAGTAGCAGGAATGAGCTTTTGAAAAGGAAAACATCAGCATCAGAGATGGAATTGACTAGAGAAGAAAATCTTGCTTGCAACCTCTTTGGCTGTTTGATGACAGTGTAGAGGTGAAATGTAAAATAATTGAAAAGTAATCTTGTATGCACTGTGTCCTTCCAACTGATTGTATTAGGAGTGATCTGTTGTTGGATTTTGTTCTAATTGTGATTTTTTTATTGCTTACCATTCTTTCTTCTTTGTGAAAATAAACTTCATGATCCCTATTGATTCATGTTTGTATATTAGGTACCTTCTTTATTTTCTCTCCTTGCTGGCAAAAACCCCCCAAAAAAACAACACCCTAGGCTCTGAGCACATAACAATTTCTATAATTAGCAGCTCTATAAGTAGCAACTTTTCTTGGGAATCTGAGATTGGATGTGGGGAGATAAGGCACTGGGGATTCTAATTCCCCTATTGAGAAATCAGACAACCCCAGAGCAATGAATGTGGTATGCAGTTGCATGACTGGGTACAGAATTAGGGATGGTGGGTACTCTGAGCGCTGTGTATCCTGGCAGCAATCGTCTCTGCGCTTCTATGACAGATTCAGAGGCTCATCAAATAGACTTGTGTCTGCCGTTGACCTATCAAATAATCTGGTGTCTTCCTACCATCTACCTGGGAATCCTCTTGTCAGAGGAGATCCTCCAAGGATACATTTTGATCTATTTTGGGAGAGGGTGTGGTAAAAAAAAAAAAACTGATACAAAGTTTCTTCTATTCTCTACAAAAGAGAAAAAAAACAACTAGAAACAAAGTAAAACTTGAGCAGTTTTGCCTTCTCTCAATTATTATCCCATCCACTCTGAACACCTGAAACAACTTTTAAAAACCTACATAAACTCATCCTCAGTCTAATCCTATCTGAAAAGAGTGCAGGATTTAGTCTGAGGACCTGGTTTCAAATACTTACTACGTCATTAAGGGAAGTCAATGAACTTTCCTCATCTGTAAAATAAGGTGATTGGGCCAGATGGTTCCTGGATCCCTTCCAGCTCTAATTCTACAATCCTATTACTATACTCAGTCACTTGAGCTTAATTTCATCTTCTAGCCATGTCTTCTTTAAATCAGAGTTTATTTATGAGTTCCCCAACCATCAACATCAGTCTTTTATACAGCTCTATGCCTCAGGAGATAACATATATAAAAGTGCTATGCAACCCTCACACATTTGCTATATAGATGTGAGCAATTGTACAATTACACATTGGCTCTCAGCTATTCGTTCTAGCTAACAACTTTTTCTCCCAGATAATTCTTTTTTGAGCTAACCTAAATGTTTCCACGTTGCAATGTAAGTCTTTTCCCCCTTGTGTTCTTAGCAGAGAGAATATTCACTGTCTATATGCCTGAAGATTGCTCTTAAAATCACTTTGTGGGTACCGCTTCTGTGAAGAAAATAAATCCTTTAAATTTGTTGTAGAAATCTCATTTTGCTGTGATTCTTTTCCCCTCCATTCTCCTGATTTCTTTTATCCCCTCCCCTGCTCTGCGATGACTTTATGATAAAATGCAGGATGAGATGTTGGCTTCTAAAGAGTACATTGCCCTTAGGTGGTCTATAAATAATGAGTGGAACAGACTAACATTTTTTAAATGTTATGTTTTGGTACAAATTCAATTAGCATTGTTGGCATTTGCTAACCTAGCAAATGAGTGTATTTTGCCTGGTAACCAAGTTACTGCAAAATTCCAGTTCTCAGTGACTGTTATCTTGAATTTATATTTACATACTGTGTTTTCCATGCCTGTTGTTTTACTGACATCATCTTCTATGAGAGGGCTGAGTGACAAAGAGCGCTACCATTCAATTTATAGCCAGAGAAACTGAGGCCAGCAGGGAAATTGCCTTTTCTAGACCCCACAGGAATCAGAAAACTTTCCATGTCTTTCTGGGCTGGAACTATAGTAATAAACTGATTCATTGGGCTCTAGGCTACCATCAGAGGGGTTTGGTGAAGGGTACTTTTTTCATCCCCTCATATAAATTGATATGGCAAAATTGAGATAAAGTGTTCATCAGTGTTGAAATGGATTTTATTTTGTGCACTGTATGCCAGATTCTCATTCTAGAGGGGCTTGTGACAATAGTGGGTAGATTCCCAGCTCATGTTAATTTATGGGAATTTCCATAATAAGGGGCACTAGGCCAGATTCTCAACCAATATAACTGAATTCCCATAGAGTTGTGTAAGTTTGAGAATATGGCCTGGGTGTACATTCATTTACATTATTTGTATTATTTTATGAGGTCAATCATTAAAATGACCATAAAATCCCCTACATTACATTATTTTCACAAGGGTCATGGCCTTACATTGAGATTACATAGTTGTAAATGCTTAGAGAAACAGACCAATTGCTTATTTAAGGCTATTTAGCTTTCTACTGGTATCAGGAATGTGATGGTCATTTAAATCTATGGTTTTTGTTTTTCAATTTAGGAGACTTTCTTTTCCCTTTCTACTTCTTTTGTTTGGATTGAAGAAAGAGCAATCCCATTTTGGGATATTTCTAATCAACTCTGGACAGATGTGATCTTTACATCGTCTGACAAAGCGCCTGAGAATTCCATTCAGGAAACTCTAAACACTGGAGCAATTTAAATTTGGCCGTCTGTTTTCTCCTCCACTGCAGGTGGTTTTTTATCTTTACTAAGAATTGTTCAATGAAACATTTAGGCCATTTGAGTTTATTTTGAAAGTAATATTTAAGCCCACACAAAATAAATCCCACATGTGTCGAAGAGGAATAAAAACAAAAAAGGAGGCATGGAAACTTTCACCTTCTCCCTCCAGTCATTGGTTCAAGTCCAGCTTGGGTCTACATTGGCTGAACATTACTCTACCTTTCAATGAACAGCCATTTCATTGTGCCAGTCGTCTGGGCCTAAAAGATTCATGGAAGTCATATAGCACGTATATCACCAACCTGGTATTCATTATTAGTAGAGAGCCAGCATAATTTGATATACAGATGGACTTGGAGTCAGGAGGAGCCAGCTTCAAATCTTGTCTCTGATGCTTAGTAGCCATGTAAATAATTATGCACAGGTTGAGATCTCTCTGTACCCCTGTTTCCTCATCTGGGAAAGGAGAGTAATAAGCCTATATTGATTCCCTAATGAGTTTGTTGTTAGGTTCAACTGAAATGATGTATATAAAGGACTTTACATACTTTCAACCCTGCTACCCACTTCTGGGGATTCATGTGGGTACAAATGATCCTGCCGAACAAATAAGAAAGTATTGCCAAAAATGATGAAAAGTCTTGAGCAAAAAACTGAGAGACGCAGGGGCCCAGGCTATGTTTTCTTCATACCTCACTTTTGAATGAAAAGGTTGCAGTAGAGAAAAAATGATTTGGAAATTATATATCTAAGAATATGAGATTCCCAACTCCTAATCAGAAATTGACTAACCCTAAGAAAGCCTGCTATTTTGAAAATCTCACTGTGACTGTACAGAAGTATTGCTGGGTCCAGAGGCCTAGGCTACTTTCTTTCTCCTTCTAAAGGAGGCCTTAGCTCTGGACCCACTTGTGCAAACCAGGTTTAGGCCTGGGGCATCCTGGCCTCTAGACAGTCCTTTGCTTTTCTCTGGCCCTTTATGCCCCAATCTCCAGAGTCATAAGGACAGTCATTTGCAACTTAGTTTGGTTGAAGCCTAAGGTTTCTCATAAAGCAATGCAAAGCTACTAAACATGTAATTTAGAATAAGTAGGAGACAACTATTTCCTGTATTACACAAGAAATACTTAAAACATAAAAAAACTTACAATGTGGAATTGACAGAAACTTAAACATGAATCAGTAACTTCTAATTGTACTGTCCTAGGAGGCTGGCAGACTCAGCACATGAAAATATGAATCTTTTTTTGTGAAACTACTGAATCATCATTTTACCCTCAACTCAGTTGTGTACTGTGGCTCACCCCCCAAAAGAGATCATCATCTCCCAAGGTGCCTCCAGCTTCACAAACACTTCCAGTTAATCATGTGTGTTCTGGCTCGGTCCTGAACCTCCCAAATCACCTTCCAAAATGCCTCCAGCATTGGTGGAGGAATCTAGGAGCTCCCAAACTCTAGAACTCACGGTTACCTCCAAGACTGGAAAAATCCATCTTCAGATTGCTGCTTTGTCACTTATGTTAAGGAAAAAACCAAAGCAGAGAAGAGTCAAGTCTATTACAGTTGTCACTTGTAAACAGTCACCATGTTTGCCAGGATGGAGAAATGGCACTTCTCTCCCATTTCTCATAGAAATGTCAGAGAGAAAAAGAGAGGGAGAGAGACAGAGACAGGCAGAAACAGTGAGAGAGAGACAGAGAGACAAAAAGAGACAGAGACAGATAGAAAAAGAGAGACATACAGGGAGAAGCAGAGATAGAGACAGAGAGACAGAGATAGAAAGAGATAGAGAGACATATACACAGAGAGGGGAGAGACAAAGGGAGACAGAGACAGGCAGGAAGAGAGAGAGAGAGCAGAGAAAGTCAGAGACAAATAGAGACACAGAATAAAGAGATAAAAAGAGACAGTGACAGACAGAGGAACAGAGTTAGAGAGACAGAAAGACAGACACCAAGACATAGTGAGCCACAATCCATGCGTTCTAGCGACAGGAAGGAAAAAAGAATTCCAGAAGAGAGTTACTTCTCTTGAGAGCCATTGAGTGGACTTTTCTCCCTGGTTCCAAGACTAATCTTCTCTGGCATAGCTTTGATACAGCCCTTTCTCTTTTCCTGTCTACTAACAACCGGCTTCCAGCCATCCTGGGGCAAAGGGAGAACCCTGAGCTTGCTGCATCATTCTAAATCACCCAGTTCTTCAGGACTAAGCCAGAATGCACGTGATTCATTGGAAGTGTCTGTGGGGCTAGCCTGTTCCTTCCTACAACGCAGTAAAAAGACCTTAAAATTAAAAAAAAAGATTTGAGGAAGATGGAAATTGCATTTTTTAAAAATATGATCTTTTAAAAAAGTAATATCAGTATTTCTCCTGGTACCTCTATTTTCCCTCTTCCTTCTGCATATAACAAATAGTATTTTTTAAAAAACTAAACAAAAAAAGATATAAAAAATCAGCAAAACTGATCAGGACATTGACAATTTTGAAAATACTTGTGATGTGTCACTTTGTGGGCTTCCCTTCTCTACAAAAGGAGAGGGTAGACTTTCTAATGCTTTGCTATCACAAAAAGTGCTGTTATAAATATTTTGTTTTATATGGGCACTCTCATCTTGTCAATGACCTCTTTGAAGTATACATCTAGCAGTAGAATCTCTAGGTCAAATGGATATTTGAGGCACTTTTATTTGCATAATTCCAGATTGATTTTTGAAATGATTTTACTGACTCATAGCTTTACCAACAATGAAGTAGTGCATCTATCGTCCCACCATCTCTTCAAAATAAACTATTCCCTTCTTTTCAGAGAACTACTTTTGTGTACCCACCAAGTAGATACTACAATGCAGGTGTGCTGCTTTGACTGAAGTTGTTGAAGTTTGGATTAAGTCAAAGGGCTGCCCTTGAGGTTCTAGAGGGCCACATGTGGTCTTCAAGGCCATAGGTTCCACACCCCTGATCTGCTATATATGCTAAATTATGGAAAGCAGGTTTTAAAGAATTTAATAGAAAGGTTCTTTCAATTAACATTCTACCATAGAAGGCAACCTAGGACAAAGAGGAAAATCTCATACATGAAATTCTAAACACAAAAGCAGAGAAAATTCCAGTGAGGTGACAAAATGCAATTTGTCTGAAGAGATTGATATGGCTGTACAGGAAATTCATGAACCAATTTAGTTTAAAAAACAATAGATTCGTACTGAAGATGGAAACAAGTTAAGGTAAAGGAAGATGGATATAAATGGAAGAGGGGACTAGTTGGTTATGGTTAGTCCTTAAAGAAGGTTCAAAAATTCTGCCTGCTACCAACACATGTGGAGGCTTGATGAGCCTATTTCTGGACATGTGTTGTGGAGAAGTTCCACCCCTCCAATTCAAAACATGTACCAGAATCTTATGACTATTTCCTATCAGCTTACTGAATGATGACAAAACTTTTAAGTGGTTGCTGAACCACTGTGGATGTTGAGTGTATCCAAAAGGATTGAACAGACAAAATTGTGTGCTCTCCCTCTTTTCTCCTCCTCTTCCTTCTTTTTCACACTCCTTGATGACTTCCAAATGAGGAAGAAAAGATTCTCTGAACCTCTGAGTAGGGAAGAGGTAGCGTTAGTAGTAGCTGTAGGTACTACTATGGTTGCTTTGCAGCCATGAAGAAAGTATGGTGACCATGTTTCTTTTGTCCCAGTTGTTTCATGATCTTTGAAGAATGAACATTGGAGCTGAAATGGACGGATTATGAACTTCTGGGCTTTACATGGTCAGAAGAGCTACCAGAGGTCTAGTAACTGGAGCATATAGAAGAGTCAGTCAGTCAGTCAGTCATTAAACATCTGCTATGTTTCAATCACAGTACTAAGTACTGGGAAGGCAAAAGAAGGCAGGCAGGAAGGAAAGAAGGAAGGTAGGTGGAAAGAAAGAAAGAAGAAAGAAAGAAAAAGAAAGAGAAAAGGAGGAAGGAATGAAGGAAGGAAGGAGGGAATGAAGGAAGGAAAACCTTGCCTTCAAGGAGCTTGCAGTATAATATGAGGAGAAAACATACAAAAAAAAAGCTGAAAGGGGGAGGGGAAATGAACCCAGCCTGGAATCCTTATGTTAAGTCCAAAAGGGCATAACAAGAAAGAGATGGCCAGCCTGTTTGCTCTTCTTAAATGGAGATTCTGGAAGTTTTCCAACCCCATCCTCTCTGATAAGAGGGAGAGGCTCCAGGGGCCTGTGCACTGATGAGTTGTGAACTCCAGTGTTGAAGTGATCTCATAGGATGGTGAGGTTCCGTGGGCATGATGGCAAAATCCAGAGGAATTAAACTAGACAAGAAATCAGTTGACCTTGACCACAATAGCCAAGTCTGATGAGGAACCTGAGGAGTGGTCAGGTTGACTTATTCCTGCAGGAGGTCAATCTATTCCCCATGACACCTGTGTCCTCCAAGCAAAATGAATGACATCCATTGGCTTTACTGCACTCAGAAATGAAATTGATGTTTGCATTAATCATTTTAAATTTGAACTCACTCTCCCTGGGGGTCCAAATCATATACAAGAGCTTACTCCTGGTTTCAGAAGTGTTTTTTTATCTTGACCCTTGCTATATATTCTCAATAACAGTGTTGTAAAAGCTAATTGATATTAATTGTTTGATATTGAAGAGGGACCATCTGTTCAGTGGACATTGGGGAGATATTAACTGACAATGACATTGGGGAGGCAGGGGATAAGTAGGTGGGCTCTGGGGACTGACCTGTCAAAGGATAGGAGGAGTTGGAAGTGGACACACTAAAAGCCACGTAAAAAAGAGTCACAATCCCATAACAATAGTGTCAGAACTGTTAGCCCCATCGAGCTACTGATGATCAGAATGACGTGAGATGAAGAACGACCAAAGGAGATCCTTTTAAAAAGGCCATTTTGGGGACAGAAGGTCAAAGGAGAGAAAATAATGCTGCTCACGGGAGATGGAAGCTAATAACTGACAAAAGATTGAAGGCAGAAAGAACTACTCAGTTCTTGGTGGGTTTTTTCCTATTTTCTCTGCCAAAGAGAATGACCTTTACACTGAAAATGTTGAAATAAACACACCTAACAAGTGGTTAATACTCAATATATGTAAGTAGATAATAAAGAGAGCACCTAACTGCTCTTCATGAGTTTAAGTCACCTGTGCCAAATGAACTACATCCTTAGGTACTAAAATCAGTGCTTGTGATTTTTAAGATGCTAAGAAAGGAGATATTTGATAGATGGTGGAGCATGAGAGAACCTTTACAGCACGGGAAACAGAGTCAAGTTTTGACGACAAAGAAGGTGGCAAAATAAACACTACTTCCCCTATCACCTCAAGGCCTGTTGCCAGACGGAACTTGAAAGTTTAGTCCAATTAGATTAAAATGAAATTGGAAAATGTTTATCAAAATAAATAAAAATACAGTGCAACCTACATAATGTTAATTTGTTATTTTTTGAGTCAACATGTAGCCCACAGAGATCCCTTTGATGTCACTGCTCTATAAAACTGGAGAGGGGCAAATGTTTCTCAATTTGGGGAGGGGGTAGAGGGAAGAGAAAGGAGACTGTAGTCTTCAGACTGTATTTTGATGAGCTTGATTGACTTTTCCCTGGGAAAAATCTACAGGATGTTTTCTAGACAGACAGACACACACACATGACATTATATATGCACATATATACACACACATATGTGTGTATATATGTATGTGATGTGTCAGTAGTATGATATGATTTCCAAAAAACCTACATGCTCTTGGTTTCATTAAAAACAGCGTAGCTTCTAGGCATGAGCAGATGATAATCCTCCATTCTGTCCATGTCAAGATTGATCTTAATTCTAGGAACCATAGTTTTGGAAGGATTTTGAAAGCTGGAAAGAAGCTTGAATAGAAAAGCAGAATGGTAAAATGTCATGCAATGACTCAACCTTCATTGAAACCATTGAAAGATTTCAAGCTTTACCAAATCTGAAAGTCCCACATTGACTTTTGTTCCCTCTTGCTACATATGAACATTCTGGGCTTATAAAACTTCACATGAGTTTTGTTTTATAGATATAGAATTCTGCTTGTCATACAACATTAGATTTCAGGTGTATTCCGTTGGTGAAATAAACACTCTAACTCATACTTGCTTAGCCTACAGGATATTAGACAGATGTTGGAAGATGCTAGTGGGATGATCCGTGGGAAAAGTACATCAGCTGCCTTGATGAGCAAATTGACAGAGATGACGCACTATAGGGTGACTGAGAGAAGACCCAAGTGGCCGAGGAACATGACCAACACAGCATCATCCTTCATTCTCAGGCTAACAATATGACTGTAGTGAGATTGTTTATTTAGGGATAAACTATGTAAATTAAAATTTAGCGCTGCTTCCCCTCAACTCACTCTTTGGCTGCTTTTCTCATGTCCTGAGGTTGAAAATAGACACTGTTTGTGTTTTAGGCTCTGCCTTCATAAGGGGATTCTCCTGGCCCTCATAGGAAGTCTAAAGAACACTGTGTTCCCACCTGGGTTTTTTTTTTTCTCGAGCTTTCTTCGTTTGTTCTTTGTTGGGCCCAGGCCGATACCTGAATAGATAAGTAAGTAGAGATAGCTTGGACAAACTGTGCTTTATAAACTTTGCCAGATTCCTTTGGCAGTAGGAATCCATGGGAGCTTGACTCCTGCTGGGCCCTGAAGCTTCACCAGTTTCCCTCCTTTTTGGGATCAGGAAATGCCTTGTGCAAAAATAGAGAAGACTTGGTTGTGGATGAATGGGAAATGGAGAATATTTTCTCTGTGGCCTACTTGGTGATTTTTCTGGAGAATTTAAAGAAAAAGAGGTAAAGAAGTCACTGTGCCTTTCACATTTGCATTGCTAGCATATATATATATATATATATATATATATATATATATATACATTACTAGCATATATATACACACTAGCATATATTACTAACATATATGTATATATGTGTGTACATGTATATATACATACACACATATCCACTATGTGTGTGATGTATATGTCATATATAGCCATGGTTTCTCCACTCATCTAATAGAGGTAGGGTGACATATAGACAGAATAGGTAGTCATTCACATACTACAGTGGCTTTTTTTTTAGAAGTACAGGGATGATCTCTCTGTCCCCAAACATTTCTTCCACAGTCTTCCTACTAATTCTTCTCTGGGACGGATAACTCATTCATTATTTTACATTCCTCCATCCTGTTCATTTGATGATTTCTAAGAAAGATACATACTTTATTTCTTCCTCCTGTCAATTACTCATTTGATGGTTTTTACCAATATCTAGAGGGCTTTGGCAATTGGTACTCTTTAAAAGATTTTGAGGAGCATGTACTCTTCTCCAGAGGAGCTACCCCTTTACGAGGTCCTAAACAAGAGAATAATAGATTGTTCTCAGCCTTTTGCCTTTTCCCTTGTGCCTTTCCTTGGGAATACAATGGAGTGGGAAGGGGACAGGGAGTTCCTTCCACCTACTTAATGATAGTTGCGGACTTAGAGCAGAATTTTTGTCTGCTGGCCCAATAACCTCTGCATAAATATGGCTTGAAAGGAAAGTTCATGAAAATGGACTTTTTCAGCATAAGAGATGGCAGAGGGTAGGGCACTAAGAAAGCTCCTCCAGAAGAATAGGATGGAAGCAATTGCCTATTGGACATTTCAACCTAGAAGCATTGGTTGAATAGAAGCAAATTCGACATGTCCACAACAGAATTCATTATCTTTGCCTCCCAAATGCCCTCTTTTGAACTTCCATATTTCTGTCAAAGGCACCATCATTACTGTCTCATAGGCATACTTGGCATTATTCAGAATCATTCTATCTACCTCTCCCAACACATCCTATAAGTTGCCAAATCTTACTCCCTAACTCCCTCCCATGCTACCCATTTTCTCCACTCAAACTTTACCTCAAGCCCTCACTTCCTGTTCTGGCCTGGATTACTGCCTTATATTTGGTCACCCTTCCTCGTCTCATCCCTCTCCAATTCATCCTTCATACTGCTATCAAAGTTATTTTCCTTGTATGTATATCTGATCATGTCCCTCCTTTGTTCCATGAACTCCAGTGTCTCCCCATTGCCTGTAGGATCAAACAGAAACCCCTCTGATTAAATATTACTCCCCTCTTGTCCTCTGTGATCCAGTCAAATGGGTCTCCCCCCTGTTCTTCACAGGTGACACTTCTCTCATCTGATGTCTTGCATCATCCATGCCTGGAATGCATTTCTTCCTCATTTTTTTCCTTCACAGAATCTCCCTCGTCCTTCAAGTCTCAGGTCAAGAACCAAGAAGTCTTTCTTCAATCCCACAACTGCTAGGGCCCTCCCTCCTAAGCTACATTGCATTTGTTTTAAATGAATTTATTTTTTTCATATGTCTTCTTTATGTAACTATATAACTACACCACTCTAAATGTGTGTGTGTGTGTGTGTGTGTATTGCTATATTCTTATGTAACACACTCAAAGCAATTTTCACTATCCCGACTGCTTTCCTTAAGGCACTTTCCAGCTTAATGTTATTCTTAAACTACGGTGTCCAGAACTAAATACAGTACTTCAGGTGAGGTATGAGGAAGGTAAAGTACAGTGAGAACATCATTTCCCTATTCCAAGAAGCTATCTTCTATGATTATAGCTCAAGATCGCAGTAGTTATTTTGGGGGGCTAACTTCATACTTCTGGCATGTTGAGCTTGCAACCCGCCAGAAAGTACAGATTCTTTTCAGAATTGCTGTCTATTCATGCATCTTTTGTCTTACGCTGCTATTGATATTTTTTGGTACCCAAGTTGAAGATTACATGTATTTCAACTGAATTCTAGTTTGTTAGATTCAGTCCGGTGCTCTGGCCCATCAAAAGTCCTTTGGATCCTGACTGTCATCTAATGTAGCGTTTCTCTTTCGAAGATTTGTGCCATATTCAGATTTGATGAACATACGCCCTTATCCAAATCACTGATATGTTCGACACTACAGAGACAAGTAGAGATCCCTGACACACTTTTCTAGATCCCTCCTCTCTAGTTCACATCAAAATTAATTTAAATTAAATGCTGCTCTTTGAACCTTGTCATTTAACTAGTTCTGAAACCAGTGAACTGTATTATCAAGCAATCCACATACTTCAGTCTTCTCCAAAAGAAAAGCATGAGATACTGTACTAAAATCTTTGCTAAAATCTAGGTAGACTATGTCCATGGCATCTACTAGTTCAGGAAATCTGTCAACAAATAAAATGAGACTCATGTGGAATGACCTCATCTTAATGAAGTCAAGATGTCTCTTTGAAATCACCATTTCCCTTTCTTGATGTTTGTCAATCATTTCTTTACTCATCCATTCTAGAACAGTTTTGAAGTCAAACTCATTAACTATAGTTTGCAGGTTTTGTTTTCTTTTCCTTTTGAAAAATTAGGACAATAGTTGCCTTTTCCCAATCATGTTGTTTTACATGATCTTTCATATAACATTTATAATGATCCAACATTCACATTTGCCAGAATTTTCAGTAACTTGATAATATTGTTGATCTGGGGCGGGTGATCTGACTATACCAAGGACAACCAGGTACTCTTTTTCCTTTTCTTACTTGAGTATCAAATTCCTCTTAGTCATTTTTGTTCTGTAATTTTCAGTGTAAAGTTATTCTCATTTTCAGAGAAAACAGAATTAAAATAAAATTGGGCTGCTCTGCTTTCTGGGCCACCCACATTCATCATTCTCCTAGTGATTACAGATTGCTTAATGATAGCAAGAAAAGTATATTTACTAGGATAAAGCATTGATTCACTTGGGTGAAACTCCTTTACAATATATCTGCAATGGCGGTATACCTAGTCAGAAGCCTGTGCAAACTCTGAGTTGGTTCTGACTCTGGACTTTCATATTTGTTCTACCAGTAAGCTACACCAGTGGTTCTAGTTTTAGTCTTCTGGAACAATTAAAGTTTATTTAATTGCTTTTATAGGGAAAACTAGTCTAGGCTATATAACAGGGATATTGTAGATGTTACTTCTACCATCATATCCCAAGAAAAGGTCTTATGTTATTTTTGATCATCATTTTTCTTTCCACTATAGCTAAAGCATTTACTCGTTTTATTATAAGTAACTTCTCTCATCAGTTTCAGTTCACTCTGAGCTTAGATATTCCTATCATTTTCATTACCTGATCTTCATTCCATTTCTGTACATTTTCTTTCAAAATACAAGTTGGTTGGTGGGTTTTTGTTCATTGAAATTCTTCTCTCCAGAGAAATCTCCCTTTTTCTGCTTCACTAAAGTTATTTCCCTTTATGTCTTCAGAATTCAGTTCTTGAGCATCTCCCATTGCTCTTGGGCTGATTTCCTTCCCACTGTAACATTTTATTGCATGGATTCTATCTACTTTTTCCTCTCAACACTTTCAAATTCTCTTTTTTCCAAAACCTAGGGTGTGCCCAGATTTATTCCCTTTCTCTATTGAAAAACTCTAGGGGGAGATGGTAATATTACCCTAGGGCTCCCATCATTTCCACCCCAGAAACCAATTCTCCATTAGTGAGAATTAGATCTAGAATAAAATTCACTCTTTTTGGTTGCCTTACCTTTTAAAGATGAAATTAACACTAAGTAAGCTATGATGTTATTAATTTTGACAGAAAAACCTTTCCAGCAGGTATATGGTTAATTAAAGCCCTCAATCACTGCTATACAATTTCTTTGTCGGGTTTGAGATCTGTTTCCCAAACTCCTGTTTTCCTTTCTTTCCAGGAGGTTTGCAGTAGATTCCACTGACAAAATCACTTCTTTCTCTCTGTCCACTCAGATTTATTCAAATACCCTTTTCCCCTAGCCTATTTCTTTTGAAAAAGATATTCACAGGGGCAGCTAGGTGGCACAAAGAATAGAACCCTAGCCTTGCGGTCAGGAGGGCGAGCTCAAATCTGCCCTCAGAAACTTCACACTAGCTGTGTGACCCTGGGCAAACCCCTTAACCCCAATTGTATCCGAAAAGGAAAAAAAAGATATTCCCAACCAAAACCATAGTTCAAATCATGAGTTTCATCCCACCAAGTCTCAGAACATTGTTGGAGGTGTTAATGGTCTGGTCATTCTAGAAAGCCATTTGTACTTATACTGAAAAAGTCATTAAACCTACATTTTCTGACATTTCCATACCACCCCCACCTCCACAGCTCTCATTTACATTTTGTCTTTTCCTATTAGGATGTCAGCACCTAGAGAACAGGGCTGATTGTTCTTGGCTGTTGTAGTCTCACAACTTAGTATAATGCCTGACACATGTCATGCATAAGTGCCAGATAACCAAGATAAATTCTCTATCTATCTATCTATCTATCTATCTATCTATCTATCTATCTATCTATCTATCTATCATCTATCATCTATCTGTCTGTCTGTCAATTTGTCTGTTATCTGTTTATCTATCATTTATCTATCTAGCTATCATCTATCTGTTGTCTTATCATCTATCTGAATATCTATCATTTTATAGATCTATCATCTACCTATCCAATCATCCATCCGTCTATTATCTTTTTATCTATCATCTATCTCTCTGCCTAGCTCTCATCTATCTAGCCTCCATTTGAATATCTATCATTTATCAATCTATCATCTATCCATCTATCTACCTATTTACCTATCTATTATGTATCCACCTATCTATCCATCCATCCATTCATCCATCTGTCCATCTGTCTGTATGTCTGTCTGCCTATCTATTCTCTTATGCCTTAAACCAGGAGTGGGTAACCTGTGGCCTCAAGGCCACATGTGGGCCTCTAGATCCTCAAATGTGGCCCTTTGACTGAATCCAAACTTCACAGAATAAATCCTGTTAATGAAAGGATTTGTTCCTTAAAACTTGGACTCAGTCAAAAAACCACACCGAAGTACCCAAAAGGCCACATGTGGCCTCAAGGTTGCAGGTTCCCTACTCCTGCCTTAACCCTGTGAAATTGATATTAGGCACATATCCCAGTGAGTTCAAAGAAGGAAGGAAAGGACTCATATATACAAAAAGTATGTATTTTGTATATGTACACAAAAAAGTAATACTTTTTTGTTGTTAAAACAGAAGTGGAAACTAAAGGAGTGCCTGTCAATTGGGGAATGGTTTCATGGTCATTACATATAGATGTAAAGGAACATTATTGTGTTATAAGAAATGTTGAAAGGGATAGGTTCAGAGATTTCCGAGAACATTTATATGAGCTAATGCAGAGTTAAATGACGAGCAGGAGAACAATTTGCACAATAACTATAACATTTTAAGGAGAAACAAATTGAAATGACTAGAAAACTCTGATCAATGCCATGATTAGCTTTAATTGAAGAGGATCTTTGCTGAAAGATACTACTTACCATCTAATAGAGCTGGGGACTTGTGGTGCAGATGAAAATATATATTTTTGGATATGGCAGATGTATGGGGATTTTTTTTTTGCCTGTGCTTATTTGTCACAGGGTTGTAGTAAGAAGGGATTTAGGAGGAGAGGGGGTTAAGGTAGTGATGAGAAAAATAATGAAAAGGAAAAGATAGAAAAGAGGGCCATCAAAAAAATTAATATATAAAAAAATAACAGAAAGAGGTTCAGAAGGAGATAGAAACAAGCAGAAAGGATAACTTTGTCCTAATATGTTGAATTGATTATATACTTTTTAAAAAAATGCAAGTTGGACTTACTGTACCTAATCTATTTTCCTTCCCTTTTCCCTTTATATGACAATCCAACATCCTGGCAAGTGTCAAGCCTCCCCCTCCTCCACCTCAGATCCCTTCCCCCAAACCCTCAACTGAAGCCTTTGTTCTATTACCTTTAGGAACATTTCAGTCTAACAGCCTTTAGTGGGGAGAGGCATTCTTCAAGTCCTTTCAGCTGCTGCTCTAGAAGAGAGATCAGCCTACACTTGGAACGCCAGTAACAGTCCCTTGTCTGTGGCAGAAATACCAACATCCCACTATTGATATGTCACTGCACAATTTCCACCAGTCTTATTGGCCAATATTTTCAACCTTGCTTTTTTGAAATACTCTTCAATTCTAAGCATCTGCCTAATGTTTACAGCCAATTATCACTTCTTAATAACTTGGTAAACCTTTTCCTTAGATTCAATAACAGTTCAACAGCCATAGCAACCTCCCCCCACCAGTCAATTTTGTACCAACTTCCATTTTGATTCCCATTTGTGCCTGTTCATCAGTCTACCCCATTGGTTTGCTTTTCTCTCTAATTGCTCAGTCTATCTTTAATTACTTACCCTGCCTTGTCTTACCAAATATTTTCTTTTTTTCCTTATTGAGGTTCACTTACCTCTTCAGGTTATACTCTATTATTTTCTTTGATACTTCTTAACCTTTTTATATCCTCTTTAATTATTCACAATGCTGCTCCTCTTGCTTTGGAGGAGGAATATTATTAATGCCTTGTATGTGTATGTGTGTGTGTGTTCATATTTGATTACAGGAATCTATGAATCCTTTGACTATATTATATGTTTTCTGTGGAGTGAAGCAAAAAAGACTATCCAGTAAAAATGTGTGTTTGTTACTATGAGGGCGTATATATGCACTAGGAGCTCCTATAACCTACATTTGTGGAAGCCAAGACAGTGGCTATACCTAAGCTATAATGGTATATTTTTCCTGGAGTATATACTGGGTGGAGGAAAGAAACCCAAACAGAGAGGGGGGAGAAGCCAGGGGGAAGGGGAAGGAGAGAAGGAAAGAGAGAGGGGGGGGTAAAGAAGGAGGGAGGGAGGGAGGGGGAGAGAGAGAGAGAGAGAGAGAGAGAGAGAGGAGAGAGAGAGAGAGAGAGAAAGGGAAAGAGAGAGAGAGAGAGAGGGAGGGAGAGAGAGAGAGAGGGAGAGGGAGAGAGGGAGAGGGAGGGAGGGAGGGAAGGGAGGGAGGGAGGGAGGGAGGGAGAGAGAGGGAGAGGGAGGGAGGGAGAGCATTAGGCAGATAATCAGATAAAATACTACCTGGGAAGTCATCCTAAAAGCTAAGCAGGATGATGAGGGTCTTGAAGTCCATGACACATGAGACTTGGTTGAAGGAACTAAACATATTCAGCCTGGAACACAGAAGAATCAGAGCAGATGATCTTAAGAGGCAGAGCTAGGAACAATGGCTGAAAGCTGCCTTTTCTATGATTTCTTTACTCTAATGGTGAAGATAAGTCTTCCTCCTGTCCCGCAGGGCTTGGATTGGAGGCACCACTCTTTATTTCAGATTTACATCTTGGTGCAAGATCTGGTTGAAGAGGAAAGTTCCATATGAGAACTGAAAGTTCCACTTCAATATATGTGTTAGGAGGCATGGAATAAACCGACCTAGATAGCCAAAATGTTGGAATAGTTCATTGACTACAGTAGTATTTATTAATAGTAGCATTTATTGAGTGCTGACTATATTCTAGAGACTGTGCTAAGTTCTGAGAATACAAAAACAAGCAAAAAGAAAGACAGTCCCTGACTTCAAGGAGCTTCCATTCTAATGTGGCAAAACAACACCTAAAAGGAGAACTGTTATGGATAGGGTGGAATGAAGTGGGATAAGATATCCCCCACAGGATGTTTGAAGAAATCTGGTGAATAAGGGATGGTTAATTTGAGCCCTTCCCCAAAATGAGACTCTGGAAACTTCTCTTCAATGTAAGAAGGGGCCTACAGGGGCTGAAAGACGAGGCACCTGAGTCATGGTAATGAAGTCGAGAGAATCAGAAATGGTTGATACAGGCACTTCCTTAAATTGGAGGTTCAGAGGAGAACTCACCAATGAAGAAACTTGTGGACCAAACAAAAATGTTCTCCAAACTTTAGCATCAGGAAAAATGAGCAAATTAAAGCAGTCCATTGTACAGTATTTTAGGATAAAACTGAAGAGTTTTGGAGAAAAGGTCAAAAGTGCAAATGTATGAATTAATGAAAAATCACTTCTCAGATGTTGTCAACTTTGGCTTTGAAATCCAGAAACATGGGGATTCCACCTGACCCAAACATTGGCCATTATGGCTTGGACTTTCATGTGGAACTAGCAGTCAGTTAAAAAGCATGTAACAAGCACCTACTGTGTGCCAGGTACTATAGCAGTTGACTGCAATTCATACAGAGTGGTAAAAGAACAGTCCCTGCTCTCAAGGAGCTCACAATTCTAATGGGAAAGACAATGAGCAAACAAATATATACAAACAAACTATATAAAAGATAAGTAGGAAATAATTAGTAGAGGGAAGGCACTATAATTAGAAGGGATTGGGAAAGGATTCCTGTTGAAGGAAGGATTTTATTTGGGACTCGAAGGAAGCCAGAAGAAGGTAGAGAAGAGGAGAATGAGTAGTTCAGGCATGGAAGATGGGGGGAAATGCCTAGAATGTCTTATTTAAGAAATAGCAAGGAGGTCACTGGTCTGAAGAATATATAGTGGAGTGTAAGGTGTAAGAACACTGAAAGGTAAGGGAGGGATTAAGTTATGAAAGGTTTTGAATACAAGACAGGGAACTGTGTATTTGATCCAAGGGGTGATAGTAAGCTACTGAGTAGAGAGAGACTTGATCAGACCTGGGCTCAGCATTGCAGACAAGAAATGTAGGACAGACTGAACTGGGAATCAAAGAGAGGGTTGGCAAAGAGGACACCTGGTGCTATTTGCAGCAGAAGTAGACTGATGTCATTCTTTCTGGAAAATTAAGTCCAATTCTATTAAAAGGTCAATAAAAAATTATCACCAAAAAACAAGCAAAAGGAAAATGAAAACAGGAGTTACAAGTTGTATATAAATATATATATACATATATACACACACATATACATATTATATATGTATATGTGTGTATATATACACACACTTGTATATACATGTAGTCCAAAAGTGGGGTGGGATGTCTTAGATTCTTCTCCACTGGAAGTGGTAAAATGCTTACTTGGAATATTGCAATTCTGTGACCATAAAACCTAAAGAGAAGTTGGGTAAGAGCACTCAAAACCAGGCTACTGTAAAAATAAGTTTTGAGTGATGAGGAATACCAGTACAAAATTTATTTTGACTAGAAAATTAGAGAAGGGTAGCCATAAGGAGATACTATAAAGGAGCTTGAAATTAAGATACCACATAAAGCTGGGGAATCCTATGATATTAATGATAGAAGCAATTAATTATAGCTTGTACATGATATTGTAATACCATTTATGAGAGGCTAGGTAATGCAGCGGCTAGAGTGCTGGTCCTAGACTCTGGAAACCTCATCTTCCTGAGTTCAAATCTGGCCTCAGATATTTACTGTGTGACCATGGGCAAGTCGTTTAACCTTGTCTGTCTCAGTTTCCAAATCTATAAAATGAGCTGGAGAATAAAATTATCTTTTGTCAAGAAAACCCCAAAAGGGGTCATGAAGAGTTGGACACAACTGAAATGACTAAACAACTATATATAAAGTCCTTCAGGAAGGATCAACTCTTTCCTGAAAGGTTGTGGAAAAATACTGGGTTAACACTAGTCAAGAGTTGTTCTCCTTGTGAGATATTTTTCTAAAGAATTCTATTGCTTTCATTTTAGTTACAACTAGAATACAAAATGCCTTTTTTAAAAAATCAACAAATAAAAGAAAATTACTGCATTAGGGTGTATGGGTCAAATGGTATTCGCAGATCTCAATTCTGTCCTGGGAAACCCCTAAAAAAGATCACTCTAAATGTTTCCCAGATTTCATGGGTAATGATGTGTTACTTCTAAATATGGATTCACATATTCCTGAATATTTCTCTTCTCCTTTTGCTAGACTTGATGTAGCAAAGAAGTGCTTTAAAATTCCAGCTGTGAAATTTACTGTGTGATCATGAGTAGATTGCCTAACCTCTCTGAGCTTGTTTCCTCGATGCTAAAATAATACTTCCCAGGGTTGTTGAGACACTAAGATGAGATAATGCATGTAAAGTACCTTGCAAACTTTAAAGTACTATGTAAATGTCAATTATTGTTATTGCTGCTATGAGTGTCCCTCTAAATGTGAAATCATTTGGGTCAAAGGAAACAACAGAAAAAAGAATAGAATGGGAGGGGAACAAAACTTGGACTGGTTTGGGGGTGAAGGTCATTCTCTGTTAGCTCATCTACTCCTAAACTCCTTAAGCAGACAAAGAAGGATAAAATTCCACTTTTCTATTCCATTGTTAATGAATTGAATGCTTCTGCATAAAAAGTGGAGAATTACAGTTTTCCCAACTGTGTGACTGTTGACCAGTCACTTAACCTCTCTTGACCTCAATTTCCTTTGTACAACAGAAGGGTTGGATGAGATGAGTTCCAAGACCCCTTCAAGTGCTAAATCTATGATCCTATAAAGAGAGGAAGGAAGGAAGGAAGGAAGGAAGGAAGGAAGGAAGGAAGGAAGGAAGGAAGGAAGGAAGGAAGGAAGGAAGGAAGGAAGGAAGGAAGGAGAGGAAGGAAGGAAGGAAGAGAGGAAGGAAGGAAGGGAGGGAGGGAGGGAGAGAGGAAAGGGAAGGAAATATATCCTTCATATCATGCTATGATACATGGTGTATAATCCCTATAATAAATAGCAGACCAAAAATAATATTTTGCTTATATTTTTATTTATCAAGGAATTTAGGGGGGGAACCCTACTTATCTTAATAACAGTATTTCAAACTCAAGTGGAGTGGCTCTAAACTAAGGAGATCATGTGTTAGTGGCTACACATTTTATAAATGACCTAACAAGTCTCCTTTTCTCCTTACAAATCAAAAAATACCTGTGAAAATCAGTCAATCTGAGAGAGTTACCCAAAGCAAAGATTGGGTCTAGTGTAGCACCTGGACATCAGGATCATTTTGGGGTACAAATTTTGATGGGGTACAAATTGGTATTCTGAGGCTTTACAAAGTGGAACTGATGACTTTGGGTTGGTTAAATGGAATAAAAAACAAAACTTGGATTTATAATAGTACTGATCTTAAATCTGCACCTACTCTAACCACAACTAAAGCTCATGATTTTAGTAGAAAAAAGGTGCAGTATTGCTCCCTGAGATTCAGTGTTGTGATATAATCAACGAGACCACTCATACACTTAGGTTGAGAAAGTAGTGTTCTGGGTGATCTAAATTGAAGGGTGCCATGAAAACCCTTCTGTTCCAAAATAATCTGACAAAACTAAAAGATTGGAGCAGGGGTCTCAGTTTGGGGTCCATGACCTTGTATATTTCCTAAAATGTAACCTGTGTGTCTACCTTTAGTGGTCAACAAGAAGAAACAGTTACTTCCAAACAAAAAGGCATTTTGTTTGAAAGAGAAAGCACCCTATGGACACTGGTAAGTAACAAAGAATTCCCCTCATAAACCAGGGACACACTGTTCCCAAATTCAACATAACGTGGGTGGGGTGAGTGGGTACAAACACAGAGTACAGACTAGTAGAGATTTGTACATATAGGAAATCCACATGTCCCAGGCAGCTCATGACCCTTGACCTTCAGATTCCCACTATCCTTTCTTCTCATTGGCTCCTTACCCTGTTCCTCTTGCACCCAATATCTGCTGAGTAGGTCCCTCATCTGAGCTCTCTGGGCCTTTATTACCCCCCTCTCCTTCGCCCCTTCTCTCCTCAGCTCACCTCAACTCCCAATGACTAAGGCTAGTCCTCTTCTTGACTCCCAAAATTTATGGTCTTTAGATATGTCTCCCGTTTTCACTTACCTTAAAGGGATTGGTTCACTTTTCAAAGAGCTACAGAGAGAGTGGCTGATTCTTGACCAGCCAATTAATAGCTCCCTTCCAATTCAATCACTTTCCATTGAGGTTACGTCTTCTTACCTCATAAAGGAATTATAATATAAATATAGAGTCCCTCTTTATACTTTAAGACTTCGATGGTTCTTACCTGCCCTTTATCTTTGGGATTTTACCAACTGCACTGGGTGGGAATCAACTGGTTAAGGATATACTGATGAACCCTCTACCACCATAATTTTATTTATCAATTAATGATGAATAATTTATTAATAACAATGTATGTGCTTATATACATATATTATATATTAAATATTAAAGAGAAGTTATATATTATAATTATATATATAATATAATGATATATATATTATAATTATAACAATTATATATTAAAGAGAAATTAGTTCAGGAATTTTGGGGGGTCTTTCTTTAGCCCATTTGGATTTATCTTCATTCAAATATTTCATGGACTTTGTTCCCCTTTTCTTTCCCTTGATCCTTTCCCCCTTCAATCCAGCTCTGTATTCAGGGCTACTCAATATCCTTCCATGAACAAATAAGCATAAGGCATGACCATTCTCATTTATTTTAGCTTTAAAAGAGGAACACCGGGAATTTATTCAGGCTGCCAGGAACCTGAAATTTGCTGATGAATGGATGTTTGGCTGAGCATAGTAAATTTTCAGCTAATTGAAAGCAGATAAAAGAGTAATGTATCCACCTTGAGAAACATCAGATTTCTAATAAATAATTGGGAATGGCAATCTTTTGACATATGAACTGAGGAGGAAACAGCCTTAAATAAATTCAGGACTAATTCCTATCCCATAAATTATACTGTATTTAGCAGTTCTGCTATGTGAGAAGATTAAAAGCCATAAATCTCTTTGCAACACAGACTGTGACAGTGTTTTAAACACAGAACACATGGGATATGGAGTAGAGTTTTTATGGTGTTTGATAGTCAATGAGCTTTCATGGATTGAAACGAAAGAATTTCTGTGTTTTTTGGTTTTTTGAAGGGAAGGGAGCTCCATTTCCTTCTTTCCATTGATCTGGATTCAAAGAAAGAGGAGTTTAGAATACCATAATAGGTTGATCCATTTGACCTAGAGCCAGCATGAGAGAATCTCAGAGAGAACTGGCTAATGCTCATTACAATTTGGATATTTTGAGTGATACCACAAATGACAGGATGAATCATATGATGGGAATTTTCATTACCATCCATCAACAAATTGCCTCCTGCTCTAAATTTCTCAGTGGTGAAATCTAGAAAGGGTCCAATGATATTATCTGACCAAAATTATTATCTTCTTGGGAGAAATCTATGAATCAAAAATTCAATTTGAGTAAGTCTATGAGAGTGTTGACAAGGGGATAGATTTGTCAGATTTGTGGACAAAACACAGCCACTGACAATTCACAGTAAGTACATACTCAGATGTAAAAATCATAGCATGCTAGAGCTGAGGGGGACTTTAGGTTCAAAGTTAGAGTTTGAAGGAAACTTTAAGCTGATCTAATCAAACACTTTTTTTATAGATTAAGAAACAGAGATAGAGCTCAGGAGTGTAGAGATGGGGTATCAGGGAAAGCTTCATAGAGGAGATGAAATAGAAAGTAGGCTTTGAAGGAAGCTGTAGAACAGACTGGAGGAATTCACTGGAGGTGGGAGGCAGCAGGATGAGATGAGTAAACCCTAGTATGCAGTGCAATTTAGTTGACAAGTAAATTCCACCAGAGTCTGATGTGAAATAAGGCTGGCAATCTAGGCTGCAGGAAGATGGTATTGCTGTTGAGTTGTTTCAGTCATGCCTAATTCTCCCTGATCCCATTTGAGATTTTCTTGGCAAAGATGCTAGAGTGGTTTGTGATTTCTTCTCCAACTCATTTTACAGATAAAGAAACTGAGGCAAACAGGGTTAAGTCACTTACCCAGGGTCACACAGCTAGTAAGTATGTGAGACCAGATTTGAACTCAGGTCTTCCTGACTCCAGGGCCAATATTCTATGTACTGTACCACCTATCTGCCTTCAGAAAAATCATGGAGAGCCTTAAATTTTATGCTTAGAAGTTTGTATTTTATTCTGTAGGAATACCTTGTACAGGCAAAAACTAGCCTCTGAACATTTATCAGCAAAAAATAATATGGTTGGACATGGGTATGCTAATAATGGGGCAGGTAGGTGATGCAGTGAATGGAGAGCTGGGTTTTGAGTAAGGAAGACTCTTCTTTCTGAGTTCAAATCTGGTCTTACTAGTTGCATGACCCTGGGCAAGTCACTTAAGCCTGCTTGCCTCAGTTTCCTCATCTGTAAAATGAACTGGAGAAGGAAATGGCAAACCACTCCAGTATCTGCCAAGAAAACCCCAAATTTCATTGTAAAGAGTCAGACACAACTGAAAAATGACTCAGTGATAAGAGCTAGCATTTGCGTAGTACTTGAAGGTTGGTAAAGTACTTTACAAACATCTAATTTGATCTTCTCAAAAACCCTGTGAGGTAAGTGCTGTTATTATCCCCATTTTACTGATGAAGAAACTGAGGCAGAGAGTAATTAAGCAACTAGTCCAGGGTCACAAAACTGATAAGTGACTGAGGCCAAATTCGAACCTAGGACTTTCTGACCTTGGTTCAGTGTTTTCAGTGTTATGCATCTCACAGATAATCACAAGATTACTCTGGCTAACTCATTCTGATGCGTACGGTTCACATTGTCAGGGAATTCTTCTTTCTAGCTAACATAAATTCCTCTCTTCAGCTTAACCCTCTTCTCTTTTGTTCATTCCTCTGCAAAGGCAGACAACAGCTGAATGCCACTCTTGGTTGGTGATTCATATGCTGGGAGACTATTATTAAAATGACCTTTTCCCTTTCCCTTCCTCTGTATGAAAAGTCCTAATTCCTTTATTTTTTTCTCATAGGTCATATCTTCTGAATATTTAGTTATCATTACGGTATAGTGGAAAGAACATTAATTTTGGAGTCAGAGGACTTGTATAAAGCACTTAACCTCTATGGTCCTCTTCCCTAATCAGTAAATAAGTTTCCTTATTTTAAAAATGGAAATAATATCAGGGTTGTTGTTGTAAGATAGTATAAACCTCAAAACACTACATAATACAAGCTATGTTCTTGTAATTATTAAGTTTATTCTGTGACTTTTAGGTGGTGCTTTCAAAGGGCAGAATGAGTCAGCTGGTACTGATGGAGAGGAGGAGGGCTTCTTGCCAGGTTATGCCATCTCCATCCACAGGGCTGGCTCAGAGGTGAGAATTTCTCCTCCACCCCTGTCTATACTCCTCCTTACCTTCCTTTGTCAGAGAGGAAGAAACTTCAGATTGTCAGATTCAAAGGAATCCAGCTGTCCAGAGATCAGGAAGATAAACTTAAAGCTTTCTCCAGAGGCAAAATCCCAAATCCACAAAGATTCTTTGCTTTTCTGATTGTACAAAGTACAGATTCTTAATACTGTTTATTAATCAAATATAGTAGCATAAGAAGCCCAGATTAAAAAAGAAATCAGCTTTAGTCATTGGCCAGAGACTCTCTGCCCTTGTTTTGTGTTCTGTGTAAAACTGTGTTCCAGTTACTCACCAAGTCTCCCCTTATCCCAACACTATTGCAATAAGTTAGACAGCATAGCAGCCAGGATCAAAGCCAGTAATCAAAGGGTATCAAACCTGTTGGTGAGTTGGGGGAGAGGGGTTGTCTACCTCAAGCATGTAAAGACTTTCCATGGTGGAATGGGTGGATGAGAAAAAAATTGTTCCAAAGGGCCATAAAGGCAGTGGAAGCAGGTGCTGTCGTGTTGGTCAGATATTGAAAATGCCAAGGTCATCCATTGCATTCCAGGTCATTGTCTTACCACTGGACTTTGATGACTCTGGAAGAGAGAGTGAAGCCAGCAACTCTGTCTAACTCTGACTCACTTAAATCCAATTTGTGTGTGAGTAAAAATGTGTCACCCACCATTTCCTCATTTTTACCTACCTCAAAGTCCTGTGGCAATGGGCAAGTGATGAAACAGCATGTGTGAATACACTGGGAGCTGTCGTCACAACCCTGCACACAGGTAATCCAGGGCATAGGGTCATCTCACTGGACAAAAGTAGCAGTGGAATTTGGCAGCCTCCAAGGTGTCTGAGCAGCCCTTTTTAAGGACCATACTCCTCACCTCCCAGCATGAAAAAGGGGCTAGAAAAGGTGCCCTAAAAATCATCCACTTCACTTAACCTAACCGTGGTCTACTTCCCATAGCAGGCAGTAATCCTACCCTGTACAAAAATACGTACAAAAACTTTTGCGAAGATGATTTCTGCCCCAAATGTTCATACGAACTATTTGTGCCCAATCTGTGGTAGGACCTTTTAACCTTATGTTAGTCTGATCAGCCACAGCTGGACAAACTGCATGTTGCCCCCGACATAGTGATGTCATTTTGCTCCTCTTTAAGTACAAGGGACCACAACTGTCATCATACTGGCTATGACCCTGGACAATTCACTTGACTTCTGCCTGCCTCAGTTTCCTCAACTGTAAAATGGAAAAAATAATAGCATTTACTTCCTAGGGTTGTTGTGAAGATAAAATGAGATAATGTACATTTTGCAAGCCATAAAGGGCTACATAAATATTAGCTATTTTTAAAGCCCATAGTACATAGTAGGTCCTTAATAAACTCTTATTCTCTTCCTGTCCCCCTCCTCTCTCTTCCCTTTCCCAGTGATCATGATGATGAGGATGAGGATGAAGTGGAGGAAGAGGAGGAGAATGTCCAGAACCAGACACAGTAAGAAGATTCTTTCATGGGGCTCCTATATTTTTTATTCTCATACATGTATGTATATATATATTTATGTATGTATGTATACACATATATACATATATGTACATATATACAGCCTACTTCTGAAATGTTCTACCTGCTTCACAATTCATGGTTAAGCCTCTAGCATATTTTTATATGAGGTCTTAGATAGCCATCTTGAATTCATATGACCTATTTCTCTGCTCTAAATTTACTGACCGGCAGCTGAATTAGTTATGACCTTTCCATTGACTTCTCATCATTTTTCCAGCTTACTAAGGTGTTTTTGTCATTCCGAGATCAGCCCTCAGGTTAGTGTCACGAGGAAAATATCAGAACCAATTCAATATTCCATTATTTCATCACTGTGGTCATTGAGGAAAAGTTGAGTGATTCTAGACCCCAAAGTGCCTAGATCTAAGAGTTTCCTCACTCATAAAATGACACATTTGAAATAGTTGATTTCTAGGGGCCCTACCAGATCTGATACACTATGATTATTTGTCTTCAATTTCCAAGGTATTTCTTTTTTTTTTTTCTTTTCTTTCTTTTGTTCTCCTAATATGTACCTTAGCTCTGGCATGTTTTGTGCTTATTCAAACCTCTACAGGGTCTTTGAATAATTACCCTATATAAGGACATAAAAGTATCAAGCTCTGTGCATTCGACTATAACAAAGTTATTTTATTTTTTTAACCACACTTTTGCCTTTGTCACATTGATTTCCCCACTCTCCTATTCCAGACACTGTCCATTCTAGTTTCCAGTTCAATGATTACTCATTCCTGGGCTGTTTGGCTGACCTTTTAGGTCACTCATAAGGACTTTAAGTAAGTACTAACCTGATGGTGACCCCAACTGCACCCTCAAGAGATGCCTCCCTCTTATTGGAGAGATGCTCATTTATCATTGACCTTTGTTTAGAGTTTTTGTACCTGTTTTCAAGCCACATGAACGCCTTCCAGCATGTGCAACCAAACCAAGTGGAATCCATTATACACAAAACATTTCCCAAGGCACTGTGACAAATCCTCTATTAAAGACAAAACATATAACATGCCCTAAATTCCTTGCATCTGCTATTTTTGAAATTCTGCTAGAAGAGGAGAGCATGCTGGTTTGGCAACAAGCTACTTTTTCTAATTCCTCACTGTTTACCATTCCCCGGCCTTAAAATTATTTACTATTCTTTCTGTCATTTGCAATTGTTCAGAATAAAAATTCATAAGGTACCATTTCTTTCCAAACCACCAGCTATTATAATAATTTATATTTACATAAGACTGTGTGACTTTGAGAGTTGGAAGATACTTTAAAAATCATTTAGTCCAACTCCCTCCTTTTACAAATGAAGGAAAAGAGGTCCAAAGAGGTGAAGAAATAATTTGTCCAAGGTCACTTATGCAGTAAATTGACAGTGTTGGGAATAGAATCCAGGCCTTCTGGCTCCAAAATCTAGGATACTTCTCACTCTACCACCATAGTCCATTACAGTTTATAAAACACTTTCCTCACATCAGTCTGATGAAATAGACTATATTAGTATTTGTGATTTAAATATAGTGCTTTAAGATTTTTAAAGTATTTTATTGATAGACATCTTTTCTTAAACTGGTCCTTTATGATATGTATATATGATAGTCATGTCCTTTTCACTAATCAATGTGAATCCATCAACACTGAGTAGCTGAGATGTACCATCGGTTTTTGGCCCATAGATAGCCTTCAGGGCATTATAAAAGAACTTTGGATTGTTACTGTCAGTATAAAACTGAATCTCATCTGCCTTCTTGGTGAACCAAGAAGCCTACATCTCTCTAAGATTTGCTTGTACTTTACTTTTGGTGGAATTAGACCATCATCAATCAATGCGGTAGTTATTGACCATTTACCTCAGGTTGAAGTCAATCCCTCTCTGGTTGAACTTCCAACTGAAAAAGAGGTCTTGAGGGCCATTAGGCTCCTTTCGTGTGACAAAGCACCTGGTGCTGTTTCTATTCCAGCTGAGATTTACAAGGTTGGGAGACCATTGCTCATATAAAAGCTGATTGAAATTTTCTGAGTTATATGAGGAGATTATCCCCCAGGAGTTCAAGGATACTTCCATTGTCCATCTCTAAAAAGATAAAGAAAATAGATTGTCCTGTGGCAATCATGAGGGGGGGGCGTGTCTCTCCCTTACTCATTGTTGCCAATATTCTTGCTAGAATCCTCTTAAAAGGCTGATCTTTCACCAGAAAGATGGTCATCTATCTGAGAGCCAATGCGGCTTCAGAAAGGGCCAAGAAATGGTCACTATGGTGTTTGCTGCCCTGTAACTCCAGGAGAAATGCCGGGAGCAGAACAGAGTTTGTACACAATAATAGTTACTACAGGGGCTACTCTTTCCATTTTACAGATGAAGAAATGGAGACTTTTACAGATTAAGAAAATACAACTGAGAGAATAAGTGAATTTTGCTTTGTAAGCATCAGAATCAGAAGTGGAACTTCTAATTCAAAGTCCATGACTTTTTTATTATGCTACCTTCTCCAGAATAATTCACCAAAAAAGTGACCAAGAGGTCTATACACCTTCTTCCATTCATTGGATATTTGAATGAATTTAGGAAGCAATATTTGCCTTTTAGGGGAAAAGTACATGATAATATGAAAGTGATTTGATATTAGGCATTTCATTTTTTGTTTTGTTTTGTTTTCCTTAATGGATAGTTATTAAAGTAGTATAATAAGAATAGCTGTTACAAACATCTTCCCTCAAAAAGTGTGAAATACTTTCTCCCACCAGAATAAATAGAGTCCAGGGAAAACTGGGCTCACACTTAGATATTACATGTGTCAAAAGGAAAACTCACAGCTTCCAGTTGCTGGATGTCTTTTTCTCTCCTTCATGGGGTCCTAATGAAGTTTATACTTTTTTAGAAACAACTTCTAGAGCATGTCTTCATCTTACACCAATTCAGCTCAGTCTCTTAAAATCCTTGCATCTATCTTCTACTGTAATAAGAATTAACGCTCAAAGAGTGACCACTCAAGGTACTACAATATTCTAAAGATACATCAGTAGATATTTATTAAGCACTTATTATGAGATTGGCACAGGATTATGAAGCCAAGGGGAAGGAAGGCAACAGGAAAGGTGAAAAGATACAAGGTGTGAGCAGCCATTCACAATCCTTTATCACCCTCCAGCCTTTAAACAGAAAACAAGATGTTCTTTTGACGCTGTCGATTATTGTCAGTACAATTGTATGAAGTCCCAACTCAGGGTGTGTTTTGACAGTGTTCAGGAAGCTATGGGGTGAGCAAAGTGTGTATATGTATGTATGTTTGAGAAAGAGACAGAGACATAGAGACAGAAAGCAACTGAGACAGAAGGAAAAAGAAAGGGAAAGAGAGTTGGAGGAAGGGAGAGAGAGATGGAGAGAGGTGGGGAGGAAAAGACAGAAAAAAGGAGGTAGAGAATGGAAGAAGGGAGAAAAAGGTAAGAGATGGGGGGAGAGAGAGAGAGAGAGAGAGAGAGAGAGAGAGAGAGAGAGAGAGAGAGAGAGAGAGAGAGAGAGAGAGGAGGGAGGGAGGGAGAGAGAACATCAGAGCTCAAGAACTGAGGAGCATGAACAGTCACAGTGTGTTTGGAATGGGAATATGATAGGAGAAAGTGAATGTGAAGAAGATAGTGTGTGGATGCCAAGAACCTATTGTGGGTTTAGAATCAATGAGAGGAAATACTTCAGAGAACAGACCCTCAGGCCAGATTCCATTCTCAGAGTGTGTCTTGAATTGTCTGGAGTTTGGGGGCAGAATGTATTCAGAATGAGTCATGGGAACAGCCCCTACCTGAATTAGAGAGATTGTGGGATCTAGGTCCTATCCACATCAGCACTTTAGGAGCTGTGATGAGCAAACCATGGCAGATGTAGATATCTGATGGGCATAGTTCTGAGGACACAGTAGTTACTGCTTGGGAAATGAGAGTATCCATAGAGAAGCTGAGAAATTTAGCATCTGGCCAATGGTGAAGTCCCCGTGAACATGTAAGAATGAGTCCATACCATTTCTGTCATGAAATTCTATTAAGTGTAGTACATGTGCTCAAACAAGGAAGTAGACTTTCATTTTAGAAAGACTTCCAGCATATACTGATGCAAAAAAGGAACTTCTGCTCAATTCTTGGTTGAATTATCCCTCCTCTAAATTCTCTTCCATTTTATTCTATTAAATATTAAGTACAATGTGAGTGTACTGTGCTAAATTCAGAAGATGCAAATAAATAAAATTCAGTACAGTTCCTGACTTCAGAAAGTTCACATTCTGCTGATTCTCACAATTTATTTGTACTTCTTTTATGAATTTTTTTCCAATACAATTGTATTTTTGTGTCCATGTTATTTGTATGTATTTTATTTATGTACATTATTTGCTTTATTTGTGTGCATGTCTTATTCTCCTACTGGATAATAGGTTTCCTGAGGTCAGAGGTCATGTTTTATTCATGAAAGATCTGACATGGTGTTTTATATGTAGCGAGTACTTCATAACTATTTGTGTTTAAATTATGAATTTAATGACTTTCAAATACAGTATCTAGACAATCTACATATCTGTGGTGAATTATTTAGCTCATTATAAATATCTACCTATATCTACATATATATCTACATATATAAATGCATGAGTAATATTTGCTTTGATTACCAACTTTAGAAGGATAGCAATTTTGAAAGGACATAGACCAGACAATACCAAGTGATGCTGTAGAGAAATTGAAGCATTTTTAGTCAAATCTATATAATAGTGATCGATGACATCTTAAAGTATAAAACAGAAATGTCCAGCTCTACAGTAAAGTAGATTCTCTACCCATTGGAATACTAGTCAATTTTTCTTTGTGATCTGATGGCACAGGAAGAATTCTGCACATGATCAGGGGTGGCCCACATTCTAAAGTCAGTTTATTATACATTAACAGAACTAAGTGGGTCATGTAGCAAAGACAACAAAAGCAGGAGGAAATTACAATTTACAGAGAGGAGCCCATCGAAAACTAAACTGAAAATGAACTCAGGGGACTGAGTCAATTGTATAGTTGTTTGAACAGAAATAGAAATGATGAGCACAAGATAATCAGTTAATGTTTAGTGAAGTTGTTTTTGTGTCATGTTGAACAGTGGTAGTTCCAAATATAGTTCAATAATGCATAACACACATCTAACCTTGAAGAGTTGCTTCTGGGATCATAGACATAGCATTGTAACAATTTTCTACTATCTATTGACCCATGCAAATAGGAACAGGTTTAGGCAGTCCTAGGGAGACTGGCCTCTAAGTATGTGTAATTCAGGGCTAAAGGATATACTTTCAGATGACCAGAAGTACCTTATTGACAGGGTCAGCTATGTAGCACAGTGGATAGAATGCTGGTCATGGAGGTATGAAGACTCATCTTTCTGAGTTCAAATCTGACCTCAGGTACTTACTAGTTATGTGACCCTAAACAAGTCACCTAATTCTGTTTGCCTCAGTTTCCTCACCTACAAAATGAGCTGGAGAAGAAAATGGCAAACGACTCCAGTATCTTTGCCAAGGAAATCCCAATATGGAGTAATTAAGAGTTGGACACAAAAGACTGAACTGAATTACCTCATTGACTGAGTAGCAGAAGGACTGGTGACTCAGGAATGTACCTAAGAGTCTCTCTTTATGGCTACGAACTGTGTCAAGACTATCCCAAATCACTTTCTGAGAAGGTAGAAGGAAATGCATACACACATTTCTCCAGTATGTGTTGTCTTGCCCTACTAAAACATAAACACCTTGAGAACCATGAAGGCTTATTTGAATTTGTATCATTAGAACTTGTGCTTGGCATATAGTAAGCACTTACTAAAAGTTTTGTCTGTCTGTCTATCTGCCTATCATCTATCTATCTATCTATCTATCTATCTATCTATCTATCTATCTATCTAATCTCCTTTCTCCACCCTCCTCTCTCCTCTCCCTCTCCCTCCCCCCCCACCTTGTTTTGCTTCTACCTATATAGGTACCAAATCTGTGAGCAGTATTATATACAAGTCTGCTACATGGCTGCATTTGTACAGTTTTGGTTGTCCTTGAAAAAGAGAGACAGCCAGAATAAACCAGTGCAATCCTTGAAGTCTGATGTTCCTGAAAGACTTTTTGGGTATCTTTGTTTCATGTGTCCCTAATTTGAGTAAAGAGAGAAGCCTCTGGGAAAAGCTCAAACTCAAAACTAGGATGAGACATGCTCAAGAATGAAATTTGAAAGCCACAAAGGAAATCTTGCTCTCCAGACTATGATGTGAGAAATCTGAGTTCTTCAAACACAGAAAGGTTTGTTAATGATGATTGTATGTCACAAAGTCTCCAACAATAGCTGAGTATACTTGTAGCAGAGATGGCAAGACCTTCTGTCAACAAAGGTAACTGCAACACCATCAAATAATGTCTTTATGGATTACCTAGCATGAGTCCAGCTCTGTGCACTTTGCTCTGAGAGGAGATATAAACATCATAAGATGTTCCCTCCCTGTAAGAAACATACACTTTGGCTAGGAAGATAAAGTTAATATACATGGAACCGTTAGTTAAGGAGAACCTTAAGTTTAACCAACCTTGAATTCTACCACCACTCTCTGCATTTGGTTTTATCAGTGATGCGAAACTCCATCTATAATGAGAGGACTATCTGAGATGTTGAAAAATTAAGCAATATCCCATGACCATGCAGTTGATTTATCAGACATATCTTGATCCCAAATCTTTTCTAACACAAGTTTTCTCTTTTTAAAAATTTATTTTATTTTAAATTTATGGGATAAAAAAATATTTCCATAACATAGTATAATTTTAAAAAAGATTGCACATGAAGCTTAAAAATGTGTTACATACAACTTTCTATTCAATATATGTATAATGCATTTATATATATATATATATAAATTTATATATAACAAAGATTTTTTTTCTCCTTTTTTACCTTTCCCCCACCTTAGAGATGGCTACTATTAGACACGTTTATCTATCTATATCTATATGTACACACAGGCATATATATGTATATGTGTATATATGTATATATTATATGTGTACACACATAATACATACATATATGTAATTTTTCCAAGGAACAGGAAAAATATTAAAGAGAATTTATTTATATATCCCTTATATATATATAAATATATTATATTTATATATATATACCTTAGGCAAGGGCACTAAACCTTCTGGGTCTAAGTTTTTTACCAGCCAAAAATGAAGGGGTTGACCTAGGTGGACTGACGGATGTCTTCAAATCAAGATCTGAATGATGCACATACTAGAAATGATAGGAAAGACAGGTACAATATATTTTTTCGATAGAATGCTCCCTGAGGGCAAGGGGTGCTTCAGTTTTAGCTTTTTATTCTCAGAGTCTACCAAATCACACCAAAGGTTGAGTTGAACCCAACTGAATTTGACTTACTTCACTGGGGCCTTAAGTTTTCAGCTGGATACACAGCAATAATGTTTCTTTTACTTACAACACCCCACAAAAGTCTATTTCCATGACAGCCTTGCCCAAAGAAAGAAGACCTTGTTACCGTCAAATCTCGAGTTTGTCATAGGTATGTTTTTGGGTTTTTTTGCCAAGCAAGATTTGCTACATGGTAATATGAGTTGATCAATCAATTTTTAATTCAAACTTTATGATCTAAGGTATGGAAAAGAACGGAGTAAAGAGAATCCATGAGCTTAGTTTTACTTAGAAGTTTCAGTCTCCTTCCCTGATAAACCTTTCCTAGAAGTGCTAGAGGGGCTAGGTTATACAATGGATAGAGTACCAGATCTGGAGTTAGGAAGACTCATCTTCTTGAGTTCAAATCTGGCATTGGACACTTACTAGGTATATGACCCTGGACAATTCACTTTGCCCTCTTTGCCTCAGTTTCCTAATTTGCAAAATTAACAGGAGAAGGAAATGGCAAACCACTCCAGTATCTCTGCCCCCCCAAAAAAAAGCCAAACAAGGTCACAAAGAGGCAGACATGACTGAAAAACGACTGAATGAAAGAACTGTTAGAAAAGTGGCAACACTTACTCTGACTGCATCTCTTGTCTGCTGGAGGTGCTAACAATGTATGGGAATGGGGGAGAAAAATAAGGAGAAGTCCTGGGTATGTTGGAAAGAGCTCTGGCTCTGGAATCAAAAGACCTACATCGAACCCTACTTCTGATGCATACAACCTACCTGAGTTACCTTAGGCAAGGGCACTAAACATTCTGGGTCTAAGTTTTTTTACCAGCCAAAAATGAAGAGGTTGACCTAGGTGGACTGACGGATGTCTTCAAATCAAGATCTGAATGATGCACGTACTAGAAATGATAGGAAAGACAGGTAGGATGCCATGTGCCAAAACGCTTCAGTAAGCTCAGGACAGATGGGATATGCTGAAGAATGAAATTTGGAAGTCACAAAGGAACATAATTCCTCTGAGAAGGAAGCATGGGGTTGGTTTGAAGGGGCCTATGTGTATGTACAGGGTACTCACCAATGAATTCAGGTTTTTAAAAGTAATGCACAGAAGATGGAAGCAAGGTTTTAATGGAGGATGAATATAAAAATGTGTTACAGTTCTATAAAATAGTGTCAGGAAGTCAAAACCTTGGATTGAACTGAGACTGACTGGAGAAGCTAAAGTCATTAAAAAAGGTTTTTCTGCCATTCCTATTATTTTGTTCTTAGCCATATTGGGAGAAAAAGGCATAGATCGAAGATGGAAGCAGGATCTTTTCTTGCGGTGGGTGGAATAATAATTTTTTGTTGTATTTAGCTGTGTCCTACTCTCCATGACCCCGTATAAGTTTGTCCTGGCAGAGATACTAGATGGTTTGTCATTTCCTTCTCCAGTTCATTTTACAGATGAGGAAACTGAGTCAAGCACAGCTAAGGCATTTGCCCAGGCAAATCACACAGCTAGGAAGTGTCTAAGGCCAGATTTGAACTCAAGAGGATGAGTCTTCTTTATGACGACAAAGGGAAGTTAGAGATATTTATTTTCTTTCTCTCTTTTCTGCCAAGGAGAATGGCTTATACTGGGCATGTGAACAGAATGACAACTAGGGAGCTGATGTCCAAGGTATGTAAGAGAGCACCTAAGAGCTCTTGATGAACTCAAATCACCTGACCTAGATGAACTCCATAGATTCTTGCATTTTATGTAATAAGTGTTGGGTGGCTAAAGCCAGAATAACAGACTGGAGAAAACAGAGGGAGATTTTAAGCACTGTGGGGATCTTGCACTGGAAATGACTTCATTGTGTGGAATGTTTCCTCTCTCCCAAGAGTAAAGTTTATCCCGAGGAAGGCTCTGAGTCCCAGACCTGCTGTCCTCCCTTAACATGGTTGCTAATTTGAATAAAGAGACAAGCCTATGGGAAAAGCCCAAACTCAAAAGTGGGATGGAGCATCATTTTTTTTTTATCATGATTACTAAACATTCAGTGCAAATGCTAGTTAAATCTCTTATTTTGTGGAATTATTGAAATATAGAATTCATATACTTCTCAGAGGGTTGCCATAAAATAATCAGATTCTGCAATAGCTGTGAACTGTGACAGGGACGAAGGTTATCATTTTCCTTTGGGCTGCTGATATGGGAAATACTTAGGATGTCTATCAGCAGATCAGACTATTAAAAATGTACATTTGAAGGGTCATATCAAACCCCCAAGGTTTTAAAGAAGGCAAGACAAGGCAAATTCTCACATACTTATGGTTCCAGAGGATAGACTTATCCTAGGAATTTCATACAATGAGGCACATACCCCAATACACTCATGGTGGGTGACTTGGAGGAGTATGTGGTGGGGTGGAGGGAGGGAAGAGGGAAGCACTAGGTCAGGTCATTGGAGGTTTTCAGAGGCTTTAAAGGAATAGACTGGCTTTTGGGAAGAGTCAGTGTTATCCTGTGAGATACAGTCTGCTCTAGGACAGTTTAGACTAGGGGAATAGAGGGAGTGAGGGTGGGAACCTGCAGCCTTGTGGTCCTCTAAGACCTCAAGTGTAGCTCCTTGACTGAACCCAAACATCACAGTACAAATCCCCTTAATAAAAGGATTTATTCTGTAAAACTTGGACCCAGTCAAAAGGCCAGAAGGACACATGTGGCTTCAAGGCCACAGGTTCCCCACCCCTGGTTTAGACCAATAACCCCTAGAGTCACCTTTATTGGACATCCATAATGGTCACTGGTCTCCAAAGTAATCGTTCGGAACTATTCAGTCTAACAGTGAACCAGTGGCTAAGTTTATAGAGAATGTGCTCCAAAAGGCTTAGTGAAGTTGGCACTATTAAGCTATTAGCTTTAAACTGCTCTAAGACTTTTGGGACACCTCTCAGATTATATGGTCAATATCAAGCTAAAGTGATCTGAAAATGAGTTGAAAAAATAATACCTAGAGGTGTGTTATTTATACTTGCTAATGGACTGCACACTTCGACAGCAGAGACAAACAGTCTATTTCACTAAATACAATATTATTTACTCTGGCCTGACTGATGAGGAAAACCAATAAGTGACTTTAAGGACAGAGAAATAAGTGACTGGACCAGGGCAGACCTTACCTTAAATCTCTCCCACATCTATGCCCTGACAATCAAGACTGATTTAATGCATGTGTATTTTATGATCCTGTGTTTCTCACATTTGCTAATACATAACTCACTTTAGTTGTATAGACAGCAAGGTCAAGCAAGTGACTGAAAGAGGCCTGAAGTGACTTATGATGGTGTAGACCTGGCTTAATTCAAAAGGGATGCCTTACTCTCTTGGGGGAATTTATAACCTTCCAAATGCTATTTTCCATCTTTCCCACCCACTCCCTGGACTTAGTAAATTATGTTGCCTACTAATCGTGCGTACTACTCAGTCAACTTACTAATGAGTCAGAGCGATTGGCCCAATCTGCCTTGCTGGCTCTCACCTCTCATAAACATTCAGTGACAAACTTTTTCTTTGGCTTAAGGTAAGAAAATAATAATAAAAAATGAACTAAAAAATAGCTCTTAATTTTTTCCCACTTAAGAATTTAGTGAAATATTTTCCATCATCCTTGGCAAGATATAACATTTCATGAGTTAGTTAATTAGAAAAATATGGATGCCTTCAGTGTCCCTGAGACCTACCAGCCTGTTCACACTTTAAAATTCGGGAGGTCCTTAACCTTGCTTTGGTGTTATGGACCCTTCTAGAAGGTTGCTGAAGCCTATGAAGCCTTTATTAGGTTGCAGTTTCAGATGCATAGTATTACAAAGGAAATAAAGAATGCTTGGTTCATACATATTTTAATATATTGAAAGCAAGATGTCATGGTTCATCCTCCCTGCCCGTCCCCCACCCCCAATCCAAGTTCATAGAGCCCTTGAAAGCACAGGTTCAGAATGCCTGCTCCTAGCATTGGGGGTACTTTTCGTGGGTTCTGCGGGGTGGCTCATGGAGCTGGTTTTGGTCTTATTTCTGGCGATGACTTTCCTGTCTTTCTTGTCAATGACCTTTCTCTGCAGAATGCTTATTACCAGAACCCTAAAACTTTGCTCCCATAAAATAAATTTAGAGGGCACTGATTGAGCCCGCATGGAAATAATAAAATAAATGAAAATGAAAAAGAGCTTAGTAGCTACTTAGCAAAATAATTAGTTAAAATAAATAGTTATGAGAGTCAGGGGAGAGTTCTTTCCCAATTTCATTATGCTTCCTTCTTCTTGACCCCAATGTGTGGATGCCCTTAGTACCACTTGCCTGAGATTTTTGTTTGTGAGACCTTGGGAATAAAAATTCCTAATATCAATTCTGGCCATCTCAGATTTGCATTTTAGTTTGCCTGTTTTTGGTTTTTTTTTACCCCATTACCAGGGCTTTTAGACATACCAACTTCCAATAATTCTCTAGCAGATGCTATCAGTGGATAGTTGGTTTAAATCCTATGATGTAATATGAATCACTCACCAATTGATGAAGTGCACTCCTCAGTCATCTTCTATTTCATGTCAGTATTAAGAATCTAGCACAAAGGGCTCAGTGGATAGAGCACTGGTCTTGGAATCAGGAAGACTCAACTTCATGAGTTCAAATCTGGCCTCAGACACTTACTAGTTGTGTTACCCTGAGCAAATCTCTTAACTCTGTTTGCCTCAGTTCCTTTCTGTAAAATGAGCTGGAGAAGGAAATGGCAAACCGTTCCAGTATCTTTGTCAAGAAAACCCCAAGTGGGGTCATAGAGTCAGATAGGACTGAGAAATGACTTTACAGCAGCAACAACAAATTAATAATGAATGAAATAAAGTCTAAACTTAACTCCAGTGCAAAACGCATCCAAAATTAGATCCAAACATCCCTTTCCAATTTTATCATTGACTACTCACTTATTTTTCTTCCAAGAACTCACCTTTCCCTTAATATGTCTTACACCTTTCAGATCCTGTTCTCCCTCATCTCCTCCCCTATGAAATGGTCTATTTACTCGCTCTCTGTCTATCTAAACCTTGTTCATCCTCCAAGGTCTGACTTGTCCTAGCATCAGCTTGGGACCTTCTCTTCAGTCCACAGTGATCCTCCAAATCCTTCTATTGCTAATTGTCTACATCTTGGTCTCGTACCACACACTGATAATATGATTATTTAACATTTCATGTTTATTATTCTTTCTTGTCTTCCAAATTATATTACAAAGTTGTTAGGTGCAGGATTTTTGTTTGTTTTACCAATCTGTGAGAAGAAAATCCTCCTCTCAGTGAGGAAACTTCCTCTACCAATGTCTCTAAAATTTAGCATCTTAGAAAGCTGGGGCACAGATCAGTTAACTGTCCTACCCAGAGTCACACAGTCAATATCTGTCAGAGGACAGAATGTGACTTGAAGTCTGACTCCTTATACTGTTTATACTGTTTTTTAGACTTATTCCACATCAAATATATATGTGTATATAATATAATGTGTTATAAATATAAAATATAAATATAAAAATAACATATGTGTGTATGTGTATGGATATATACATATACATATTATATATGTATATATATATGTATGTGTGTGTATATATATATATATACATCTTGCATATGGGCTAATCAGCATACCTTAAAGTGGAAACTCACCCAGAATCCTCAGGTTTGAGGAGACTTTCAAGTTCCATTTGTGATGTGGTATGTATGTATGAGTGGTATAGGGTTGAATCTGCCTCTAATCTTTCTCAGGTTTCTGTTTCATCACAACCAACCTCCCTTTGTCCACTCCCACCCTAATTCAGTCTAGGTATGAACATGGACTGAACTCTATTTATTCAGACTTTTCTGTCCTGTTCACAGGTGAGAAAGATCTGGCTGAGCCAGTAGGTACCCCAAGTCAAGTTGAAGATCAAGTACCTTGGGTCATGGATGGATAAAGGGTCAGGTGTGAGTTCAAGATCTCTGCCCTTAAGCATGGAAATCAATCAATCCATCTGTGCCTATGCTGTTTTAGGCAAGACAAAAATAAGTAAAAGTGTCCTTACCTCCAGGAGTTTCTATCCTATAAGAATAGAAAGAATATTCTATGACAGGAAACAAAATGTAAATATATGGGAATATGCAACATATATACATATATATGCATACACACACACAAAATAAATACAAGATAACTTGGTGGAAATTGTAAGGGATGTATCCTAAGAAAAAGCATCTATCACTGTACCTCCTCAGGGGTACAGCATCACTTCCTTTGACCCCTGAACTCAAAACTTATCTTCTACATCACTGTTGTCAAAACTCAAGTAGAAACAGGGAATTGATAAATAATGATCCCCATGGCCACATATTGACTTGGAAAAACATATATTAGCATTATCTATGTTTTATCATATTTTTATTTATTTTGTTAAATATTTCTCAATTACATTTTGATCTGGTTCTGACCAATTGCGAATGCTGTGTTCTGCATGTGACCTATGGGTCAGGTGTTTGATACCATTGTTCTATATACAACTTCAAACCTCTCAGATGACAGCTCTGCCCTCCCAGACTATCATCTGAATTTTAAGTTTGGTTCAGGTTGTTGGGTGACCTTGGGTAGCTCCTGGCCTGGTTGTCTCCATTATGCTTCTCTAGCTATGGGTCCAACATTTGAACCAGGTACTGGAGTCATTGGTGAAAAATGCTACTTTCATGTACAAAAAGGGACCAGAGGTAGGATTCCTCTTCTCCTTCTGCTCTAAATCAGTTAGAGGGGACCCTTAGTTGTTAGGAGACATCAAAGTGCTGCAGAGGTTAGAGTGCCATCTTCCTGAGTTCAAATCTGGCCTCATATACTTGCTAACTGTGTGATCCTGGACAAGTAATTTAACTCTGTTTACCTCATTTTCTTCATCTAAAAATGAGCTGGAAAAGGAAATGGCAAATGACTCCAGTATCTTTGCCAAGAAAACCCCAAACAGAGTCAAGAAGAGTTGTATACAACTGAAACAACTGAAAAACAGAACTTATTTGCTTAGTTTTACTAGGCCCCTTTTTATTCTTAACCTGATCTTTGTTTATAATATTATCTCAAGCACCCATAGGCATAGGTTCTCCTTTCACCAAACCTTTTCATTCAATTCAACTAAAATCATTAAGTATTTATTAAGCATCAGCAATGTGTCAGGAATACTGCTAGCTGCTGTGGATACAAAACCAAAAAACCAATCTATTGATGCCCTCAAGGAGCTTAAAATCAACTGGAAGAGGGCAACATGACACACATGAGAGTATATATATATGTATGTATGTATATATATATAATATATGTTATATATAATATATGTATACTTAAGACTGTCCTGATAATAATGTATAATATAAAATACTAAAAGTAAAAATAAAAAAATATAAGACAAAGTAAATAGTCATTAGACTATTAGAAAATTAACTAGAAAATTCCATGGCAAGGAAACTCCTTCTACTAATGTAGAGAATGGTTTCTCTTCTTCAATTTACAGTCTTGAAGAATTTCCTAGAATACTGAACAGTCAAAAGATTTGTCCATAGCCATATAAGATGTATGTGCTGCAGGATTTGAACACAGAACTTCTTGATCTCCAGGTTGGCACTCGAGCAATTACATTACACTTCCTGTATTTCAAGAATAGCATTTTGTTTGTTAATTGTACCAAAAACCCTTCTTTTTGATGTCACTAAAATTATTATGAATAATAATATTTTGAGAGAAATGTAACTAAATAAATTTCCTTGTTTTTACAAAATCTTGGCTTAGCTTTTTTTGATGCAGTGATTCAAAAATACGGTTCAAAGTTCTCTTAGTTCAATACTTCATTTTAATGGTTGTCTTAGCTGAAAAAGATACTTCACAAACAGATGCTGGTCCAAATGGCAGAAGTGTGTTGTTTGCTGCACTTACTAAATCATGGTACTTATTTTTCATTCCCATCCATCAGTTACACAAAAGTTTTTATTGAAACTGAGCTGGTAGGTTCTGATCTTTCCTCATGTCAATCAGTGGTCTTACAAAGCAGTCAAAAGATGTTTCATTTCTGTATTTTTAATAAATGGGATCAAAATACACTGAAACTTTTTTGTTTGAAAGACTCTGAAACAGATTAGAAAATTCTGTTCCCAAGGTATTTTTTTAAGTGTAAAGTATGAGAGTTTTAATAAGTGGCCCTTATGTTTTCAGTTATATAGACAAGAAAGAATAAATGTCTAGAAGAAAGGTTTGTAATTTTTCTTTTGTCATGGGCATTCTCATGATGCCTATTGAACCCTCCTCAGAAAAGTGCTTTGAAATTCATAAAATAAAATATGTAAGTTTACAAAGGAAATCAATGACATTGAAATGCAGTTGTCTATCTCTGTGTGTTTGTATGTAAATATGTGTATGTGTATGTGTGCATGTGCATGCGTGCATGCGTGTGTGTGTGTAAACAAGTTCATGGAGCCCTGGTTAAGATACGCTCATTTAGAAGGAGAATATGGTCAGCAGTGTCTGATGCTGCAAAGAGACCAAGAAGGATGAGAACTGAGAAAAGGCTATCCAATCTGACCAAATCATTGGTAACTTTGCAGGTAGTAGTTTCTACCGAATAAAGGATAAGGAGGTTGAGTATCTGGGACACTGGAAGGATGGCATGCCTTTAACAGAAATACAGGTTAGAAAAGAAATAGGTTTGAGGGCAAAGAATACAATGTCATCTTTATACATCTCATCTATGCTTACTCATTCCCACCGGGAAAAAAATGAAAAAGCAAAGTTATCTTACTGACTGACTGGCCACTAATCCAGATCAGAGAGTTAGTAGCGGGATAAGGGTTTCTTGCTGCCAGTGACAATATGAAAGGGGGAGGGGAGAGAAGAGGGACAGTCATAACAGAGAAGAGCTGTAGGGAATTCTACCACAGTGTCTGGGGCCCAGTAAGGTAAAAACAACTTTACCATCCAAAGATAGGGCAGCCTTGGAAAGCCAGAAGGAATAGTGGTAGTAGTGGTGGGGAATAGGTTAGTATAGAGCTGTTATGGGTAAAGGGAATGATGTAATTGTATTACATATAAGGTCATGATTGGATATCAAGGAGAGACCCTCCCATTGGTTGCTCAAACACTTTTTGCTATCATGGTCATGACTCCACTTGGGAGATGACTGTCTTCTAATGGATAATCAGTTAATCAATTAAAAAGCATTTATTAAGCACTTAGTATGTACAAAGCACTGTGCCAATTTCTGGGGCAAAACACAGAAAACAAATTAGTTCCTGCCCCACCAGGGGCTCACATTCTAATAGGGGAGTTAATATATAAGAAGATTCTTCAGTATTGAGATGGTTATGTGGTTCTTAGGTACAATAGTAAAGCAGAGTGGTGCTGCTGTTTTTTCTTCATTCCAGAAGAACGCCATGACATCAGGAAGATGTTGCCATGACATGCAAGTGAACTGAATTTAAGTGAGGGAGGACGGTGCAAGGCCACCAGCCTCACTTTGTCCTCTGGAGCCATCTGAGTCCAGTGACGATATAGATCAGGACATCTGGAGATGGCACTGAAAGCATTGTAATGCATCTTTTAATGCTTTTTCCATTAATAAATTCATATCCATTTCTAATATTTAAATATTTGACAATGCCAAAGACTTAGGTGGCATGAATCTTTTTTTTTGATGCTTTTAGTAACTGGCTAATGAAGAGGCAAGGCAGAAGCAATTGCTTGGTCACATCTGCACAAGAGTTGCCTCCATTATGGCTTACTGACTTGGTGTAACCAAAAAAATTCAGTATCTTCTTACCAGTCTTTTGGTTGAGGAGCTTTATATTTGGGCTGGTCAACTCATTTCAATTCAGTGACATGTACTAAGTATCTACTTTGTGAAAGCACCCCACTGCATCCTTATCTTCCTGAGATGGAGATACAATCTGGGGTAATACTTAAAGCCTTGTCAGCTTGGTAGGAGCTGCCCAATTGTGTTCCAGTGTGACTGCCTTTGAGAATCAAGTGTTACCTCTGTGCCATGATTAAGCAAAGGAGAAAATTTGTGTATGGAAATCAGCATATTACTCTATGAAAAATGAAAAGTTGAAAAACTCAGCTCTTACAATCTTCATTGCCATAAGTGCATTCCAGTAACATCTATTGTAAATTGGCCCCCTGGACTAGTTAGTGGATGCCATTGGATTCTTTCGGATTCTCATGTAAGTCTCTACCTCCTCCAGTCACAAGGAAATAACATGTGGGATTTAGGTGGAATTGTGGACTACCCAAAGGTCTAGTCCCAATCTCAGCGATTCCATGAAATGTCCGCAATTACTTCAGCCAACATTGATATTTCCTTGCCATGGCATTTTGTCTGAGGTTACAGAATCTAGCACTAACACATACACACACACATACACACATATGTATACATATATATGTATATGTATATTTTAGGGAATTTTCTCTAATTGCTTCACATATTCTGTGTTTATTATGCAAACATTTGCTGTATATAGAATACTGCAGTAGGTGCTGAGGGATGTGTAAATTTAGATTTCATATATACATATATATATGAAAATTCTATTACACTGTAGGTTTTGGAAGATCAGGGGCAATTTATATACATACATATGTATAGATATACATACATGTGTATGTATATACCCACATATATGTATATGCATACACATATGTGCATGTGTGTATTGCCCCTGACCTCCTGAAACCTACAGTCTGATAGAATTTTCAGTCTCATATCAGGACACTAAATTCCTTAAGAGAAGAAGTTATATTCTATATGTAATATGCATGGAACATACTTGGATTTGCCCTCTCTGATAAGCTGTATATATGTGCAGATATTCTTTGTCTGGTTCCAGTTCAATATATGTAATTTAGGGAGCCATGTGTGACTTGGGAGCTTATACTGTGAGATGATGAAGCAACCTCTAATTTGTTACTGAGCTATAAGAACTAATGAATGACTCTGGAGTTTGCAATCAGAAATGATAAAGAGTTCAGTACAGTTAGAAAAATGAAATTTAGTGGATATACAAAACATATGACCCATCCCTCCTCCTCTTTTCCTCTCTCTCTCTCTCTCTCTCTCTCTCTCTCTCTCTCTCTCTTCCTCTTCCTCCTGCTTTCTCCCATCCCCCTCTCTTTCCTCTCCATTTCCATCTCCCTCCACTCCCAACCTCTGTCTCTGTTCCTCTCTTTCCCTCTCATTTTTCTCCTGTCCTTCTTCCCTTCTCTTCCCCCCCTCCACTTTTACCTTTGAACTATGTAAGTTCCTTAGAGATGAATCTGTAGAGCCACCTGGGTGGAAAGGTCACTTTAATAGTAAGACAAGTAGTGAACACATGTGGTAAAGAGTTATCTTCTTTCATCGAATCCTCATGAAGCTCTCTCTAATAATTTCAAATCCACAGTCTGCACTTATCTCTATCACAAGGGATCATGAACCCTGAAACTGCCAAAGTTTTTGGATGACTCTTTTCACATCTCTGTGAAAAAACTTCCTCAATCATGAGCACCTACCACTCTAACAGAGACAGTTACCCCCTCTGGTTGCTGAGGGGGCCACAAATTGCTTTGATAGATCTCCTGGATTCACATGATTAGCTAGAAACTTCCTTCTCGGAATATTCATTCACCTTTGATCAAGAAAGAATAAACAGAAAGAGAAACAGATGAGCCATGTACTTGTAGACACAGTAGCTTGGTGGGAGACAGCACAGCCACTTAATTCCCCAACCCAACAGTTTATAGCAGTTCTTGTCTCAATCAGGAAGGGTGAGATTCTTTCCTTTGTATGAAATTCTTTCCTTTTGTATGAAAACTCAGTTCTGAGTTAGTACCCTCTCATTTCTTCCAGGTCCTCATCACATAGTACCAACTTCTCAGACAGTCATGGATCCATCAGAATTTTTCTTTTTTTGATTGGAAACAGGTAAAGAATATTTGTGCATGCTTTAAGAATTCCAACTTTGACCAGTCAACTCATTGAAAAATAAATGTTTATTGATTGTTGCTTCCCATTAGGTTAATAAAGAGGATTAAGGCACTTGTGAATAATAAAAGCAGCTCTGAGTTGAGGTCTTCAGCCATACCAAGGTATTGCCTGGTTCACTTGGTTTCCTCATATTCGTCTGTTGGAGCTGTTGTCATCACTCCATTGAAGTCAGGGAACCACTATAGGTTTCCCCTTAAAAAATTCTGCTATGTACCTATATGTGAGAGTAGAAACAATGTCTTTGGTCTTATCATTGTGGGTTGAAGAAAATCTTATCTATGTCCCATAGGTGAAAATACCTTTAATCTCAAGCAAAGTAGCTAAAGTAAATGGGGACCACAGCATTCTTAGAGGAAATACAATCTTCAAAATAAGCTTTCCATAGAAAATTATGAAGGAGGTCAATTTTGAAGCTTCTGCAAAAAGGGTTTTGGGAATTGAAAGTCTGGAAGCCTTTTACAGAATTTTCAGTGTTTGGATGCAGTTGGGGGCTCCTTCGGAATTCTTGCAAGAGAATGGATGCCATTCATAGGATCAGGAATTAAGTTTTGAAAAATAGACGAATCCAGCTATTTTCATCAGGAATAATTCAATATTTTTTTTTTTAAAAAGGAACAAGCCACTGACCACTATTCCCTTTCCCTTCCATCCTCCTCTTCCTGACTCAGCTATATTTCTACTGAGGAGAAATTTGAACTTGATTAACTGGCAATGCCAAGTCTATGCTGTCTTTTCAAGCAGTAAATTGTATAACTGTAAAACCAAAAGAGGTCTGACTTCATCTCCAGCTTGCTTGAGCCAGGAGGCAGAGAAGAAAGAAAGTACAGCGTACTCACTGGGTCATCATACCTCATAAATCAAATACTTTGTTCCCCTAATCAAATGACCATGCCAGGTTTTCCTTTCCAGCCAAGTTTACGAGTGTGTTCTCTACAAGAGATACATGCCATGATGAATTAATTGGCATCAAAAACAAAGAGGCCCAGAGCACTTAGGAAGCAAAATATAGGGAGACTTTTGACCCCAGTCAAGGTCTGCTCTGTGACAGGCTAGATATTTTTATTCTCATTTGGGAAGAGCTCAGGTCACTAATAGTTCTTCAGTGTCTTAATGAATATCAGAGCGGAGGGATTCCTATGTTTTGAAAACTACCTCTCATCCAGATTTCTTCTTCTGGTCATCAGAATTCAATAAGCGCTCACTGGTGACCAGAGTTCTCATCTAGACTGTCTGTGACAGTCTAGTAGAACAAAGGGGAAGCCCAAGCACTGATGACAGGAAGAATTGAGAGGTGCAAAAGCTTAATTTAGACTTAAACAAGGTCCAGTGACACCACAGATTTGTGGGACCTCCCTGGAGTCAACCACTAAGGCTTGATTTGGGTCAGGACTATCTTAGTCAGCCCTTCTCTCCTCGTACAATAAGACAATGGTGTTCATTAGCCACAATCTTCAAACAATCTGTTAGAAGGAGTTGATTTTTTCAGAAAGAACCCATGTCGTTGTGGTTCAGTCATGCCTGACCCTTTGTGTCCCCATTTGGGGTTTTCTTGGTAAAGATACTGAAGTGGTTTGCTCTTTCCTTTTCCAGCTCATTTTACAGATGAGGAAACTGAGGCAAACAGGGTTGCGTGATTTGCCCAAGATCACACCGCTATTGAGTATCTGAGGACAGATCTGATTTAGAAAGATGAGTCTTCCTGACTCCTGAATTCTATCTACTGCACCACCTAACTGCCCAGAATTCATATGACAGTCCTTCGATGACTGCTCAAGTCACACTATAGGGAACTTCGCTAGGGGTAAGAGTTATCAAACTTTTTCTCTGTGTCATGGACCACTTCTCAGAATGATGTTTATAAATGAAAAAAAAAATCCATTGGATTACCAAAGAAACTGATTATATTGAATACAGTTATCAAATTGCTTTTTTAAAATAAGTTCACAGACCCTGGGTTTAAAACTCCTGTCTTACTTATATCTATAGTCCTTAAAGATCAACCTCAGTTCTCAAGAAACCAATCTTGAAATATTCTTTATCTTGAAACACAAAAGGATCATGATTGAACATCACTTCTATGCAGTGGCAACATGTTTCATAGAGTAGTTCATTTTATTCATCCTGATAAAAGAACCTGTTTAAGATCCCCTTGTAAGCAATAAAGATGCTTCTATGTTTGATGACTCTTGCCCCTAGCGAATTTCCCTGTAGTGTGACTTGAGCAGTCATCGAAAGACTATCATGTTGAGTCTTCATTTACAGAAAATAACTTTTTCAAAGCTTCTTTAGGTGTTTTATAAACCTGTTGGTACCGAGGTTATAAAACTTACTGAAGATATATTACTATTCTTGATGGTCAAGTCTTGCTAGACTATTTAAGCTGATTTACTTTGAAAGTACTGGGTTATGTTTTATTTTGTTGCTTTTTTGCTTTTCATGTTTAAAAGTATTAATTAAACCTATATTTTGTAATTGTAAAAAAACAAACAAACATCCTGTCTTAGAGGAATAAAAAAATTAAGCTATATAGAGTTGTTTCCATGAGAAGGATGCGTATGGTCCAGTGGAAAACAGCAAAGGGTCAGCTTGAATTCAAGGGATTTGAGGACTAGTCCCACTTAACTACTAACTTGGTGATCTTAGACAAGTCATTTAACCTCCAAGGGCTTCAGTTTCTTCAATTATAATGCTGAAAAAATGATTTTTGCTCTATAATCTAAAGTTATTATTGAAATAGAAGAAAGATGTGATGATTCTCAGAAAAAAAATGTTTCAAATTGCTAGATAGATGTCAAAGTGAAAGTAGATGCTTTCTGTACATCATATCACCATAAATAAATCACACCCGACGTTAGGGAGGTACTGAAAACTATCTATTTTTTTCAAAATTTTTGAAGAATTCTTTTTAATTTTCACTACTTATATAATTATGAAGGTTTAATTCTATATAAGGTTTATAATCCTATCCTGAGATAAATTGGGTCCAATAATCTGTAAAGAATACATATTAAGAACCTGATTTACCTTGATATAAAAAGTGTCAGTTATTAAGTGTGTATATATATATATATTTGTTGTTGAGTCATTTCAGTTATGTCTGTCTCTTCATGACAACAGTTGGGGTTTTTTTTGGAATACTGGAGTAGTTCACAATTTCCTTCTCCAGCTTAATTTACAGATAAGGAACTGAGGCAAATACAGTGAAGTGACTTGCCCAGGGTCACAGAGCTAGTAAGCATCTGAAGCTGAATTTTGTTTGCCTCAGTTTCCTTTTCTGTGAAATAAACTGGAGAAGGAAATTGCAAATCACTCCAGTATCTTTGTCAAGAAAACCCCAAATAGGGACACAAAGACTCAGACACAATTGAAAATAACTGAATACCAACAGTAACAAAAATAGGTATCTATATAGTTATATGTTGCTTTCATAATATAACGTTGTTATACATTCTGAGTCACAGGAAGTAAGAACTCTGATTTAATAGATTCTTTACTTCAAGTTGATTTTTTCATGATCAGTCAGATAATAATTGCTTTTAATTTTTTATTATAAATAACTCCTTTAAATAGATCAATATGAAGTTGTTTTAATTTCAGGCCATAGTTATTTTTTATTTTTATTCTTTTTCTAGATTTGTAAAGACTTTTGTCTTTGCTTAATAAATTGGTGATTATGTAACCATATGCAGACATCTGATTGAGTAATAATTTCAACCTAAGTAACAAAATATGATCAGTTTGGGTTTTTATGCTTATCATGTCTATAACCACCCTACCTCTTTATTGAATAGTATTTTATCCTTTCCTAATTATATGTAAAAGCAATTTGTAACATCCCTTTTTAAAAATTTCGAATTCCAAATCCTTGCCTTCCCTCCCTCCCTTTCCCCTTCTTTGAGACAATTAGAAATTTGATATAGTTTATACATGTGCCATCATGCAAGATATATTTACATAATCACTAACTCTTTTTCTTGAAAAATAGTATGCATGAGTATAGACAAGAAGTTTCTATGTTGCTGGAGACACAGCCCTAAGGCCAGCATCCTGGTTCAATATCAAAACAAAATGAGGTGACCTTTCGTTAATAACAAAAACATGCAACAAGGAAAACAGTGGCACTCAGTGTTTCTAAATTTGGCTTTGTTTCCATCTGGAAATGCTTCTGTCACTAAGTCATCAGGGTTTCGTGACTTGTGATGTATCAGACCACCAAGTCTGATAGACCCAGACTACACGCAACTACATCATCAGTCACCCTGTTCGTCAGGACTACCCCTGAAAAGCTGGGACTAAAAAAAAAGGTACATTGGGAAAATGGTGGCCTTATCATATGTGTAATCTCTATATCTTTGGCCTATCTTGTTCTTACTTCCTAATTGTATTTTCCTGCATATTTCTCAACATCCTCATGTATTGCCATCTTTGCACTGATACCACCAAGTATCAAATGATATCTTGACTTAATTAGGAAAAGTTCTCATGTTTCTTATAGCATTTCTCTTCATCCTTCTCTTTACTTTCTACCATAGATGATGAAACATTACTGCAATTACTTTCATGATGGTCTTTTTGTAAAAACATTAGTTCTGCAACATGAATACAAAATCATAAATACTGCAACATGAAATGAACAAACGCCCTATGAAATGATATCTCCTTTTAGTCTTTGGGTTCTTGATAAAAGCAACTCTGCTAACTTTCTCTGACTCCCCAAGATGAGTCTGTGAATCCTCCTTCTGTTTAGCTACAAGTTGCTTCTTTCTTCTGGAAAAGAAAAAAAATGTAAAAATTGACTTGCCATAGATTTTCCAGTAGTTTGTCCAATGGTTGCTTATTGAACAAGAATCTTACACATAGAGGAGGAACAGCTAAGTTAAAGTTTCTAGATGATCTAAAAACTGTGATTCTCAGCACCATCTTTCCCCTCCTCCGACATTCTGCTGCTGTCTCTCGGAAGGACAAGGTGGTTGCATAGGACCACAGGCCATTTTGTGTTTTAACTTGTTTCATGTATAGCACAGCGACTAATCAGTCACTGCTAGCCTGAAGATACAGAAGCTGGCAACCTTTTCATTCCTCTCCTTTAAGTTTTGCCATTGAATTTTGCCCTGGGTTCAAGGCTCAAGGGGTTGCCTGTCTTCACAATTAGGAATATAAGTTCCCCAGGGTTTTAGGTTGACCCTGCTTCCCCTCCACCTCTTATTCCTGAGTCACAATTCCATTTTTAGCTATGGTCAAAAGTACAAATATTAATCATGTATGGAACAAGTAGTTTTATTCCCACGTAGAAAAGAGAATACTAAGCAATAAAGAATTGTAGAATTATTACCACCAATTGAGAAGCTAATTTATAAGACCTGGTGGGTCATTCGCAAACAGTTCTTTGACAGAGATTCTCGTTAGCCATTTTAAAATTTCTCTTCTCCTGAGTTTAGCTCAAGTAGACTTTTTTTCCCTTTGTGGTCTCTCTCTGCAGGAGATTCACTCTAGACTGCTCTAGTAATGGCTACTCTCCTACTTGACTGCCTGGGGAAAGGAAAATGCCAGTTGTTTTTCGACATTGCAGAAGGAGTTATACCAAGGGAAAGAAGAAACAAATGGGAAGCAGACCTTTCTCAGACATAGGCATACTTAGGAGACCATGAGCTCCTGGCTAGTAGGAATCTCATTTCCCCACCCAACCCTCTGGAGATCAAACAGTTGTCCTTACATTTCAAAACCAGCAGGAAGAGCAGCTTGAAGGATTGTTCCTTTAGTATGCCCACAGATATCCAACTCAGCAGCCAATTAAAAGACTTTTCCTCATTATATTATATGGACTCCTTAGTCATCTCTGCAGACAAGAAGTAGCACAAAAATTTTTGCTAGTGGTCTAAAATGTGTATGGTGAGGAGGGAAGTGGGGAAGACCTCTGAAGTATGTTTCCAGAAACAGGTCTACCCCAAGCTTTCATGCACTTGACTGAAATACCAATTGAGCATGTTTCAAGGACAGGACTGGAAGAGAGGAAGAGGATGCTACATATGGATGGTTATGGCCAAATTCATCAATTCATCATCAATCTACTTGTTACATCAGTCTACTGCATACTTAGCTAAGTTAATGGCAGAAGCAGTCTGTTACTAGACCATTAGTAAAGCCTTTCCAGCATGATAGAACCTGCTACATGTATATAGCATTTTATACTAAACGTGCACTTTACATATGTTATTTCATTTGATCCTTAATTCAATTCAACAAATTTTTATTAGGTATCTACCACATGTAAAGTTCCAGGAATACAAAATTAGATATGAAATAGGACTTGTTCTCTAGGATTTTACAGTTTAATTAATGGAGAGAACATGCACACATATAATTAAGATACAACAGAGAAATCAACATAAAGTGATATGAGAAATTTTCTAATCATTCAGGAGTCATAACAGAATCTTTGCCTCACTCTCCCACATCTCATATATTCACTTAGTTGCCATATCTTATTAATTCTACCTCTGCAACATCTCTCATATCTGTCCCCTTTTCTCCATTCATATGCCCCACCTCCTAGTTTGAATGCCGATTACTCATTGTTGGATATCTTGGATATTATCAAGAGCTTCCTCAGTGATATCCCTGTGTGAAGTTTCTCATTCTTCTGCCACAACCCACTCTGTACGCAGACATCAAAGTAATATTCCAGAAGTAAACTCCACTTTCTAATTCTCAAAAATTCCAGTGGGCCCCTATTACTTCTAGAGTAAAATATACACACAACAGTGGTGGGAAACAGCAAGTGTCCAATGTGGCTATAAAATCAAGAAGTGTAGAATCTACTTTGTCTGCCTGTCCGTGTCCGTCAGTCTCTCAGTGTATCTTATTCTCTGGCACTCACAACACGTCACAGTGTGTCTCCAATCTTCATTTTCAGACTTATAATACCTTACTCCTTAACACATTCTACAATCCGGCAAAAATGCCTTCCTGCTGATCCTCAGAACCAACATTCTACATCTCATTTCCTTACCTCTGTACCAGCTGCATGCTTAAGCTTGGAATACATTCTCTCCTCATTTCTGCCTCTAAGGATCTCTAGTTTCTTTCAAGAGATCAGCTAAATACCACCACCTGTATTAGGCCTTTCCTATTTACCAGATGCTAGTGCTCACCCTAAATAATTTTGTATTTTCTTTGTATGTATTTTTATATCTATTTGTAAGTATACATCTTTTTTTGAACTCACAAAAGAAAGTGAGTTGCTGGAGGGCAAGAACTTTTTTCTTCATATCCCCTGACATCTAGCAAACACTTGATAAATACTGATTGATTGATTGATTGATGAGAGAAATGGTATTTCAGTTTGGCCTGAGTAAGTGGGTAAAATCTACTCAAGATGTAAAAGATGGAATAAACAAAGCCAGCTGGGTAACTCAGTTCGTTCTTTTCCCTCTCCTTCTCTCTTTCTCTGCTTCTCTTCTCCAAAGGAAAATAAATTTTGGTGGCCTAAAATCACCGAGATAACTTAGGTTTTACTGGCTAGATTGGGTTTTATTGGCTAGATTTTTCTTCCTTCTTTTCCTTCCTTCCTTCCTTCCTTCCTTCCTTCCTTCCTTCCTTCCTTCCTTCCTTCCTTCCTTCCTTCCTTCCTTCCTTCCTTCCTTCCAAACCTTAAACCATTTCACCCTGGAGCTCATAGATTGGACAACAATAGGTTCCTGACCAAGCGCTACTTAAAGGTAATTTTTTGGGGCCCTCCAGGCTCAGAGTGAGCTTAAATCGTAACTGTTTCTCTTTTGGCCAGTAAGCTTGAGGGTTTTCCCTTCCCAGTTTTATTATTTTTTAATTAATTAATTTTAATTAAAGGGGCCATCTCTTGACTGGATTCTTAAAGAATTCACTGAACAGGTGTTGCCTCACTCAAAGTGAGAACCTGAACAGACCTTAGCCTAAAAGGAACAGGTTCTCTCTCCCCTTGCATCCTGGGCCATCTCCAGTCATCCTGATGACCTTGACCTTGCACAGCCCTCCCTCACTCAAAGTCAATTGCAAGTCATGTCATCATCTCCCTGATGTCATGGCCTTCTTTGAGAATGAGGGAGAAACACAACACAACGAGAAGTCAGACATGTTAGATGCCCATCTCACAGCAGCACCTGCATATCCAGGAAAAAGAAGCAGATATGCATAACAACAAAGCAAAAGGAAAGCAATGATAGCATCAACAGGCTGCAGAATAATGAAATGTTCAGAAACAGTAAAATTTATACTGATAGGTAATGAATCTATGCATGTTTGATAAACGAATGCAACTACAAATGCATATATTGTACTAACACAAAAGCACAATAAGCATGAATAAAAATGCCAAAAGAGAAGCATGCTCAAAACATACAATAATTGACATGTATGTTAATGAATGTGTGTAACTACATTTGTTAAATATTAGCATTGCTATCTGGGATCATGTGTAACCACTTATCCCATTTCTCCATAATGTTGTAAGTTGACCTGTGTCGAGGGCAGCTCTAAAGTCCACCCTCTCTTAGTTGAGGTACAATGCCGGGACAAAATCAGGCACTCATGAGTCATGAGACAGTTAACAAAATGAAGTTAAATTTTCCCTAACATAGAAAGAATATGCAACAATAGCAATAAAAACATTGGCACTTGGCTTCTCCGCATACCTCTAGCCCTCCGAGATTCCATGTTGAGATGTTTCTGGAGCTCAGAGTAGGATATAATGAAAGACATGGGAACTCTCAAGCTCTTCAGAAATCCACCAAGTCCAAGTCTCCCCATGGCTGGGATACTTTTATACCCTTAGGTAATCAGGAAGCTGCCTTGGGTCAGCTGGGGTTAGTCAGGGTCTGGGGACAGCTTTGTCTCCTTTTAGGGAAAATTCCTCCCTAAGGATGAGAAAACGAGGGAGGCTCTGAGCATCTCCATGTTGTTGGTAGAAGAAAATAAGCTACGTCAAGGAAACACTGGTCCAACAGGTCAGTCACTGGTTAAATAGACCTCATTGCCCTATATCCTGATGGCCTATCTCTACCCCTATAACCTGAATTAATTGATGGTAAAGCTTGATCATAGCCCTCAAAAAACTACAATACTCATTCATAAACCTGAATTTGTAGAAGGCCAAGGTTTGTTAGCTACCGTACTCAGTGGGTTATCCCTCTATCTGAAAAAAATATATTCCAGGTGGAATAGGTGTTGTTAGGCTTAATCCTTTCCTCCTGTATGTACTGATTGTTGGGTCACAGTCCACAGAAGTCTCTTTATATGTAATGTCTGTTTCTAAGCTATTGTCCGATTAAGTTGATTTTTGAACAATTGACATAATCTTTGACTTAGAGTATGTGGAGGAAAGTATCCATTAGTTTCTATGTGCTCACCAAAGAGTCCAATCATCTCACCTATAGGGTTGGAGTGAATTATCTTTAAAGGGTTCCCACTAGTCTCTGGATCATGTTGCCCCATTATTGAACAACCAAGTATGGAGTGGCATTCCGTCAATCTGCTAACTTGAGGGTTCTCTGAATAACAAGATTTCTCAGCAAATAATTTTCTCCTTGTTGGTAGTTTTAACAATGAATTTGGACATCATACTGATATTTATTTTCTGAAAATAAATTGCAACTAAATGGTAGCCTTCTTTTAGCTTTTCTCTCTGTTGAGAACTATAGTACCTATAATCTTTCCATCCTTAGACACTTCAAAGTCTAAGTTGATAGATAGGTCAGACTCTTGCCCAAATATACTTAACACAGTGACTGGCACATAGTAAGCACTTTGTAAATACTCATTGACTTGAATTGACACTAGCAGGTAGAGTATAAAGCCTTTGATATACTTAACATATGGGACCTAAGGAAGTCACATGTTGCCTCCATTGTTTGTGTTCTACTCTCAGGGCCCCTAACATGTTCATTAGGGTGTAGTTGAAAAGCTCAGATGTGAGTCTCCTTGATCATGGTAAGACATAGCTCTAGACTTCTTGATTCTAGATAAAGCCAACAGCAGTATGCTTTCAATGTCTCTGCCTTGCTCAGAATGGATCCTGGCAATAAGTACAAATGGTGAGAAATGCTGTTCCTATGATATTTTAGCAACTATGGTAACTTTCTGATTCTTTTTCTTGACATGCCTGTGAATACTTTATATTTAATGACCTATAGTCATCAAAATTTGACTTTCGTTCTTACTGTCTCCTTGCAGAAATAGAATGTTATTGTTGTCAAGTTACAAAGGCTTGTTAATGCTAGTATTTTCCAAATATGCATAGTTTATTTGTATTATTATTTTGTAGGCAATTAACACGTCTTCTACTTCATAGCAACATCTACAATTATTTTGAGTCAATAAAATCTCTTTCTTACCAGTTCTAGGGTCCTTTCTTTGCCTATATGTCTAAAGTCAACATATAAATGTCACAGAACAATATGTACTTGGTAGCATCAATTTCTTCCTGTTACCATGTTTAAGATCAGCAATGGCTTGGCACAGTACTCCATTGTATAGCTCTAATTTCTGCCATTGCAATGATAGAGTAAATTCAAGGGACTGGAATTTGGGTCCTTTAGCCTTGCTGTCATGCTTCTCAGGTTGTATTATTTCTTGAAAAACCTTCACCCTCCATCAGTTCTTATCACCATTATTTACCCAGACAACTGAAGAAAAGATTAGTTCAATGAAGTAAGGTTGACATATGCAGGTGGCATGCTACCTGGGAGAGCTCTCAGCTATACTGCCCAATAATATCCTGTTATGTGTTTGTAGCCCAGATCCCTGGTTATGGAATATAACCTTCACCTCTTCTTTAAGTATCACCCTTGCTTCAGTTTCATGTGGCCTTTGGGTTGGGGTATCCGCATTCCCATTAGTGTTCCCTGCTCAATAAAGTGTGCTGCATTTGTAGTTGGCTTGTGCTGCCATGCATTTTAGGCAGGCAGTGTCTAACTTGAACCTCAGTCAAAATGTGTCAGTGAATCATTGTCAGTCTGTACTTGAAATTTTGCTATGTATCCATAGTCTTTGAAATTCTCAGTGATAGCTTGTTTTAGAATCAAAAACTTCAGTTTATGTACAGGGTCATGAGTCTTACCATCACGTAGACTCCTTTCCAAAATTACAACTGATGTATGGCGATCATCACTTTCTTCATTTTAGGATTTCTCCCAAGTCTTCCAGGCTGGCATCTGTTTGAAAGAACAAAAAACTTATTTGCATCTGCATAGGCCAATACCTTGCATATGAAAGGCAGTTGACCAAGTCCTTAAATGCATGTTTTGTCTGTTTATATATACACTTTGGCCTCTTCATAGTTTAGTTGGCTTTAAGACAACTTTGCCTTGATTTTCTAGGTTTCTTCTATCATAAAAGCATAAGTGAGGTAATTTAGTGCTTTAATAATAGAACAGTTCTTAAGAAATTTGCAATAAGTAAACACCAAATTCTGGCAAATTACTTAATTATCAAAGGTTCTGTGCCTCTGATCATATTCAAGTGTATCTGTTTTTCCTGGGTTGATGCAACTTGTTGAGATATTATGAGACCCATATACTTGATAGAAAACTGTAACATTGATCCTTGTCAATTGACTTCAGACCATTTTCTTCTAGCCAACCTCATATTTTCATTTTGTCTCTTCATGTTTTTTTTTTCCAGAATCTTTCCAGAGATAATGATTTCATCAAGATACACCAGCACTTGCCCGTTTTCCATGTCTCTGGCTATTTTCTCCATCAGTCTTTAAGAAATGGCTAAAAAAAAAAAAAAAGAAATGGAAGATCTCCTTATATCTTCTGTCAAACTTGCAAAAGATCCACTCTAGACAACTGATGCTTCAGGCTTCAGACCTGGTTCTTAGATGCCTTAGAGTTCTCCAAGTTCATAGCCAATGTTAAATGTTTAATGTTTCCCTTAAATATGCTCCTGACTTATTTAAAACTGTCACAATATCTCATTACAAATAAAATTTCTGTCATGATCAGTTGTTTCAGCCTTATATTCCTATAAGACACCCTCTGTGTTTCTTTTCTGCTTCTCTTTCTGCAATTTCCTTTCCAGCTGTGGTTTTAGGCATCACTGTCTATGATCTATTGCTGTACCATCTCTTCTTCCTGTCCTTGTTGGTTGGAAATTTTCCTTCTTGAAAAGTCAAAACAAATAAACAAGGGAGAAGTGTAATCAAAAAAACTAACTGGATTGATAAAGTCAATCTTCTTGTTTTCCTCTGCCTTGAGAATCTGGCAATAGTCACTGAGTAAATCCAATATTGAAACCATTGGCTGCCTAACAACTTAGTACATTTTGAATTCTTGGCACTGATCCATTTTGGTTCATTCAAATTCTGGTAGTCTAGACATATGTTTCCTATTCTTCTTTGGTACCACCACTGTAAGTAATACATACGAACTACTTAACTCTGATGATGTTACTGAGGAGCCTGATGTTGAGATAGTTCCTGAGGTGTCTCTATCACACAAGAATCTCCCTAGATCATTTCCACTCCTTCCACTCCTCTGGCCCAGATGGGACATCAAAGACAAATTTCTCGGAATTTCTCTGAGATTATACAGCTGGTGTTTCTGTGATATTTATTGTTGTCATTTTCATCTATTGTCTAGACCTCTGCACAGATTACATGGGCCATCAAAGTTGTTTGCTGTATTCTATAGGTATCTTGAATAGACTGGAAAGGGTTCTAATCAGCGCTGATACTCCATTGATAGGTGGTAGATCTAGACATTCATAGTCTAAGTATATACGCTTTTGTTCACACTAATAAATTTCTTAGGAAATTTTAAGTTTACCTTACTGTATTCCAGATAAAAGTAGCTTTGGCTATTCAGTCCTCCAAGTCTATACTCTTTAAAAGGAGGTAAATGTATTGTCTCTAAATGTCTTTATAAAAATGACTAGAATTTGATGGTCATTCATATCGTACTATATGAGACAACATTTCAGTGCACATTACAAATCTTTACTATCATCTCTGTGTAGGGTCCTTCGAGTCCAAGGGGAATAGACCCATGGGTAGTTGGTGATAAAGTCCTATTCACCACTTTGTAGGTATAGGGTGATCTCCTTCCCTGGCCCCCTTCTTCTGTAGCTGATACTGGACCTGAAATTTCAGTTTCTGCCCCACCAAAGCAACTTTCTCTTCATACATTCAACCTTTCTATGGCCATCTTTTCCATAGCTGAAGTTAGCTATGTTCTGATTGTCTTCTGATGTTGATATTTGGGAAACAAGATGTCATTATTCTCCATTTTCTTTTTCCATTTATTACTCCTCAAAGTGGAATAGTTTTATACATGGTACTCTCCTTTAAAAGGTTTCTATTTTAGGCCCTGCATCTCTAGTTTGATTGCCTTGTCTTGTTTCCTTATTCCATGCCCTTTTGGATGTTCCTGAGCCTGAGCCATTTGGATATGTGGCTTCCAATCATGAATCTTTCTGAAAAGATTTGAGATTTTTTTCTATTTCATGTTCAAGACCAAATAATCCTTCAAAACATGGTGGATTCATCATAAAGTCTCAACTCTCCACTCATTTTTTACTAGTTCATTGTATATCAACCCCCTATGCATGAATTAAATACACTTAATCTAAGTTTTTCTGATGACAAATTGACTTCATTCTCTTCCTTGTACCTTATTTAACCTATTTCTATCATTCTCTGTCACCTGAAGTTTAACATGAATTACAAGCTTAGTCTGCGTTTTTCTTCTTGCTGAAGTTTGGATTCAATGAATAGTCATATGTGCAGCCCGGGGTTTCACTACCACAAAAAAGATGGCAAGATATTTACAAAAAGATTTTGTGAACAAGTCAGACTTTGAGTGTCCAGGTTAATAGATATCAGCCCTCTAATTTTCTCCCCTCTGCCTCTATTGCCCTACTAAGGCGTTCTTCCCCCTGCTTAGCTTTTTCTCTTCTTTCTCTTTCTCCTTCCACTCTTTCCCCTCTTTGTCTTCCTCTTCCTCAGATGGAGGGTTGCAAGTCAGGCTGAGTGGACAAAATAATCATATAACATATCTTGATGAAGTCTCCTGACCTCATTCCATTACATATTATTCCACATTCCCCCAATAATTTTAATTATTTAATGTTCCCATAATATTCTCATATTCATATCCAGTGGATCTAACCATGTCATTCATCTATTCAATTAACACCAGGTACTCAATATTGCTTTTAGGATCAATTATAAGTTCTTTTTTTTTTTTTTAAAGCTTTTAAAGTTCTTCTTGGCCATAATCTATTTTTCCAGATAGCACTTTGTCTTTTGCGTGCTACCCTCATGATAAACTGGCCTTCTCCTTGTTTTTCACTTGCAAAAATCTCTCCTATCTCCAAGCCTTTGAACTGACCATCCCCCATACCTAGAATTAACTTTTTCATCCCTCTGCTTCAGAGGATCTCTTCCTTCAAGACTCAGCACCATCTTCTAAATGAAGCTTTTCCTTATTTCCCCCTCAACTGCCAGCTTTCTCTCTCTTAAGCTATCATGTATTAATTATTTTTATATTTATTCAATATGTACTTACTAATATACTTGTTGTTTTCTCCATCACAATTCTAAGTCTTTTATGATTAGAGTTTATCCCCAATGTATTTATATTCTCAGCACTTAGCACATTGTCTGGCACATAGTAGGTGTTTAATAAATGCTTGATTTATTGATGTAATACTCATATCCAGAATATCAATATTCTGCTGACCACAGAATAAAGGTGAATTAGTCCTGTAATTTACAACAAAGCAGTGTTCTAAGTAAATAATACATGACAGAAACAGATAAGTGATAAGTGGATATATAAGATAGAACATTTATTAAATATTTACCATGTGCCAGACACAGTGCTAAATTCCAGGGACATAAACTCAAGCAAGCAAAACTTGCCCTAAAGGAACTTACAATCAAATACATTAAGGGAATGTGCATGGAATAGGGTGGGCAGCTTAGAAGCTTGGACCCCAGACAAAAGAAGCGGGGAAATCATTTCTTCATAATAGCCCAAGAACCTAAAGGTAGAACCCAGGTTACCGGTGAGGAAGGGACAGAGGTGATGGTCTGAATAGGGATGACAGTGACAGCATTTAGATTCCGAGGATTTTAAAAGTACCAACCCTCTTCATCTCTGGTTTCCCCTCAAATTGTCCACTGTTTTCCTCAAAGCATATTGCACTCCTTTTCTGGAGAATCTGAAAACTCCAGCCTCCTTTCAGAAACCTTGCTTGTTTTAAAGTAGTCCTTGATCCTTTCCCCATTTTCTGCTTGCCTTGAAGTAATTTTTCCAGGTGCTTGAATGACTGAAATTACCTTCAACAGGAGGTGATATGGTCCAAGACTGGCACCTGGTCTCCCTCATGGGAAGTTGTTTGCTGATCCCTCCATCTTACAGTATAAACCATTTCTTTCTCTCATGAATGCAGAGGTCTTTCCAAGACTTAGTTCCAATTCAAAATCTGTATAGCTTATTATTTCTTTTGCTTCCAGAATTGGGAGGGTGTTAATAATAGATGCCCCTTTGTGCTAATACACAATGATAATATTTTATCCTACTCATTCCATCACTTTTCTGAACTTCAAGTGACTGTCATAAGTTAGATTCATCCAGTTGACTGAGCAGTTTCCAAGAGCTCAGTTTTCATTATTTAAAAAAAATCACTTCACTTAAAATTTAATTCAACTAACATTTATTATTACTGTGGGTTGGAGTCTGGTATATTTGTATAAGATTCTCTATTGATAGATAGAATGGTTATCCTGACTGTGTAAGAAGTGGAATTGGTGAGAATTTGGAAAAAGAGAGATTTTCTCTTTAGGATTCTGTCTCCAAAAGAAGGCATATATGATTCCTAGCTCTTTTCAGGAAGTAGCCCTCAGAGGGAGAGAAAATCTTTGGGAAGAAGACACATAGAAGAGTCAACCCTTCAATATATCCTTGTTTTCTAGCTTACCAGATCAGAGATGTTAGGGAATTTCCTCATTGGCGAAATAGGAAACTCTTCCTCTTAGGGATTTTCCCACTGGAAAAATTCATTCACTTTGTGTAGTCAGATATATTCTAGCCTATATAACTAATATTATTTCTGTTTTCAATTAGCTTGGGTAAATGAGTTTTTTTAGTATCCACTATATGTGATGGTCTTTGAGTAACCAATATTTGATGAAACAGGAGACAAACCTTCAAATACAAGTTGGGGGTACTCCTTGTCCAGTAAGGGGTCATAATCAAGAAAGCAACTTAAACATAAAAAATATTTTTCCCTGGACTAGAAATATTTAAGAGGGCAGAGAAATGAAAATCTAGTCTGGTATCTCCTCTCTCAAAAGTAAATGTCTTGCTTTCTATTACTTACTAGGCTCATGTCTAAATCTCCTGATTTCTTCCATGGAAGAATCAAAGTCTCTCTTGGTAAATATCAAGCAATATTTCAGAGATTTTCATTTATCCCTTCCTGTGAGTCACATTTAGACAAACCCAGGTGAATATATATGTATGTATATGTATATATGTATATGTATGTATATATAAAACCTACACAGCCAACACACGTACCTCTGTATAAATATACTGAAATTCTTGCCTTCCACAGACTCATAATCTACTAGAGACATGAGAAATATGAACAAATAATAACAATACATGTTAGAATATAATTAGTGTCTACTACATTCCATTATTTCAACACTAGGAGTACTCTTTCAACTAGCCAAAATTATACTTCATCTATGCTTTTTACCTTATGAGATTCTTGTTTATGTCCTTCCATAAATCCTCCTGTGAATTCCTCCAGGAGTTTTTACTTCTCCATCAAAGCCTGTAGGAGATTGCATTTTTCCTTAATTGGGGGAGAGGGAAGAAAAATAGACTGAAAATGATCCTGTGACCTATTTATTTTCCTGTGAGTTACCTAGCTCTTTAGTCTTAATTAAATGCTTTGCCATTTGATTTGTGGTGCCTGCATAGTCTAGAATAAGAGCATGTACATTGGAGTGGGGATTTCAACCGTATTTGCATACTAATACTATTCAAAGAAACCACATTGAACCTGGAATTTGCTAGGCATATCTGAGTTGAATTTGGTAGGAACTAGGTATGGGGCAATGAAGATTTTTGGAAAAGGGAGTAACATGATCAGAACAATGCATTAAGATGAAAAATAAAGTTTAAAAAAAGATGTCTTAAACACAGATTTTTTAAAAATAATTCAAACAATTCTCCAAATACTTCCCCCATCAGTAACCAGACAGAGTCATGGCACTATGCAAATTTTGGGACATGTATTAATTCTTTCAAACCCTTAATAAATATTAATTCTATTATGAAATCAATTATAACACTTCATAAAGCAAATGACACTGAAGCAAAGGATACTATAACCACTTGGCTCTTCCTCTTTCTCCAATCTTCCTTCCTTATTTTGATATGTATGAAATCTTGTAAAAATGAACCTCAAAGGCAGCCTTAAGGAGTAAAAGAGGTCACCAAAAAGCAAATGTGAAAACTGAGGGAGGAGAGTAAAAGAAAGGAGAGAGACAAGCCTTCTTGCCCTGCTGAATCATGTATACATATATGCATGTATTTGAACCTTCCATCTTTTCTATTTTAAATTGTGAGCTCATGATACTGTCTCTGTCTCTCCCATCCATCACCCTTCTGTGTCACCTAGCATCAGGAGCTTCATCAGACATAGAGGTAGAAGCAATTTCCAAAGATGAAGTGACTTCAAGGTCATCTCTATGACCTTATAGGTTCTCTCCAACTCCAAGAATGGTTCTGCTCTAGAGTAACGTAAATGTTTGGAGGGTTTGATTGATTATTACTGTAACAAAAATAGGAAATATTCCTAGCAGATTTTATCTTCTACACATGATTTACAAAAGAATAAATGCATTATAAGTATATGTTCCCATGTAATCCTAGTATCTCTATGGAAATTAATCTGTAAATATTTTTAAATCTATGTGTAGGGAACACAATAACAGAGTTAGGTAAGTGTATTTGGTTTTCTCCATTTTAAAATCTATGCCTTTTCTCCTCCTGAAAGGTAAAGACTTAATTGGCTTTCAAGTTTTCCACAGACCCAATGACCCCATTTGAATTGAGCATTTTCCAGAGACATATGATAGAGAGAACAGTATGTTCATTTGGAAGATTAACAGCTCTGTTTATGTGGCATTTCTGAGAGAAGGAAAATGTGTATTCTCTTTGCCACATCATTGTAAATAACACACAAGCACTATAATGTCACAGAAGACAAACAGGCATGAGCAACGACAACAGAAAAGTCCAACACAGTTGTTGTTATGTAATCCAGAAAAGGTGCTTCTTCATATTGGGATATCAGGATGTAGCCAGGAATGTTGATGGAATTTTGTAATATCCCTTGGGGGGTTTTATATAGCACCTCAATCAACTGGATGAAGAGTCTTTTTATTAGAACCAGCATCTGTGTTAATTAAGTCCTGAGATGTTTGGCTACACTGACTGATCCATATCACCCGTGTTTACTGTGTGTTTACTTGAGTTTGGACTGGACTTCATCCATAGGCCAGGAGGTCTATGGCATGTCCCATTTGTTGAAATTGTTCTGGGGAACACAACTATGCTCTTCTGTTGGTGGATCAGAGGTCTGAGAGTATCCTAGCATGCATCCTTCTGTCTGAACTAAAGTTTTCTTTCTTTTTTTCTTTCCTTTTTTTTTTTATATTGCCTCAAGAGGATTATTCTTTCCTATTTCCTCCCACTAGAAAATAATCTCCCTTGAGCTGTTTTCCACTGTACTGGTTGTCAGAAGCATGGAGTTAGTTCACAGTCCAGTGCTAACCAGTATTTATTCATTTCAAGAAAGAAAAAAAAGCTCCTTTGCTCACTAGTCATTCTAAAAATCTTGTACACTAAACACACAGTCAATTAATAAGCATTTATTAAGCACCTAACTTTTTTTTTTTGCCAGGCACTGTGTCTGGCCCTGGGTATTCCAAGATAAAAAAAAAAAATATAACCATCATTCTTCTCAAGGTATTTACATTCTATTGGAGAAAATGATATGTCATATGTAAATAGACAAATACTGTATTCAGAGGTAAAATTATCAGTGACCTAGGAGCCTCTAGAAAGGACTCTGGGCTCCACTTCAATACTGAGCATCTCATTCTCTTTGGTTCAATGTTAACACCAGGATTTCTTCAGGAAATTGTCTAAAACAAAGTTTAGGTGTGACTCATGACTAAGGTCTCCCTAAATGTGGGTAACTGGGTCCCCTGTCAAAAAAGATACTTGGTGTACAATATAGGTATTGAGAAAAGGACAGTTCCTTAGAATTTCTTCAAGTCCAAATGCCCAGGAAATAGTGATGGCTATAAAGGAAAAAAATGGGGAATGGGGGTTAAGAGACTTAGGGCTCTAATTCCAGTGCCTGCACTAATACTGCCTGACCTTAAGCAAGTTTTTGGACTTCTCCAAGACTTAGTCTCTTCATTTGTAAAGTGAGGTGGTTGGATTCTACCAGCTCTGAAATTCTATGGTCCCTTTAACTTTGACTTCAATCAAGGCAGCCTCAGAATAGGGACTTTCCTTCCTGAGTTCACCAATGATTCACTTTATAACTCTAGGCCATCCTTTTAAACTCTCTGCCCACTGACTTTCCTCCAGTATCATAAAATGCCAAGCACTGTAGTTACTTGCTAGGGGAGCCCTCTGTGATCCTTACATGAAAGGGCCCATTGTAAGTACAAAATCTTTGAAAGGCTTAAGTATGATTATCACAACTTCTATGAATAACAAAGGTCAATATACCCCCAAGAAAAGAAAACATGGGCTGCCCTACATCATTTCACAGACTTTAATGTCTTTTTCCAAATTCAAGAAACCTTAATCATGCCTGATTACCCAAGCACCTTCTGCCTAGATGTCTTTACTGGGAGTTGGGAGGCGGGGAAGGGAAAGGCTGTGGAAATTAACTAAGCCCATAATTACTGCCTTTATGAGTGGAAAAGTCCTGAGAACTCAATGAGGATACCAAGATTTAAGGAAAAAATAATGTTTATAGAGAAGACATAGAGTCCTCTCAAGCTGCAATGGGCAGGAGGCATATGTATTTAATCAACTTTGTGGCATCTGGGTATACCATTGAAAATGTTCTCTCAAGTTCTACAGCAAGAGTTTTATAACCTGTACTTGCTGATTTAAGGAAATTCTCACAATAGTAGCATTCTAGGAACCTTCTAGAGATGAACAAACCAGATATACCTCTGATTTACCTACAAAATATGAAGAATTTCTTAGCAGTAACATAAAATTTTGACATCATGGTAGAAAGGAGAAAGGGTATATGCCTACTGTGGGACATACTCATCTTTGAAGAAAGCTAAAGGTTCACTTTCTGGACAACCTAGTCTTCAACATACTGAATTGTTTGCCTGCTGAAGGTTGTGAGTCCTTTATTTAATTCTAGTGACAGTAAAAGGTCAAGATTTTCTCAAAAACCTTTTGCCTAGATGTCTTTATGGAAAGGAAAAAGAAGGAAAATGGTGTGGAAATTAATCAAGCCCATAATCACAACTGCAGTCTGTGTAAATGAGCTGGCATGATGGAAAGTGTGATGGACTTAGAGTCAGGTGACATCTAAGTTTGGATTTTACTATAAGTTACACACTGACTGGCTATATGACCATAGGCACAACTCACTGAGGTCAAAATTCCCTCTGTAGGAGGACATCCATTGAGATCCCTGATCAACTTGAACAACATATAGGGTGTTGAGCCATTGGAAGACTGATTGTATTGCTCCATACAGAATGGTTTATTTTCTTTCTTTTTTTTTTTAAATTAATTAATTAATTTATTTAACTTTTTACATTCATTTTCACAAAATTTGGGGTTCCAAATTTTTCCCCCTTTCATCCCCTCCCCCCACCCCAATACCCCAAGCAATCTAATTTTCCCTATCTCCAATCTGCCCTCTCTTCTGTCATCCCTCCCTTCTCTTGTCTCCATCTTCTCTTTTCTCCTGTAGGGCCAGATGACTTTCTATTCCTCATTAACTGTATGTCTTCTTTCCTAGTAGCAACAGCAATATTAGACAGTTGTTCCTAAAACTTTGAGCTACAAATTCTTCCCATCCCTCCCTCCCCACCCACCTTTGGGAAGGCAGGCAATACGATATAGGCCATATCTGTGTAGTTTTGCAAATGACTTCCCTGATAGTCGTGTTGTGTAAGACTAACTGAATTACCCTCCATCCTATCCTGCCCCTCATTGTTTCTCTTCTGTCTTTTGATCCTGTCCCTCCCCAAGTGTTGACTTCAAATTGCTCCCTCCTCCCTTTGCCCTCCCTTCCATCATCCTCCCCCTTGCTTATCTCCTTCTCCCCCACTTTCCTATACTGTAAGATAGGTTTTCATACCAAAATGAGTGTGCATTTTATTCCTTCCTTTAGTCAAATGTGATGAGGGTAAACTAATTGTTTTTTTTTCCTCAGCTCTCCTCTTTTTCCCTCCACTAAAAAGTCTCCTACTTGCCTCTTAAATGACATATAATTATCCCATTCCATTTCACCCTCTTACCTCCCACTACATTTCTCTCTCAGCATTTACCTTAATTTCTTTTAAGATATGGTCCCATCCTATTCAGTTCAATCTGTGCTCTCTGTCTCTGTATGTGTGTGCATGTGTGTATGTGTGTGCGCGTGCATGCGTGTACATGTGTGTATATGGACCTACCTACTACCCAGATACTGAAAAGTTTTAAGAGTTACAAATATTGTCTTTCCATGTAGGAATGTAAACAGTTCACTTCTGGTAAGTCCCTTAAGACTTCTCTTTGCTGTTTACTTTTTCATGCTTCTTCTCATTCCTGTGTTTGAAAGTCAAATTTTCTTTTCAGCTCTGGTCTTTTCATCAAGAATGCTTGAAAGTCCTCTGTTTCATTGAAAGACCATATTTTCCCCTGAAGGATTATACTCAGTTTAGCTGGGTAGGTGATTCTTGGTTTGAGTCCTAGTTCCTTTGACTTCTGGAATATCCTATTCCAGGCCCTTCGATCCCTTAATGTAGAAGCTGCTAGATCTTGAGTTATCCTGATTGTATTTCCACAGTACTGGAATTGCTTCTTTCTAGCTGCTTGCAAGATTTTCTCTTTGAGCTGGGAGTTCTGGAATTTGGCCACAATGTTCCTAGGAGTTTCTCTTTTTGGATCTCTTTCAGGTGGTGATCGATGGATTCTTTCAATACTTATTTTGCCCTCTGGTTCTAGAATGTCAGGGCAGTTTTCCTTGATAATTTCTTGGAAGATGATGTCTAGGCTCTTTTTTGATCATGAGTTTCAGGTAGTCCCATAATTTTTAAATTGTCTCTCCTGGATCTATTTTCCAGGTCAGTTGTTTTTCCCATGACATATTTCACATTCTCTTCCATTTTTTCATTCTTTTGGTTTTTGTTTGGTGATTTCTTGGTTTCTCAGAAAAGTCATTAGACTCCATATGTTCCATTCTAATTTTGAGAGAACTATTCTCTTCAGTGAGCTTTTGAACCTCTTTTTCCATTTGGCTAATTCTGCTTTTGAAAGTATTTTTCTCCTCATTGGCTTTTTGAACCTCTTTTGCCAATTGAGTGAGCCTATTTTTCAAGGTGTTATTTTCCTCAGCATTTTTTTGGGCCTCCTTTACCAAGGTATTGACCCGTTTTTCATACTTTTCTTGCATCTCTCTCATTTCTCTTCCTAGTTTTTCCTCCACCTGTTTAACTTGCTTTTCAAAATCCTTTTTGAGTTCTTCCAAGGCCTGAGCCCATCCGACATCCCCCTGGGATGTCTGGGGTACTGCGGCCTCGCCCTCCACATCTTTCCCTGATGGCAAGAATATTTCCTCGTCAGATCCGGAAGTCGGGATCATTAGCATCTGTTCGAAAAAACTCTCTATAGTCTTATTTTTCTTCCCTTTTCTAGGCATTTTCCCAGCCAGCTACTTGACTTTTGAGATTCCTGTCCACCCCTGCCTAGATCCGCCCAGCCAGTGCTTGGGGTCTGAGGTTCAAATAGGCTTTCCGCAGCAAGCTTTAGTTCAGGTGCTGGGGTGGGGGCAGGGCCGCCTCCCAGGCTCAGCTCCCTCAGGTGCTTTATGCAGAAACCTTCAGGAACGGAGTGGGTGGGGGTGTGGGGGGCCCCGCCTCCCAGGCTCAGTTCTCTCAGGGGCTTTATGCAGAGGCCTTCAGTAATAGAGCGGAGTGGGGCAGGGCCAGTCTCCCAGGCTCAGCTCCCTCAGGTTGTTTATGCAGAGACCTTCTGTAATGAAGATCCTGCCTGCTGCTGGGGGAGTCAGGGCCAGCCGCCGCCGCCGCTGCCTCCACTGCCGCCCACACCTCTGCCTCTGCCGCTTCCTGCCCCCGTCTCTGCCGCCGCTGCTTCCTCCCGAGGGGGCCCGAGTCATGGAGACACTCCGCTCCCCCTCTCGTTCAGCCCAGCCTTCTCTCTCACTGACCTGTAGCTTCTGTGGGCGGAGGAACTTTCCCGGCTGCCGGAGCCTCTGTCCCTGAAGCCTGCTCGAGTCAGCTGGGGCGTGGCCAGGGCAGCGCTGCGGTGGGGTCTGCTTTCCGGGGCACGAGGGACTCTGTGGACGGCTCTCCAGGGCTCACTGGAACGGAAATCTCTTCCCCTATGTTTATGCACCCCCTGCAGTGATTCAGAATTTATGGGGATCTCTTTTTACCTTAATTCTATGGGTTGTGGGTTCGGAGCTCGTAAATGTGCATCTTTCTACTCCGCCATCTTGGCTCCGCCCTTCCAGAATGGTTTCTTAACCTTTTTTGTGTTATGGAGCTCCTTTGGCAATCTGGAGAAGACAGTGAATTACTTTTTAGAATAATATTTTTTAGGATTACAAAATAAACAAATTAGTTAAATACAGTTATCAAAATTTCTTTTAAATAGCTCAGAGCCCACAGGTTAAGAACATCTGTTATAGATGGGAATACTTCTCATGGAAGATGAGTCTCTTCATTGGTTAGCTTGAACTAGTGTTTAATAGAAGTACTATAAAAAGGAGACCATTGAAGATTCCATCCTTTTGACTTTTTCCATTTCTTGACCATAGGTCTTGTTATTTGTCCTTCCTTCACAGAGATGAACATGACATCAAGAAGGTAGGAAGGACCTGTATTGCCCAACCAGAACTGGCTACTTGGGTCCCCAGTGGGGCAACTTCTACTACTCACAGGTCATTTGTCCATCATCCTTAAAGAGGACCATGATATCTGGAAAGTGATATCATGACTTGAGAGTGAATTAGATTTATGTGAGGGAGGGTTGTACAAAGTCACCAACCTCATTCTCTCCTCTGGAGTCATGTAGGTCCAGTGCAAGATATAGATCAAGACAACTGAAGATGGTTTTGGATGCAGTGGAAGCTTTGACTTTTTAAAAACTCTTCCCAGGTCTCAGTTTGACTAAGGAAATGCCCATTCAGTGATTAAGACCAGGTAAGAAATGACCTATCTGAAAGTAGACTTTGTTCCCTAGCAGTCGTATCCCTAGTTCCCTAGCTTTGGCATATCCCCTCAAAGACTTCCTGAATATCCCCTCTACCCCAATCCTAGCAATAGTAGCTATTAGACTTTAGTGGGATACTGAGTGCTTGTCATCACCCAAGATTAGTCCTGAAGTGGAAGTATCAGTCCTTTTTGTTCTCAATCATGTGACAGCCATGAGAAGCGAAAGCATGTGCCCTGAATGGTTGGAGTTTATGATTTTTGGATTGCTGGAAGTGTCAAGATTTTCTAAACACAATTCTTCTTACTAGAGGATAAGATCATTTCCTAGAGAGTAGAATCCCCAGATACTGCTTTCTAATGAGAGAAGGGGATTTATTAATCAACACCAATTCAGCTTTGAGGTTACCTTGCTAGTAACCCCAAATTTGAGCTATAATTTGAGATTTTCAGAAGAAACTGGGTGGGAGAAGTAATACAAGCTAAAAAGAAAGTGATGTTTTTTGGGTAGCACTCCCAAGACCAAACCCAAGGCTTGGGGCATTGGGCCAGAGGTAACACCTACCTATAAATTAGGAATAAGAATACTTTCTATTGTGAACACCAAAGGAGATAATGTGTGTAAAGCACTATGTACATGTTATTATTATTTTTTAGTAATCTAATGATGGAAAATGTGCCCAGAAGAAGATTCCCTATAGTAAATTTATAGTTATCATCTTAAAAGAGTAAGCTAAAAAATGACCTTTTGGATAAGTAGCAAGTAAGCTCTTACCTACTTCCTAGTCCTTGTAGCTCTCCAAAGTCAAATCAGACAACTGATTGCATTTCTCAAAAGTTTTCTACTAGTAATCACATTCACCTATGTTTCAAAGTCAATGAAATATGTTTGAGATTAGGTTTGGAGTTTGATTTTTCCAATTTTATTATTTTTCATGTTACTAGTCTAGAGTAAAGGAGGGGGGTCCAGAAGGTTGTTTCTGATAATCTGAGTAACCTCTATGTTTGATATGAAACTGGCATTTTCTTTGTCCTTGGGGCATTTTAAATAGTCAATGTATAGTAGATACATATAACATATACAAGAAGACCTAGCTTATAAATGAATTATTTTCCAGAGATTGAGCTGTTGTGTTTTTTATTTATTCAGAATAAATTTTACCAATAATATCAAAAATGGTGTTTAAGTTCCTAAACCAGTTCCTAGGAGTCTATTTATTTATAATGTGGCTAGAATACTATGTACTGGCAGTGAAAAATAGCAGACCATTACTGATGCTTGTATCTGTGTGCTTGCTTGTGTTTTGTTTTAGTAGCAGGTCTGTCATTTATCAGAATATTATAGGTCTTCCTCATCAAATTCTACAGTCACTCAAAAGAAAACCACCTAAGTCAACTCAGAAGAAGCAAATCTATGACATGTAGTTGCATGAGCAACCTATGAGTTACTCCATCAGTTCTTATATCCTGGCCAAAGTTCCAGATAAGCATTGAATTGTCCCTAGAATTAAATAAGAAGATAGGGAGCTCAAATTAACTGGAGAATTGTGCAATATATTCAGTGATCTCTAGCTATTCCCTGACAAACAGAAATAATTCTTAATACTTGCATTCTTCCTGCAATTCTATTTATTCAGTCCTTTCAGTTGTGTCCAGCTCTTTATGACCCCATTTGGGGTTTTCTGGACAAAGATACTGGAAACCATCTCCTTCTCTAGCTCATTTTACAGATGAGGAAACTGAGGCCAACAGGGCTAAATGATTTGTCCAGAATCACACAGTAAGTAAGTGTCTTAGGCTGGATTAGAACTCAAGAAGATGAGTCTTCCTGACTCCAGCTCAGCATTTGCACTACCTAGTTGTCCCTCCCATGATTCTAAATGACTACAAATTCTAGAACTTCAAAATTAAACTAAATCATAATTAAATGTTGACTGAATCAGAGAACTATATAATGTGGCCATAAGTAGGCTGAAACATATTGGTGATGACTTGTATGAATAAAATTATAGAAAATATATCATACAGTAAATGTACTCCTGGAAAAGGTGTTGGACCCATCAGGTACCTAGAGCAAGGAATAATAGACAGTTCAGATGATTCAATGATACCTACAAAATGTGAAAATATGAAGGAGAAGACCCCAGAAAGATCTTTTATAAGAGGTTCAAGAGAGAGGGTTACAGGATAAAATGTGGATAGTTTGCAACCTACACTAATGGATGGCATGACTCCATTAGTGAAGTCATGGAGTCATTAAAGTAGTAGAGTAATCTGGTCAAATTTGGAAAAGAAGTGTGGGGAGGAGGGAAACATAGAGGGAGAAAGAGAGAGGAGGAGGAGAGAGAAGACTCTCTATATTTCTATAAATATATTGCACTGTACAAAGAGAAGAAGGAGGAGAAGGAGAAAAAGAAGAAGAAGAAGAAGAAGAAGAAGAAGAAGAAGAAGAAGAGGAGGAGGAGGAGAGAGGACAGAATAGAAGAGAGAGAAGACAAGAGAAGAAGGGAAGCGAGGAGAAGGGAAGGGGAAGGGAAGGGAAGAGAAGGGAAGGGAAGGGAAGGGAAGGGAAGGGAAGGGAAGAGAAGAGAAGAGAAGAGAAGAGAAGAGAAGAGAAGAGAAGAGAAGAGAAGAGAAGAGAAGAGAAGAGAAGAGAAGAGAAGAGAAGAGAAGAGAAGAGAAGAGAAGAGAAAAGAGAAGTCTCTTTTATTGACTAAAGAACTCAATCCTACATAACTTAATGGTTTCTGTAGAGTCTCATGCTCTAGAGCAGTGGCATAAAATTTAATAGAAATGGGCTGCTAATCCTTACATAAGGATTCCCACAGACTGCATATTGACTTAGTTTTTAAAAGTAATGTTATCTCTGTTTCACTGTATTTTTATTTATATTGTTAAATATTTTCCAATTACATTTTATTCTGGTTCTATAGCTTTCAGGAATGCTGTGGGCTGCCTGTGGCATATGGGTTTCATGTTTGACACCTCTGCCCTAGGGAACTATGAACAATGAATTCTTTTCTGGAACAAGGTCCCTGGATTGAGTAGAGGGATTCTTGTCCCAAGCAGGAAACAGTTTAAGAGCCAAGGAAACAAGGGACAGAGTCAGGATGTGGAGGAGCAAAACCCTTCACGAGTTATGTGGATTGTGAAGGTCTAGGGCAGAGTGGTCACCTCTCTAGTGATCCCTAGCTCTTTCACTTTGCTAGGGGTAGAGTAAGGTCTGTGAGGGTTGAATCTCAATGCCAGGAGATTTCTATAAATATATTGGGCTGTACAAATTCCAAGTGAGCTTGACTCTCTACCAGTCCCAAATGCTTCCTCCTGGTGGGGATCCTCAATCCCAATGCAGTATTATAAGTCTGGAGGAACTCTATAGGCCCTTGGGGAAGGTGGTACTCATCAGAAAGGGAAACAGTTCCTTTTACTATGGCCTGAAGTTTGAATCTTTTTTCTGTGTCAAACTAAATAAAACACATTCTTTATTTGTTTTTGTTGGGTGGCCTGAGTGTTTACATGAGATCTGAGGGCCCCTTTTCTTTTTTGTGAAGACCTAGACACTAAGCAAAACCATTCTTTAGCACAAATAGTTTTTTAATAGTATTTTATTATTCTCAATTACATGTAAAGATAATTTTCAACATACATTTTTATTGGGATTTATTAGGATTCCAAATTTTCCCCCTTCCCCCTCCCCAAGGCAGCAAGCAATTTAACATAGGGTATAAATGTGCAAGTCAAACATATTTCCACATCAGTCATGTTGTGAAGGAAGAAACAGGATATAAGGGAAAAAAACATACAAAAAAATGAAAATAGTGTGCTCCAATCTGCATTCAAACTCCATAGTTCTTTCCCTGGATGTGGATAGCATTGTCCATCATGAGCCTTTTGGAATGGTTTTAAATCATGGTATTGCTGAGAAGAGCTAAGTGTATCACGGTTGGTCATTCACACAATGTTGCCGTTATTATGTACAATGTTCTCCTGCTTCTGCTCACTTTGTGCAACATCAATTCAATTACATAGATTTTTTTTTTAGCACTTATACACATGACATTATTAAAATTTTTTGATAACTCTGAGATATAAGCATGGTAGACATTATTATCTACATTTCAAAGATGAGGAAACTGAGGTTCATAGAGAGTAACTGGCTCACCCTTGTCAGAATGCTAGTAAGAGTCAGAGACTGGATTTGAACTCAGCCTTTCCAGATCCCAGTGCAGCAAGCTATCCATTATAACTTGAATAGGAGAAATTCTGATATTTTGGGGTAGGGGGGAGGAATCCTGTGTAAAAGCATAAGTGAAGCAGGAAAAACCTACCCCTACCCCCAAGACCAAACTGGTTGGCATAAATTCAGAGATTTGGTATTGCACTATGAGTTGCATAGAAATGAGAAATAGATTTCCTATGATGGAAATAGCTGATATGAAAGGGATGAAAAAAATGAAATCTGGCATGTTCACAGTCCTCCTGAGTAGAATGAAAAAAGATGATAGCAAAGCAATACTGGATAAAACAGATATTTTGTTGGTCATTGATGCAGGATAAATAAAATCTCAGGACTGGTAAAGAAACAGTGAGTTGGTTGGTTGTTGTCCTTCGTTCTAGAAGACGACCAAAATTACATCCCCATGATAAAATGAAATTTCACTATGTCCAACTGTGGCAGATCAGATCAATACGAGCTCAGAATGCTCTACCTTAGGCTGGGCACAGATAGTCCATGTGAATATTTGGGATGGATACTCCAAATTTGCGCATCCTACATTTACTTTGTGCTGTCTCAATTCTGCTTTGCTCAGAGAGCATAGAAACTTTTCTGATATGGGCACGCCATGCTGAGCAGTCCTGTGTCAGTGTCTGCCATGTTACACAGTCAAACTCAAAGTTCTTGAGAGAGACCTTGAGAGTGTCCTTGTATTGCTTCTTCTGACCACCATGTGATCACCTGCCCCATGTGAGTTCTTCATAAAAGTCTTTTTGGCAAGCGTACATTTTGCATTTGAACAACATGGCCAGCCCATTGGAGTTCTACTCTCTGAAGCATAGTTTGAAAGCTTGGCAGCTTAGCTTGGGCAAGGACTTCAGTATCTGGTACCTTATCCTGTCAGGTAATCCTCAGAATCTTCCTAAGACAGTTCAAATGGAAGTGATTCAGTTTCCTGGCATGGCGCTGGTAGACTGTCTATGTTTCATAGGCATACAACAATGAAGTCAGCACAACGGCTCTGTAGACCTTCAATTTGGTAGTCAGTCTATTAGCTCTTCTTTCCCGAACTTTTCTTTGGAGCCTCCCAAGCATTGAGCTAGATCTGGCAATACATGCATCAACCTCATTGTCCATGTGTAGATCCCTGGAAATGTAGATCACTACCAAGGTAATGATTGGTTACCTTGGTAACCAATATTCAAAACTTCTCCATTTGTTGTATGATGATCCCACATATGGATGGTGTGGTGGTAGCTGATGGAGTACCTGTGTTTTCTTGGTGTTGATTGCATCTCAGCTTCAGAGGCTGCGTTGAATGCACAATCACCTGCAAACAGAAAATCATGCACCAACACTCCCTCCACTTTGGTCTTGGCTTATAGCCTTTTCAAACTGAAGAACTTAGCATCAGTGTGGTAGTTGACCTTGATGCTGTGTTCATCCTCATTGAAATTATTTGACAATATGGCTGAAAACATCATGTTAAAAGGCATGGGAGCAAGCACACAACCTTGTTTCATTCCACTGGTGACTGGGAAGATGTGAGAGCATTGTCTACTCTCCAGAACCCAAGCAAACATGACATCATGAAATTGATGAATACTGATGAATTTTTCTGGGCTACCAAATTTTGACACAATTTTCCATAAGCCCTCATGACTAACAGTGTCAAAGGCCTTGGTCAGATCTATAAATGTTGTGTATAGACCTCTGTTCTGCTCCTGGCATTTCTCCTATAGTTGTCAGGCACCAAGCATCATATCGACTATTCCTTGGCCCTTTCTGAAGTCACACTGGCTGTCAGGTAGATGACCATATTCCAGGTGAAGGATCAGCCTATTAAGGAGGACTCTAGCAAGAATCTTGCCAGTAACGACTAAGAGAGAGAAGGCCCTGTGATTGTCACAGGACGATCTATTCCCTTTACCTTTATTGAGATGGACAATGGAGGCATCCTTGAACTCCTGGGGGATAACTTCCTCTTGCCATATAACCTCGAAAATTTCAGTCAACTTTTGTATAAGCAATGGTCCCTCTACCTTGTAAATCTCAGCTGGAGTAGAATTAGCATCAGGCGCTTTGCCACATGAAAGGAGTCTAATGGCACCCAAAACCTCTTCTTCAGTTGGAAATACAGCTAAAGAGGGAATTACTGGTTACAGTTATTGGCTATGTAATGGAACACTCAAAACTTGGGCCTATATAACTCAGAGCATTTTTGCATATTAAGAAAAAATGATAAATTGCAACTACTTTTTAACAGTGTTCTATAGTCAGAGATTTATCATTGAAATGATAAATACTAGCAATAGTTTTATTCCCAGGGACTCTCGGTAATTCCTTTCACTTCTGAGAATTTGTTCCAAAATACACAAGTTTTATAGTTGAAGATTCATTATCTCTTGGTTCATGAGCAAATCTGAGCTCAATCTAAGCTGGGTAGTATCCTCCCTCCTATTTCCTATACCTTACCTACCCAGACTCACTCAGGATGGAATTAAAGGGGGTATGGGTAAAGCATAAGAGAGATGAACTCTCACATCAAAACGATTTCTATGGTAGGATCTGACCTACAAGTCCACAATGATGCTTAAGGACAAAATTTCAATTTCATAATTAGAGAGAAAAGATTTTAACATGCAATGTGTTAACCCTGACCTCAATCTTTTTTTTCATATACAAAACTTAGCCATGTTATGGAGAAAAAAACATTGAACATAATTGGCAGTCATAACTAAGAATTTTTCCTGCCAGAACAAGTGTCAAAAAAACATGCCTTCAGTTGAAGGAGAATCAACTAGCCCATGAAAGAGACAGGAAAGAAATTATGGGGAAGGAGCTCGTTACAGCCTGTTCTCTGGTAGCTTCCTATTTTCCTGTTCTTTCTAATCTATCAATATGCATTCAATAAGTGGGTGCTAAGTTCTTTTATTTCTGTTCTGCAGAAAGACTCAAAATACTGTTGCCCGTATGCTAAATCTATCACCCTGCAACAAAGCCCCAGTCACCCTGTCTTAATTACTGCTCTTCTAACCATCTTCAAAGTAACTGCTTCTTCAAACCATCTATTTGGGTTTTCTTGACCTCATTTGGAACAAACAGAATAGATAAATTCCCAAAACTCCACATTAGGGGTGGGGAAGAGATGTGCAAATACCTCTATAAATAATAATCAGAATCTAAAGATGTCTTGTCTGCTTTGAAAGTTCTAGATATTTGGAATACAAATCCAGACTTACTTCTACATGATGCCTCATTCGGTCATCCCCTGAGTTTCTTTCCCTTTGCTGTTTTAAAGTCAAGCATATACTCAGTTTCCTTCAAGCATTAAGGTTCATTACGTTCATCTGGACTCCTGAAATCTAATTTTTATGCCCGTATTTTGATTTCCATTAAATCTACATCCTTCTTTTATGTGCTGTGAGTGATCTAAGTAAGTCACAGAACCAGACCACTGGGACACACTTTTCAGCATCAATTATCATAAGTTCAGGAATAAGAAAATGAATTCAACCTTGCCATACTGACTCAGTTTTCATGGCAAGAGGCATCGTCATGGAACCCTAGGAAAGAAAGAACAGATACAAGGACCCCTCACCTGGAGGAATATCATGCTATATGCTCACTGCTGCTTTTAGTAATGAATAGTTTATTCTTCACAGGGGTTATTTTGTTTCCCAGTTAACTGGAAACATAGATAGATAGATAGATAGATAGATAGATAGATAGATAGATAGATAGATAGATAGATAGATAGATAGATAGATAGATATAGACAGATGTAGATGTGTGTAGATGTATATAATACATATTATATATAGATGTGTATATTTATATGGAACTTAAGCACTGATCAGGACCAGAAAATTTTTTTACTAAAAACCAAAGCCTTGGATCGGAATCAAATGACAATGCAGATTAAATTCCTATGTTGCCAAGCCTGTTGGTAGTGTTTCCAAGGGCAGTATACCATGGTTGATTTCTTCCTCCTTCCTTCTGCTAAAGTATACTCGACACACTGCAGGGTACTAGGGAAATGACCCACTATCCTCTGGCAGAGGGTAGCAGAGGAGTCTGACCTAGGATTTGCCTGGCTTGCAGTGTAAAGATAGGTCAAGTCTACTCAAAAGATTCTGATTTCAACTTCTTTTACAATGCAAATTAAAATCCTTGAATTCTCTATTTTATTTATCCATCAGAAAATATGTAATCTAGATGTGGTATATGATTGAGGATAAATTATCTAGAAAATAACTCAGACATACAAACAATTTTGTTAATGTAGATCCAGTTGTAAAAATCTTCACATACATTTAAGTCACCTCTCAAAGCTAAAAAGAAATAGAATACAAAACCCCAAATGCCTCATAAAGAAACAAGAAAAGCTTAAAACTCTCATATTTATAATTTAATTTGCATCTAAAGATGGAAATTACATTTCAAATTACATCAGTGAAGTAAAATTCACATTTTTTTTTAGGAATCTAAAGAGAGGGGGTGGCTTGAAAGACGAGAGATTTGCAGCCAAATTCTTGTGCTATGGTACACATTGGTAGGACTCCCTGTTCCTACAGACATACTTTTTTTGTTGGAAACTATGCTATTTAATTAATATCTATTTTTAAAGTGACACTTCCAGTTCCTTACAGCTGTCCAAATATATAACTAGATCCTTTCAAATTTGCCACCCCAGAACTTTCCATAGTACACATGGCTAATAATAACAGTAATGATAGCTTTTATTATAGTACCTACTATGTGCCAGACACTGTGCTAAGCATTCATGAAAACCTCCTAGGAGGTAGGTGCTATTATTACCCTGTATTGATAATGCATTTTCGTTCATTGTTAATATAATTTTGTTTCTTAGTAGGAAGATCTTCCCCACCCATTAATGAATGAATCTACCCATTAAAGGAAGATGATTAGAGAAGATTTGTAGGAAGGCACACACCTTTTGTTAATTTTCTAATAAGACATTGGTTCTCAAGGGTTGCGATGCCCTCTGGCTCTGAAAAATGTGTTAGTACTCTGAGGTGAGATTTTGCTTTGGGACTTACTCATTGGAAGCATTTGTTTGGCCAAATGAGACTCTAGGCAGCTGATAAGGAGCCCCCCAGTTTTGAAAATCCATATATTGGTGCTTCTGTCTCTGGTAACTATGCATGTATGCAATGGTAAGACAATTGGATCTGTCAATCTGTGACATATGTATTGCTTATGTCAGGCAGCTGGAAGCACTGTCTGTTGATTCTGATTTCTTTGTATTTTCTCTAAAGTTGAGGGTGCTGACTTTTCCCCCTGAACTAAATGGATGACATATGTGCTTGATTAAAGTGATCGTTGACCACTAAAAGTTGCCTTTCCTTTTAGAAAAGCAGATCTAAGAACCTGTGATAGCAAGCCCCCTGTACATGTATGTCGGGGTTCCTGCTTTTACATACCCTCTTTTACAACTGAGGAAACTGAGGCCAACAAAGGTTAAGTGACTGGCCCAAGGTAACACAGTTGATAAGTGTTTGAGGCTGGAATTGAACTTGTCTTCCTGACTCCAGTGTGCTACCTAGTTATCTCAAATAGAACTATAGTTAAATCCATTTCCAGAAAGTGTGTTCTGCCCTATAAGATTGTAGTGCATATGATCATAGATAGTTTCTCTTCTTTTTACAGATGAGGAAATCGAGTCCCACAGCAGTTCAGTAAAATGCCCAGGCATGACACAAAGTGTTGTCTCCAAACAATTAGCCAGTTTATTTCCAGCCGATTAGTCAACTCCAAGAGATCTAATAGAAATTCCCAAGCTAACAAATCACAGATCCTTCTCATATCCCTTTCTACCTCTATTAATGAAGAGGAAGTATTCTAATCAATTTATCCACAAGCATTATTAAGGGTCTATCATGCACCAAGCTCTATAACATACTTTGTCAGAAGTCTATCTGAGGAAGAAAAATGATAATATATTGACAGAGGAAGTCAAAGAGCTCTGAAATATCACTAAATACTACCCAAAGTCATGTAAATGGAAGGTAGGGGGCATAATGTTTCTGGCTTTGGAGCCAGGAAGATGTGAGTTCAAATCTTACCTCAAGCACTTACTTGTTATGTGATCCTGGGGAAGACTCTTAACTTTTCTCATTGATAAAATAAGGATAATAATAGCACCCAACTCACAATGCTGATGTAAGTATCAGTTGAGATGATGTGCAAAACACCCTACAAACCTTAAAGCCATATCCATATTTATTGTCATTATCATTATGTAAATATGTTAGAAAACAAAGTATATGATGGAAATAACTGAGATATAAGGGATGAAAAAAATAAAATCTGGCATGTGCACCTTCTCTCTGAGTAGGATAAAAGATGACAGCAAAAACATATTGGGGGAAACAGCTAGCTTTGCTGACCATTAACCCAGGATAAATTGTGTGTAGGTCCTACATTAGAAGGTTGGGGCAGAGGGAGGATAAGAAAGTGGATGCATGGAGGTTTGGGGAAGGTGGGAGATAGGCCAGCAAACTCTGCTCATAATAAAGTACGGAGGGTCTGCCAGAGGACCAAAGCCGAACCAGACAGGCTCCCAGTTCTGGAAAATGTCTGCTCTCAGGATCACTGACTCCTCCAGGAACCTCCTACGAGCAAAAGCTCCAGGCCAGTCTCATCTTCCTCAGTGAAGCAGAGGGCTTGTGTAGGGGAAAGATGTTGTGATTTTATGATTCCCCGTGTCCAGTAATCTTCCTCTTCTCTTGATTGTAGGTGCCCACACTTTCATTCCATAATTTTCCTGACGCTATTTCACACCAATGAATCAGTATGATCAGCCCATTAGGATCAGTATTATCTGTGGGGTAGAGGCTATATGTAATACACAACGATGCCAACAAACCCTAGGCTTGGGTAATTGACTCTGCTTAGGTCTATCTCCTTTGGCAAATCACAACTTCTCTAAATCTTGGTTTCTTCATCTATAAAATAAGAATAATAGTATTCACCCTACCTACTTCATGAAGTGGCTTCATAATTTGTTAAAAATTTTATTGGTGATTTTTTTAAACATGATTGTGACTCTTCATTAATTTTTCTGCTCATATAACCCTCCTTTATAACAAAGAAAAATAGTTTATCACAAAACGGTACCTTAACTATGAGAGACCTTGCATGCATTGTTCTATATACATTGGCATAGTTCATCAAACAGGATAAATTATATAGAACATTTTGTCAGTCAGTCAGTAAACATTTATTAAGTGCCTACTAAGCCAGGGACTATGATGAGCACTGGAGATACAAGTACAAGAAAGGCAGTCCTTAGTCTCAAGGAACTTACAATCTAATGGGAAAAGGTCACACATGAAAGGAAGCTTTGAGGAAGTGGAGGGTGGTGGTAGAAAGGAAGGTAACTGATTTGGGGGCTTGATGAAGTCGAAAGTAGCAAAGTCAGATGGGAAATGAAAAGATGACTGGCTTAGGATTTCTCCTTAATTGGAAGTTTGGGGAGGAATCTTTCATTTCACCTTCCATTTAGAAAGTCACCTGCAAAATATTATAAAAATCAAATAAGCTATTATTATAACAATTCACATTAGAACCTTTCGTATTTTGATGGAGGCAAAGGTTTAGGACAGTAAGAATGGGTTAGTTACTGAAATGAGAGCAAAGGTTGCCAACGGAAGAGAATTTAATTAGAAAAAGGAACAGAATGAAGGGGTTGGATATGAAGAAGACTGATTCTCTGTGTGCCTAGAGGTTCCCTGCTTGTTCAGTTTCCATTGATTAAGACAGAAAGAAGCTGTGCCTAGCTGCTCATTGTGAAGGCATTGTGAAGGTCTCAGAAAATGTCTTCACTGAGGTGGCACCATGTTAAAATACTCAAGGAAAGCAGTCAACCAGGCATAGCAGAAAGAACACTGGAGGCAGATCAGCTGGGTTCAACAAGTATTTATTAAATAAAATACTTTGTGCTGGGCTCTGTGATAGATGTAGAGAAATAAAGATAGCAATGAAATTTTATCTGCCTTCAAAGAGTTAAGGGGAAAGCAGACACAAGTGTATATGTGTGTGTGTATGTATGTATGTGTGTGTGTGTATATACACACACACACACACATGTACATATATCCTTTGACAAGTCACTTTATCTAACTGAGGTTCCATTTGCTCATTAATAAATGAGGGACTTGGAATGGATTATCTCTGAGGTCCCTTTTAACCAGGGGTGTGCTGGAGCCAGCTTGTACCCAGCTGGCATGAACCCACTGTTAAATTTCCAGTGTGAGCAAATACTATGAAGTAGGGCTTGATTTATTGCTTGTAGATTGTCTCTAGACTTACAAATGTGATGGAGAAAATGTTAATAATGCAGTTTAAAGGTAAAAGTACGATCGAGGTGAGGAGGAGGAAAAAATGTAAATGATAACTTTATTATATATTTAAAGAGAATAATACATTGTATTATTTATTGTACATAACAGACTTGTGGTTTCATGTGCAATCTTGTTATGGAAATGCTTGTTTTATTCTATAAATTAAAGATAAAACAAAAATAAATCTTAAAGGCAAGAGAAATGTATTTCAGTGTATATATATTTTTTTCCTTTGGAGAGCTACTTGTTAAACATTTACCAGCATATCCTGCTATTAACTCTACAATCCTTTCAGCATTACTGGAAAATGGAGGGTGGGTAATGAGGAGAAGGAAAAAATAGAAGAAGAGGAAGGAAGGAAGGAAGGAAGGAAGGAAGGAAGGAAGGAAGGAAGGAAGGAAGGAAGGAAGGAAGGAAGGAAGGAAGGAAGGAAGGAAGGAGAAAGAAAGGAAGGAAGGAAGGAAGAAAGAAAGAAAGAAAGAAAGAAAGGAAAGAAAGAAAGAAAGAAAGAAAGAAAAGAAAGAAAGAAAGAAAGAAAAGGAAGAGAAGAAAGAAAGAAAGGGAATGGGGAGTGGTCCTTCAGAGTATTCCCAGGTTTGAACTAGGTTAAGGGATCATAGGTGAGATGGGCCACCTCCTCCAAAGGGCCTTTCATGATTCCTCAGGGGCTAGTGCTTCTCCACTAAATAATCTTGTCTTTATTTTACATATATTTATTTACATAAATATGCATATATACATATATGTTTATAACTTATGTTGTGTACATTCATATATATGTATATGTGTGTGTATATTTATACACACACACACACATACCTCCATACACACATACACTATACACTTGTGCCTGCTTTCCCCTTAACTCTCTGAGGACACAGACTATTTCTCTGCTATCTTTACGTCTCTAAATCTACCACAGAGCCCATATTACATTTTATATAATAAATATTTGCTGATTGACTGAAGACAGAGAACAAGCTTACGATAAGCAGAGCGGTATTTTCTAAGATTTTGATCAGAGAAGAGTGCATACGTGTACAAGTAACAAGTTAGGGTTAGGGTGTAAGTCAGGGCTTAGGGTTAGAATCGGAGCATATTTAGGGATAGGGTTAGGGCTTAGATTCAGGATTAGGGTTTAGGATTAGGTTAGGATCCTAATTAGGATTAGGATACAGTGCATCTAGGTTTAGGATTGTAAAATCTTTGAAGGCAACAACAATTTCCCTGTTATCCTTGTTTTTCTAGCATTTAATTCAGGGTCTAGGACATGGGAACTTAATAAGGTCTTGTTGATTGAAAACTTAAATGGTAAATTCTTATTGATGGATGGATGGAGGTGGCAAAGTTAAGAGTAATGGTGATATCTAAGATGAATGGAACAAGGCTGATGAACAGAAAGGCCAAGGTTTTTGAGAAGACTTTAATGAGTATATGGAAACAAGGATTATGGTTAAAAAACTATATCACTGAACTCCTTGGAAAAAGAGAGAGAGGCCCCTGAGGCTGTGATGTGGAACTGAATGAGATAAGCATATGGAGCAAACCTCAAAGGAAAAGGGGCTTCAGAGTGATGGTGGCTGAGGGAGAGAGGAGGGGTGTCTGAAAGAAACAGTGGGGAGTTTTGGCTGGGTGTCAGAGTATGTAAATACCTTGTAAACAGGGCCCCAGTGTCTTAACTGAATTCAGACATGGAGCCAACTTTCATGCCAAGATTTTGGGAGCTGAGGCATAGCCCAAAGATACCCTGAATGTGGAGCCCTGGTGTCTAGGCTTCAGTTCAGGAAATGGGGGGGTGGTGTAGACTGGTGACTGAGGCAATCCTTGATTCAGAACTGATTTGTGTCTTTAAAAAAAAGGCAAAGGCAACATCAACAACTTCCTCCACTGTCCCACTCATCTGGCACATGAAGGAGCTTTTACTACAAAAGGCATGATGTTGTCTCCGACCCCCAGGGAATACTGGGGAGCTCGCAATAGAGGCTCTGGCAATAAGGATGATAATATAACCTTACTTGACAGGAAATATATGACAAGACTTGACTGGAAGTAGGAGATAGGGCTTAAAGATGCACAGATCTTTTCTTTTCAGACTCTTTTGGGCAAGTAGAATGGCAGTTGACCACAATGTTCCTCTGGTGGGTAGGGAAGATCTCAAATGGAACTCCTTCATCTCTCTCTCTCTTGATTTGCTCCTATATAATCAGTATGGCCTCATGCCAAGGAAGGGTCAACCGGACCAAGGAGCGGTAATCTAATTCAATTCTGATTGCAGTACTGTTACTTCATTCGTCTTAATTATATCATAACTCTTAGGCTTTAGAATTGGAAGCGATCTTAGAAGTGACATAATCCAAATCTTTCATTTTACATTTCCTTCCAACCTCTTGAAGTCCCTGATTTTCATCTAGATGCAGTCTAAGCATCTTTTACATGGAACTTTTCCTCCTTTACCTGGTGCGAAAACTCTTTTCCTCAAGACTATTGTAAAATATATAAGTTCATTTGTTTGTGTGAATTTTTTAATTCTTTTAACTTGACCCATAGGGAAAATGGATAGGAACATGGTAATTGAGAAGGAGGAGGGGAGAGTGCCTAGATGTGCCACAAGACTGGGAACTTTTTTTTTTTTTTGAGAACATATCAAGCTAGACTTATATCTATGGACACTGCACTACCCTCTTCAAATGCTGCTGAATGTAGATTCCTTATTGATTCTTAAGGGAGAGGATATCCCTTAGCTCACACGTACTCAACTCTTTCATATAGCAGACCCAACAAAAGGCTATTGTAAATAGTAATGGCAGGTAAACCCATTTATCCAAAGAAAATAGCAAAAGGAAATTAGAGAGGTTCTATAGATTAGAATATACAAGAAAATTCTGGTGGATGAGTTCTGCTGGGAGTGAAAAAAATGCCACAAAGCTTAAAAGGTGAGAAGGGCAGATCTCACCTAAGGGGAAATTCTTTCCAAAATCTCTAGGGAGGAAAACAAAAAATCAGGGTCTAGTAAAGGGTAAATATCCCCTATATGTCTGAAGCCTCCCAAATCTTTCTTTCTTTCTTTCTTTCCTCCATGTGTCTCTTCTTCCAGAAGCTCTAAAACCAACTCTGCCCCTTAGCCAAGTATCCATCACCTCAGTATTCCTTCTGTCATTCTCCTTCTGCATTTATAACCCCAGGAAATATTCCGGAATTGGGTGAAAGATAGGTTACACAAACTATATTAGCATGAATGGAATGCATGCATTTTATAGACACATAGATGTGTGTGTCTCTCAATATAAGGGATTTTTAACTTATATCATTCTGTCTCATGCATTTAGCATAGTGCATGGCACAGAATAAGCACTTACTTAGTGAAGATCTTCTGGCATAAAGAAGTCCATCCTGGGAGGACATAGGCTCCCCTACTGAGTCTTAGCTTCTGAGAATGGGCTTACAGTTCCCAAGTCTCCCACCATAGGTATTTCTGGCAATAGGTAAAGTCCTTGTCCAGGTTACCCAGTTTACATCTAAAGAAAGAATTTATCTTTGACCCCACAGATATATTATCCTTGAAAATGTTATTATCAGTATTTTCCATGCCTAAATTTTATAAATTTTAATCTTCTGAAAGGGGAGAATATAATAATGCTTTCAAGATCATTATTTCATTTTCATTTTTAATAATGTTTCCCCCAATTACATGTTAAAACAATTTTTAACATTTGGGTTTTTTTTAAGTTTTGAGTTTTGAATTTTATCCATCCTTCTGTCCTTTCCCCTTGTTGAGACAGTAAGAAATCATGTATATAGTTTTTATGCATGGAAGTATGTAAAACATTTTCATATCAGTCATTTTCTACAAGAAGACAAGAAAGAAAGAATAAAAGGAAGGAAGGAAGGAAGGAAGGAAGGAAGGAAGGAAGGAAGGAAGGAAGGAAGGAAGGAAGGAAGGAAGGAAGGAAGGAAGGAAAAGAGAGAAAAGTAGTATGCTTCAGTCTGTATTCAGTCAACATTAGTTCCTTGGAGGTGGACAGTGTTTTTCATTAGTCCTTTGGGATTGTCTTGGATCGTTATACTATTATATTGCATCATTTACAATTCTTCATCATGTAATATTACTGCGTACAACATTGTCCTGGTTCTGCTTACTTCACTTTGCCTCAGTTCATGTAAGTCTTTCCGGATTTTTCTGAAATCATCCTGCTTGTAATTTCTTGTAATGCAAAAGTAATCCGTTGCAATCATATAGCATGACTTGTTCAGCCATTCCCCAACCAATGGGCATCTCCTTGATTTTCTAATTCTTAGACACCACCAAAAGAGCTGCTATAAATATGTTTGTATAAATAGATAATTTTTCTCTTTCTTTGATTTCTTTGGTATATAGACCCAGGAGTGGAGTAAAGAGTATGCCCAGTTTTGTACTCTTTTGGATTTTGTTGGTAATATATAGGAGTGTTGACAATTCATGTGGGTTTATTTATCTCACAACTTTACTGAAGTTATTAACTGTTTCAACCAGTTTTTTAGTTTATTCTTTAGGGTTCTCAAAATATACCATAATATCATTTACAAAGAGTGACCATTTTGCTTCCTTGTTGAATATCCTTATTCCTTCAATTTCTTTTTCTTGTCTTATTGCTAAAGTTAGAATTTCTAAAACAATAGTGAATAATTGTGGTGATAATGGACATCCTTGCTTCATCTCTGATCCTATAGGGAAGACTTCTAGCTTATTCTCACTACAGATAATACTTGCTGTTGGTTTTAGATAAATACTATTTATCATTTTAAGAAAGGCTCCATTTATTTTTATGTTTTCTAGGGGTTTTACTTTAAATAAGAATGGGTGTTATATTTTGTGAAAAGCTTTTTCTGCATCTATTGATATAACCATATGTGTTTTTGTTATTGATATGATCAATTATATTGACAGCCAGCTGAGGATTCTTGGTATAAATCCCACCGGGTCATAGCATATGATCTTTGTGATATGTTGCTATCATTTCTGTATTAGTATTTTATTTAAATTTTTTGCATCAATATTCATTGGGGAAATCGGTCAACTGCTTTCTTCCTGTTTTTGCTTTTCCTCCTGTTTTTGCTTTCCACAGGTTCAGGTGTCAAAACTACATTTGTGTCCAAAAAATAGAACTCCTTATTTATCTTTTTTCAAATAGCTTATATGATATTGGAATTAATTGGCATGTGGGATTAAATGTTTGTTAGAATTAACTCATAAATCTATCTAGTCATGTGAATTTTTTTCTTGGGGAATCCATTTATAGCTTGTTCAATTTTTATTTCTATGATAGGATTATTTAAGTATTCTGCTTCCCCTTCTGTTAATCTGGGAAACTTATATTTTTGTAAATATCCATCCATTTTGCTTAGACTGTCAGTTTTGTTGCATGTAACTGGGCAAAACAGCTTCTAATACTGTGTTAATTGCATCTTTATTGGTGGTGCCTTTACCCTCTTCATTTTTGATACTAGTAGTTTGGTTTTCTTTTTTTTTTTTTAAGGCAAAGTAATTTGTAATAAAATTTTTATTTCTTCTTCTTTGGTTTTGGCTAAAACATTTTTTTAATTGTTGATACTAGTGATTTGTATTTCCTCTTTTCAATAAAATTAGCTTATTGCTTATTTTATTATGTACATATATTTAAGAACAGCTCCTAGTTTTATTTATTAATTCAATGAGTTTTTTCTTTCAATTTTGTTTGTCTTTTATTTTGGTGTTTTTGGATTTTTATTTTGGTGTTTAATTAGAGCTCTTGATTCACGCAATTCATCGATCTATTGTTTCTCTGTTTTATGGATGAATGTGTTTAGTAATAAAAAGTTTTCCCTTAGGACACTCATCCATACAGTCTCCAGTCAAGCTGCCTGCTAGGTTTCAAATGTAGGTAATATGGAAAATGAATAAACACGTGCAGAAAATCTCTTATTTTCCTACTAATGCAGAAATTGTTTGTGATTTGGGGGCAACCCACTTCCAATGTCACATTTATCATGGAAAGGGAAGGGACAATCTCTAGTTTCACGATGAACAAATCACCTAATTTTTTTGAGCCTCAGTTTCTTGCTCTATAAAGTGGGAATAAAAATAGTACCTATTTCCTGAGGTTGTTAAGCAGCTAAAATGAGATAATACATATAAAGTGCTTTATAACCCATTGGTACATTTATATTTGTATACATATTGTATGTTTATATTTTTATGTATATATGTGAAAGTGAGTATATTCATATTTGAGGGGGGCAGCTATAGAGTTCCAGGCCTGCAGTCAGAAAGAATCATCTTCTTGAGTTCAATTCTGGCCTCAGACACTAACTAGGTGATCCTGGGCAAGTCACAATCCTATTTGCCTCAGTTTCCTCATCTATAAAATGAGCTGAAGAAGGAAATGGCAAACCACTTTAGTATCTTTGCCAAGAAAATCTCAAAGGGGATCATGAAAAGTCAGACATGACTGAGATTACTTCCACTTACATTACATTCAAATATGTGTATATGATTACATATATGTATATATATACATACATATTCCCATATATGGACACATATATGATGATCTTCTCTAAATTTAACTTAGATAGCCATGCTCAAATTCTTTCTAACTGAGTAGGTCTTACCAGTCCACTGGTCTCACTTTAGAGAATCCCCAAGAGTCTCCATACCATCATGAACCATCAAAAAAGAACTTTAACCAAGGGAGATAGCATGTTACAGAGGAAAGGGTCTTGGCCCTGTAGACAGATGACTTGAGTTCAAATATTTTTTTTTGCCACTCATTTATCCATATGACCTCAGGCAAGTAGTTTATCCTCTCTAGGACTCAGTTTCTCCTTTTGCTAAAATGAGTGGGGTGGACCAAATGCCTTATTAAAGTCTTTTCTAGTTCTGGATCAATCAGCAAATATTTAAGCCCTTACTGCATGCTACCTACCCTGTAAGTACTAGGGATACAAAGTCATTCCTCTCCGGTACTCATTGTTTTTTACCTAAGAAAACAAATATAATTGCTATTTACCACCTATGTGACCTCTCTGGGAACTCAGTTTCCTCATCTGTAAAATGGGAAGGCTATCTAGATGACCTTTCAGACCCTTCCAATTCTAGGTCTAAGATCAACGCTAGGACAAAGGGTTTCATTCATGTTGTCCTGGTCCACAAGCAGAGTCAGCATGGAGGTTGAGACAGGGAACATGTGACTCTTCTGCCGTGTCCTTTAGTGGACAGATTCCTGGAATTTGAGTCAGTAAGACTGGGTTCAAATCCTGCTTCTGACTTAGTAGCTGTGGGAACCGGGAAGTCATTGAACTTGTATGAGTTTCAGTTTCCTCATTTATAAAATTGAGGAGGAGAGGATAAGAGGAAGGAGGTTTACGCACTCAATGGCTTCTGAGGTCCCTTCCAGGTATAAATCTATGATTCTCTGAGTTAAGAACCAAACAATAGAGCATCGCTGCATTTAGCATAATCAGCCCATCGATAATTTTGCTCCAAAAAGTATTAAATCTCCATAAATTTCAAAGCTATGAAAATTTTTTTAGAATTATGGAACCTAAGATAAGAATGATCCAGTCATTAATAACAAGACAAAAACCAGACAACAAGGAATATTTCTTCAGAGATAAATTTAGAAAAACTGGATGTGATGATCTACCCTAAAATAGCTAATACCAGCACTATTTGATGTCAAACTCAAGTCCTTGGGGGAAAGTCTATCTTCTTTTATCTTTTTCCTTTAAACCTTGATTCCCCTTTGAAGTAAAAGGCTGTTTATTCACTATCTTTATTTTACAACCTTCTAAAATTTGATTTTTATCAACTAAAAATACTGACATCGTAGCCAGAAAGAGAACATCAATTGAAACCCTGATATAAGCAACACAGAACTTTATTATCAATGGCACAAGGTCTTGCTTCATATCTGAGACTTCTTTCCATATCCTTCAACGTCACTCTCTTTTTCTAGAGCAGCTTTAAGCCCTCTGCAGTGTTGAGACACGACCAAGTTGGCTGCTTGCCCGAGGCTTGTTTCTTAGAAGATGAAGCTCCCCCTCCACTTAATCACAAGTGGAGCAACAGTGTGCTTGGCCTGACACAGCTGGATGTAGTCATGGCATGGTTAGTTTAGCATGGTGACATCCGAATGTTATTCTTCACACAGATCTGGTGAATTACTGTCCATAGTATGAGAGCCCTTCCATGCCAAGTAGGACACTTTTTTAAAAAATTGGTACTTTAGAGACATAGAGTGAGCTTATTTTTCCACCCAACTCACCCATTCATCCAGTCCTCTTCTTTTATCCCCCCATTCCCTGCCTTTTTTAAAATTAACTCCCTCTTAAATACATGAAGAGGAAAAGTAGCAGGGAACTTTAAAATTGGAAATTCCCTTCACCTATACAGATAGCAATCCAACTATAACTTAGTAGATAAATAATAAGGTTGGAAAAGTTGGTTGAGGCCAAATGGATTTAAAAACTAAGCAGAGGCACTTACATTTAATCCTAGAATGAATAAGGAAATATCAAAGTTTATTGTGTAGTTTATTGACATAGTTAGATTTGCAGGTTAGGAAAATCAACTATGTGAAAGATGGATTGCAGAGGGTTGCAGATTACATGTAAAAATACATTGCAGGTGTATCATATATAATGTATTTATTATATACATATGTGTAATGGGTTATATACATAAAATACACCTGCAATTACATTGAAGATAACAAGTAAAAATACACCCATACATAGTCTCACAGTTAACATTCAAACTCTAACTCCATTTCCTTTATAATTCATACTTTCAAGGGCTAGCATTAACACTTGACCTGGGAACAAATAGGCCCCCTGGGGCTAACCGTATTATGAAAGAGCTTAACTTCTTTTATGACTGGGGATTTGGATAGGTCTTTTGAACCAATGAAGAAATAAGCCTCAGAGCAAGAGATAAAAATCTCTGTTTGTAAGTTTGCAATGCAGTAAGTATCTGTCTTTCCAGCAGCTAGATTTTCTGAATCTACCATAGTGGAAAATTCTCATGGATTTCCATTCCATTCCTTAGAGGGAAGTTATTGATAATATGTAAGAAATCTATTTTGTTAGATTTTAAGAGGCAAGTTATGCAAAGAATTTAAATGGTTGTTTTATCTGCTACCATAAAAGACAAAAGTACAAAGGGTTCTAGGCCCTTACCAGAATCCTCCACTCTAATGCATCCATGTGAAGATAGACGTGTGAAGATCTCTACCCAGATGGCTTAATGTGGCTTGAGTTATACAGTGAGCGTCTCACTCTCACTCAAATCTAGGAGCTCCCTTTCTCCCAATAACTGCGTGTTAGTGCCTTCCAGCTGCCAACCCCAATATTACATGGCCTTGGGTTGAATTTTAGCCACCTGCATCCTTGAAACTCCTACGTTTGATCATCCAATAGACATTTTTCTTTTATTTCACCAGAAACAAATTAGATTATTTTCTGCTACCCAGTCTCTTCACTATCCTAAACCACTCGAACTTGACATTATGAAGCCAGAGATCTCCTTTGGGAGGTACAAGGCTATGTTCTGGGATCATTCCCACAGTTGAATTCTGGGATTCCAGGTGCAGCCAGCACAGAAAAAAATAATGGTCCAGAAAGTGAGGGGGAGATCAGTGCCTACCAATCATATGCGGTCTATTAAATTTTGTGTTCCATGAGTATTATTGCATGATACTATTTTATTAATGACATTGAAACATCTGACATACTTAGTTCACTTGAGTCTTGTTAATTTCTGTAAACACATGTACAAATATTCTATAACAGTGGAAGCTAACTGCCAACTTTTCATTTTACATGTACACTCCTATAAAATTTGATTTCTTTCCTACTAAATTGTAAGTTTTTAGAGTTGGAAGAAACCTGAGAAACTTAACTCCACTCCTCTCATTTCACTTGCTTTTTGAAAACAAATTTTATTAAGGTCTTTTGTTTTTTTTAAATCTCAGTTGTTTCCAGAAATATCCTTCCTTTCCCTTTTCCCTTGTAACACTGAACCTTCCCTGGTATAAAGAGAGTCATTTAAGGCCTCTCCTGGTGAATTTGATGAGTCCCCCCAGAGCACTTGATGGGATAGAAGCAGCTAGGTGGTACAATATATAGAGTGTTGGGCTTAGAGTCAGGAGAAACCAAAATTTGAATTCTGTCCCAAATGCTAGTTTTGTGACCCTAGGTAATACCATAGTTTCTTAGTTTTTCCCTCTATAAAACTAAGAATAAAAGCACCTTCCTCACAGTGTTGGAAAGATCAAAATAAATAATAAGTGTAAAGTTTATATTAAATGTTAAAATGTGAAATTTACTGTTAAATTATTGTATCTTATAAATGCTAACTATTGCAGAACTCAAATCTTTATCTTCAGAGGACCTCCCATTCAAGTAGACATATGTCCTGGAATCTTGCAGAAAGGATACAGGGAATTTTTCTGATTAGTTCCAGTGATTGAAGGTATCTTCTAGACTATAGGTGACTGAAAATCAGGAGGGACAGATTTTTGTGTGAAAAATGACCATTCCCATATGGTCTTTAAGAGCTGAAATTTTAGGTTGTCCCTTTTTTATATATCTCTCATCCTTAAAAATCCAAGCCAAAAATGCAGCATAGAGCAGAAGCAAATAGCAGAAGCATATGCTAGCACACAGCCTAAGGAAGGAGTTTAAGGACATTGTTCTTGAACCTATCCCTACTGTGTAGAAGACTGGGAATTAAGGTCTCAGGATCCTGGCTTCTAGCTTTTTAAACAGAGAAGGAAGAATTTCCTAGGTAGCACCAACTTTAGAAATTGCCACATGAATGACCTTAAGTTAAAGAGCTCCAAGTTTGAGAGTTAATGTATAAAACCTTTTGGGAAGAAAACATTTCCTGATTCTGTGTGCTCCTTGGACAAAATAGAGGTAGTCTACATAGCTCCTATGCAGCATCTTACTTAAAGAACTGAGTTACTCAGACAGTACAGGTAAAATGGAAAGAAGTTACTTGGTCAGCAGACCCCAGACTAGGCTTTCATTTTTAATGAGGGATGGTAGTCTAAGGTAGTGCTAAAATCCTGAGGAGAACATGTAACAACTTTGTGGGAAAGAGGGATTATTGGAATGAAAATAGTTACCCTGTTAATAACCCTAAATTCAGTTCCTTTCCAGGGGGCAACTGTTAATTTTTTGAGTACTTTATGTATTTATATTAATGCACGGGCTTTTTTAAATCTCTTGTATAATATGCATCCCCAGTATCCATATAGTAAGTAATGCAATGTGATAGTGGGTAAGAAACCTAGACATAAGATAAGACTTATTTGGCAATGATCCACAGAGAAAAATCAACTATCTTGGGGTCAAGCTTCCAGTATTAAATCACAATTGTCACTGAGCCCAGGGCCCTTTTTAGGCTTTGGTTGGAGACAGTCACATCTAAAAGGCCAGAAATGTGGATAGGCATGCAGAAGGGACAAATACATTGCCCTCTGGGTTTAGTTTTGTCTTATGCCTTTTTCTCACACACTCAGCTATATTGGAAAGTGGAAAAGACTTAGAGTTCAAACCTGAAATCTCAGAGGTTTTGGTCATAATTGAATAAATAGTCCTTACATAGCTTATTTAGAAGTATTGGGAAGTACATTCACCACGAACTAAGGGAAGGTTACTTGCATGGATCCTAAATCCAGTGTAGTCCAAAAGAAAAGATGAACTTGGTATTGCAGACACTAATAACTTATATATGTGTTCCTGTTCTTTGTTCAAAAGGGGTCAACATTTGAAACTAAAAATCTTCTGATAAGGATACATGGGGCCTCATAACCAAGATTCTGAGAGAAATAAGACTGCAAGATGAAAACTTCTGAGACCTTTTTTCCATAGGGAAAGTTTCTTGCTGGTCTAAGAAAAGAGTTTTTTTTTTACTAAAAGTATTGTAGTAAGAAAAAATCCTAAGCTAAAAGAGAATGTTAACGTCTTTTCTTCCCTTGAAGGGAGGTTACGGATTTCAGCTAGTCAGAAGCTGCAGGCAGAAAGTGTCCAACAGAGACTATACAGTCAGTTGAACACCATGTCAGTGTGAACCACGCATCTAGCTGAGTATTGTCAAGCAGATCAGTGTGTTCAGTGGAGCAACATACAACAGTGACTCCAAGATTGGAAGGGAGCAGACCTCTTGGGACAGGACAATGCTAGCAGAAAAAGACATTTGAGGTGCTAATTTTATGTCTACCCTTTCCATATTAATAGAATGTTGTACATATTTATGGACAAGGAACCACAGGTTCATTGGGTGAAGTATTTTGTTGGTACTTTTTGTACTACCGCTTTTCCCTGTATTTTTTTCAATACGTACAATTATTATACAAAATATTTATACCTTCTGACTGACTATTAAAAGTAAACACATTGGTGGGGGCTTGTGATATAGGGAATAATGATTCACAGAGTACCTTGAGCTTGAGGAGGCAGTTTCTAGGGGAACTGATTTGTGAGATGAGGAAGGGAAATCACAAGGTACTACAATTGTATCAAATAAAAATAATTAAGCAAAAATACCCACTTTACTGATACTGTATTTGATAATGTATATAATATTCTGCCCTTTTATGCCTTTGTCTCTCTCTCCCTAAAGGAGGAAGGTCTGATTCATTAATTATTCTCTAAGACCATTACTGGGTTTTCAGTTACTTGGAGTTTCTTTTAGTAATATTTTCATTCATATTGCTATAGTGATTATGTATATTTTTATTCTTATTTCACCCAGCATCAATTCATATAAATCTTACATTTCTCTAAATTGTTCATGTTCATCTTTCCTTATTACACAATAAAATTCTACTACATTCATATGCCACATTTAATTCACACTTTCCCTAATCAGTGGACCCCTACTTTATTTCTGGAGTTTTGCTCCCATAAAATGTACAGTTATGAATATTTTGGTATACATGGAAGCTTTATTTCTATCCTCTACCTCCTTGGGGTCATACAGTTAGTAGTGAGATCAGTTGGTTAAAAGCTTAATCACTTTTCTTGCATAATTATAAATCGACAGAAGCAACCCTTTTCATTTTATAGAAAAAGAGCAGAGTCCCAAAGGGGAGAGGTGATCTATCTAGTATCACATAGTAAATAGTAGCACTGGGATGGAAATCTAATGATCTTTCATTGTGCAATTGTTATAGCTTTTGAGTTATAAAAATATTTTCCAAATAAACAGATCCATCATCCCAAAGCCTTACGAAGACAATATTTGGTATAGGGGGCTTGAATGAACAAAAAACTACCTAAGAATCACAATTGCACATACTGAGAGGAATCAGATTGGTATGACACTCTGACCTTATGTAGACCCTCATTTCCTTGTTATGTCTGTTATAACTTTACTTAACTATGCAAGAGGATATAGTTATGAAAAGGCAGTGGTCAATCGGGAAATACAAAATCATTCACTGAATTTCACTTTGCACTCTGCTTTAAGATAACCTGTTTGTTCAGACTTTTCGCACTACACCTGCCAATCCTACTCCATCATACTGTCTAATTCCAGCTTTGAGAATGACCTACGCATACATATTTGCCCTCTTCAGCTTCTATGGATGCAATTCTTAGGAATTTCCCAAATGTCAGTAAGTGAATAAGACCCAAACCCAGAGAAATCTAAATTTTTGAGTCTATTTTATTTTCTGTTTTTTGGCCTCAAAATGAATCATTGCAATTATGTGCAGTTCTGTGACACTGAATATCTTATCGTCTCTTTGGGACTTTGTTTTCTTAATTACAAAATGAAAGTCTTGGATTAAACAATCTTTTAGGTCCCTTCCAACATTTTCAGCTTTGAAATTAGATAATGCAGTCAAACCTCAACTTTTTGGGGGGTAACATTCCTAGAAAATGGCACAAAAGTAAAAAAACATGAATGTTGATACATTAAACCTATGGGAAATAGGGGGTTAGAGTCTTATGATCACCAAGAATTGAAATCTTTTGCTAGAAATTGCTGAAAATACACTTTTCTGCAGACAGTTCTTCATAACAAAACATTTCTTCTGATCATACTTACTTTGTGTAACAGAATGATCATGAAATAACCCATAAAATGCAGTACAAAAATAAAATTGGCAACATGAAAAACATTTTTCTTCATTAGTAATTCCCTAGAAATCTATGACCTTTAAACTTTAATCTTTAAACTTTATAAAATATTTTCATAACCATTATTAAACTCAAAACCATAAAATGTGAAAAGAGACCAATTTAGGAGATTATCTCGTCTAATACTTCAGTATTACAGATGAGAAAACTGATGCCCAGAGAAATGAATTAATATTTAGCATTATATGGCTATTGTGTCAGAACTGGAACTTGAACACAATTTTCCTGCTTCCATTTATGTTGTCATTGAGTAATTTTTCAGTCATGACTCTTCATGATCCCATCTGGGATTTTCTTGGCAAAGATTTGTGTGATTTGACATTTCTTTCTCTAACTCATTTTACAGATGAGGAACTGAGATAAAGAGGGTTAGGTGACTTGACAAGGGTCACATAGGTAGTGTCTAAGGCCATATTTGAACTCAGGAAGATGAATCTTCCTGACTTCAGATCTAGCACTCTGTCCCCTGCACCACATAACTGCCCCACTGTTCCACCTGCTGAATACTCACTTCTCTTTTAACTACAGTATGCAAAATTAGTCCATATTTTTTTCACAGTTTTTTTTACACTAAAATGGGGACAGGAGAAGATTATATGCCGTTATTAGTTAGAAGCAGCATAGAATACTGGATAGAAAGCTGACCATGGATTATGGAAGGTCTGGGTAAAGTTCTGCCTCTAACCTGGCTCTCTGGCCCTCCCAATAACCCCAAGCACTACTCTAAGACCATATAATATGGATGAGTTGCTGATCTCCATTGGTGAAGGAAGTGGCTACACTGATAATCCCACTAAATCACTTTTCCAAAACAAGGAGAGCAAAGTTAATTACTTAGAGCTGTCAATACCTGACAGCACCTAAAGGGCAAGTACGCTCTTAATTGGCATCCTTGCTGTTGGTCTTCTGGTAATCCAGAATTTCAAAGAGCGCTAAGAATCAACTAAATATAATAGATTCGTTCTTGAAATTGCTATAGATGAGGTGATTGAACTATTTATATTTCTAACAGCTAGACCAGTTTTGCATCAGAACCAACTATTCTGTTTGTTTATATATCTAGATTGTCTGCCTAGAGGGAGCACCATTATTAACATTCTGCCTTTCTCTTTGTTCAATCTGTTCTCAAAAATCAGAGGAATACAGAAGATAAAAAAGAAGAAACTGCTTTGAACGTACCATTGTCAGGGAGGGTAGAGCAGAGCTCTGTGCTTCAGGTAAAGACTGGTTAGATAAGCTGGGAGGTTCATTCCAACTTTAAGATTCTGTGAACTTAAGAAAAACAAACTTGAAAACTCCAGGAGGCTGAGATCAAGTATCTTGCTTCCCTTGTTCCCTCCAAAGAAAAATTCAGCAGTAATTGCAGTATCATTCTACATTTAAAAAATGATAAACATCATCAAATTTTTTCATCTATAAAGCACAAAAAAAATCTTGCCTTGAGGCTTAAACAACTTTCAGAAGTTCAGGATATTCATGGATAACAGCAATCTGCCAAGGGAAATACTGAAAAAATAAAATACACTTCTTTCTTTAAATAAAATACATTTTTTTCTTTCTAAAATGTATTTTTTAATTGGAGTAGGAGTAGGGGAGATAGAAATGATCAGAGCATGACTGGTAAACCAGATATATGTGACTTTCTATTTCCAAAGGTTTTGTGGAACATTGAAAACTCAGATGCAGTCCTCAAAGTGAATGCCCATAACAGACATTAAATGTTTTCCCAAAAAGTAATCATTTATTTTATGAGAAATTTAGATTTGGAGTTTAGAAGATAATTGTTAAACTTGCCATAGTTCTTCAGGCTTGAATTGAGTACCTGCATAGGCATCCTCATCCTCATTTTAGGTCCATGTAAGATAGAAAGAACTTTGAGACTACATTACTACACTACACTAAACATTTATTAAGTGCCTACTGTGTTTTGGGCATTGTGCTAAGGGTTGGGGATACAATTAAGAAAAATAAAGACAATCTCTACCCTCAAGGAGTTTACAATCTGGCAGGTGACAATAATTAACAAAAGAAAGCTGAGCAGAGGAGAGGTTAGCCAGCACCTAAAGTGAGGTTGGAGGGCATTATGATGGTGGAGTAGCCAGTGGGAAATGAGTTGGCTGGAATTCTGAGCCCTTTATCCCTCTATACAGGGTGACTTTGGGAAGAATTGTTTACTCTTTCCCCCCAGCCCTTATCCAGTCCTCCCGTCAGAGGGGCAGAGGCAACTGAGGCTACTGATGAGAAGTGAGTGCCAAAACTGAAGCAATCTTCACAATAATAAATGTTCTGATGATAAACTTTTCTTGGAGTGGGGAGAAGGGATGATGATGGAGTTAGAACCAAGCAGAGAAGGTGATGGGAAATAAACAGAGCTAGTGAAAGATGAAGTCCTTGTCCTAAAGACATTAAAATCTAGCTAGAGGGTGGAGATCAAGAGTGCTGTAACTAGAAATTTTTGTTCTGAGATAAGAGGTAGAAAAGGTCACCTGAAATTGAAGAGGAAAAAGCAATGTAGGAAATCTCCTCTTGTGTGTGGCAGGGAGGGGCAGCAGACTAAAGGAATAGAAACCCTAAGATAGAGAGGAATTTCGTTGCTGGATATCATTGTTTTCCTTGTTTCTGAAGAGTGCCAGTGGAGTTATGGGTTGATGTCTTGACTTTCATGTGAATTGAATTTAAATGAGCAGGGTTGCACAAAGTTTCAACCTCCCTCTCTTCCAGCATCATCATGGAAGTCCAGTGTCAAGACAAAAGTCAAAATGACTGGTGATGGCCTGAGATGCAGTGGATGACCTTGGTCTTTGATGGTTGATCAAGCTCTAAGCACTCCACAGCACCTGCTTTAGCCACCTTCATCTCCCATTGGAACAAATTGTTTTCTGCCCTTTCTATCAGAGGAAGTCTTCGCATGCTGTAGGTAGACATCCCCCTCACATTGACAGGTTTGAGGTGTTTGTTTCTGTTACACTCAACCTGGTTTAGCCCATCTGCCACAAAGATTTTACTAGAGTATTGGCTCCTGCATATGGTACCGTTTCTTGGACCTACAGGTGAGAGTCTGGTGAGTGATAGACACCAATTAGATGAGTAGCTCTGAAAAATGCTCAGCAAGCCCTCACACCCGAAGTGCCAGCACTCCCTGAACACCCCATGAACCCCCATTCCTGCTTGTTTAGTACTAAATTGTGATTTTACTGATGGACTGACTGTGTTATCACTGCTTTCAATATTCAGCACCGTCTAAATTAGACACTGAGTCACAAGACCCATTCACCCCGAGTTAGCTGTAGCTCAGATGATATGTATTTGTAAAATAAAGTTAGAACAAGGACACTTGTGTGTAATTATTAAGTACAAATGATGTACAGAGTGCTTTGGAATCATAAATTAATAATTGGCACTTAAGTGTTTGCAAAGTGCTTTACATATGTTATTTTATGATGAGGGGGAATGGTTTCAGAAAAACCTCACATGAACCTATATGATTCAAAGTAAAGTGAGCAGAACAAGGACAACATGGTACAAGTAACAGTAATATTTTATTATTATTGTATTATATTATATTATCATTATATGTTCATCATGAGCAACTGCGAAAGACTTGGCTACTTTGATCAATACAGTAATCCGAGACAATTCCAAAGGACTCATGACGAAAGAGATGTTATTTACCCCCAGAGAGAAAGCTGTTTAACTCTAATGAAGATTGAAATAGATTTTTCTTGCTTTTTTGCGATATAGCTAATATGGAAATGTGTTTTTCATGACTTCACATGTACAATGGGTACCATATTGCTTGCCTTTTCAATGGGTAGGAGAGCGACTAGATGGAGGAAGAGAATTTGAAATTCAACTTTTTTCTTTTTTAATTCATTTGCTTGCTTTCAATTTTCAACCATCACTTCCATAAGTTTAAATTTTCTTCCCCTCTCTCCTCACTCCCTCCCTGAGATGTCATGCAATCTTATATGGGTTCTACACATATATTCTTATTAAACACATTTTCACATTAGTCTTGTTGCTTAGAAGAATTAAAATGAATGGGAGAAACCATGAAAAAAACAAAACACAACACAAGAGAAAAGAGTCTGCTTCATTCAACATTCTGATTCCATAGTTTTTTCTCTGGGTGTGGATGGCATCTTGCTTCAAGAGTCCTTTGGGAATGTTTTAGGTCCTTGCATTGCTGTGAATTTTTAAAAAAATGAATGTTATATATGTTATTTCATTTGACCCTCACAGCAACTCTGGGAGGCAGGTGCTATTATTACCCCCAATTGACAGATGAGGAAACTGAGCCTTAGAGAAATTAAGGGACTTGTTCAAAGTCACACAGCTACTAAATGATTATGGTAGGATTTCAATCTCCCTAATTCTGACTCCTAATCCATTACTTTATCCATTATGCTACCTGGGCTAAACTTAGACAGGAAAAAGATTCCAAGTGGGTCACAGTGGGTTAACCTGAAAGGAATTGGGAAAAGAGATAAAAGGATGAGCCAGATAGGTTTGAAAAGTTTAAGCAACAAGCAGTCAACAGACATTTATTAAATATCTACTATGAGTCAGGCACTGTGCTAAGCTCTGGGGTTACAAAGAAAGGCAAAAGATAGCCCCTGCACTCAAAGAGCTCACAATCTGATGAAGGAAAGCAACACAAGAAAAGAAATTTAAAAGAGGAGGAAGAAGGAGATGGGGAAACCAGTATGTGTGTGTTTGGGGGTGGAGTGGGATGATGAAGTCCTACAAAAAACCAGGTGGTAGGAATCAGCATAGGATAGTAATAGACTATTAGCTGTTATTAGATATTATAAAGGCTACCCAACCTCTTCTTATGTTTTCATCTCAGGGCGTCTTCTCACCAGTCACTCTGCTCTGGATGCAAAAATCTAAAGGTAAGGCTCCCAAGAACTTAATCCTTTCATGTCTAGAACCCCTAGCCTGAAATTTAATGATCCTAGTAGAGAAAAGTAATAATCAATAATAATAGTCGAGCTAAAATAGAAATAGTAAAAGTCTCATGTGATCTACTCTATTGAGAAAGCATCATGGACCCTGGGCGTCTCTGTTCATGCTCCAGTCATCTGTGAATACCCCTAACATACTTCAAATTAAGCATTCTATCCACTCCAACACTTAACTGCCTAGCTGCCAGGAAAGTCACCATGTTTGGATTCAGGCATCACAGTCCCAGACAGAGGAGATAGAAATGGCACTAATAAAGATGAGAAAAGCAGGAAGATTAAGCCAAGAATATGCGAAGTAGGCGCCTACTGTGAGGAAAAGATGCCAAAAGAGGGAGAAAACTCCAACTTTACTAATGTTAGTAAAATGAAGGACTAGACCATAGGGGCCCAGCCCTTGAAGCACATTTAGTCTGTTTAGTCTGGTGCCAGCCCACATGGATGGTTGGGAAGTTTGCTTCTGGAACCATATGATAATGTACAATGGAAGGGCTATGCCCTTGATGTGAAGCATGAGCGGGTATGCTGTGGCATTTTCTTGACAGCTTGTTGTTGAAGTTTATCCTTTGTTCTCAAAGAGAACCATAATATCAGGCAGATGATGCCATCATTTGCAAATGAATTGGACTTCAATGAGGGAGGGCTGTGCAATGTCACCAACTTCACTTTCTCCTCCAGAGTCATCTGAGTCCATTGGCATGATATAGATCAGGATGACTGGAGATGGACTTTGTGGGGAGTAAAAGTCTTTAATTAGCTGAGAATCCAGAGCTGAACTTGCTTGCATAAGATTCAAGAGAGGAACTTGAATCACAGGACAGTCTCCCTCTTACTCATTGCTAGCACAACTCTTGCTAGAGTCCTCCTTAATAGGCTAATCCTTGACCTGGAAGGTAGTCATGTACCTGAGAGCCAGCATGGCTTTAGAAAGGGTAGAGAAACAGTTAATATGGGGTCTGCCGCCCAACACTTCCAGGAGAAATGTCAGGAGCAGAACAGAGGTCTGTATACAATGTTTATAGACCTGACCCAGGCCTTTCACATTGTTAGTCATGAGGGTTTATGAAAAATTATGTCAAAATTTGGTTGCCCAAAGAAGTTCATCAGCATTGTACGTCAATTTCATGATGGCATGTTTGCCTGGGTTCTGGAGAATGGACAATGCTCTCATGCCTTCCCAATCACCAATGGAGTGAAACAGGGTTATGTGCTTGCTCCCATGTTGTTTTAGCATGATGTTTTCAGCCATGTTTTCAAATGCTTTCAATGAAGATGAACATGGCATCAAGGTCAACTACCATACTGATGGTAAGTTCTTCAATTTGAAAAGGCTACAAGCCAAGACCAAAGTGCAGGGAGTGTTGGTGCATGATTTTCTGTTTGCAGATGACTGTGCACTCAATGCAGCCTCTGAAGCTGAGATGTGACAAAGTATGGATCAATTCTCTGCTGCCTGTGCTAATTTTGGCCTAATAATTAACACCAAGAAAACACAGGTACTCCATCAGCTACTACCACACCATCCATATGTGGAATCATCATAAAACAAATGGAGAAGTTTTGAATACTGGGGATAAGTTCACTTATCTTGGTAGTGTACTTTCCAGGGATGTACACATTGACAATGAGATTGACACTTGCTTTGCCAGAGCTAGCTCAGTGTTTGGGAGGTTCCAAAGAAAAGTTTGAGAGAGAAGAGGTATTCTGACTACCAAACTGAAGGTCTACAGAGACATTGTACTGACCTCATTGTTGTATGCCTGTGAAACATGGACATTCTACCAGCAGTATGCCAGGAACCTGAATCACTTCCGTTTGAACTGTCTTAGGAAGATTTTGAAGATCACCTGGCAGAATAAGGTGGCAGACATTGAGGTCCTTGCTCAAACTAAACTGCCAAGCATTCAAACTATGCTTCAGAGAGTGCAACTCTGATGGGCTGGCCACATTGTTCAAAAGCAAAATGGACACTTGCCAAAAAGACTATTATATGGAGAATTCTCATGGGGCAGGTGATCACCTGGTGTTCAGAAGAAGCAATACAAGGACACTTCCAAGGTCTCTCTCAAGAACTTTGGATTGATTGTGAGAAATGGGAGACACTGGCACAGAACTGCTCAGCATAGTGTGCCCACATCAGAAAAGGTACTGTGCTTTATGAGCAAAGCAGAATTGAAACAGCACAAAGGAAACTTAGGATGTGAAAATTTGGAGTAATCATCCCAAATGTTCACATGGATTATCTGTGCCCAGTCTTTGGTAGAGAATTCTGATTTCATATTGGTCTGATCAGCCACAGTTGTACTCACTGAAACTTCACTTTATCATGGTGAGGTCATTTTGATCCTCTTTGAGAACAAAGTACAAAAAACCAACCAACCAGAGAGAGAAGTATGACATCTGAGTTCTTAAAGCTGGGGGGGGGGGGCTCCTTAGAGGCTTCCCAGAGTCCTCATCTGGTCAAACAAACACTCTTACATAAATTAAAGCTGCACCTCAGAGTCTTTATACACTTTTTAGAGCCAGAAGGAATCACATCCCTTGTGAACCAGTGCCTCATTAACAAAAGGCATGGACCTTCTTACAAATCTTCCCAGGCCCTACAAAGGGTGGGAAAGATCCTCCTCTGTCACATTCAAATAAAGGCTTGATTATACTAAAAGAAAAACAGCAAAAGATCCTACTTTACTTGCCATTACATCTTTGACTCTCAATTCTATAAGATCAGCCAGTAAGCATGGAAGCCCTTTTCCCCACACCAAGCTGGCTCAGGAGTGCATGACCTCTTCTCAACTTTTGAGATAAGGATATCATATACAGATAAGGATAATATTATACATATCATCTGGATTCACTTGCAGTGAGAATGTCCTGACTATTAGAATTCAAATCCTCCAGCAAATGTACCTACAGTTATGTGAGCTGTATATGCTATGTAGGCATACCAATCAATGTCCTTTACTTTTTGAAATATCACATTCCAATTTTTCCTTTAATTTCTTGTAACCGTGGAGTTATCCTATGGTATTCTGATTGTTTCTGCTAGGAATTTAAGTGTCTTCCTTTCTGTTCACAAGATTTTTCCTTTAATCTAGTAGTTCTAAAATCTTACTACATGATTCTTAATGATTTAAACTTTGATTTTCTTTCTGTTGGTGGTCTGTGAATTCTCATGATCTAAACCTTGTTATACTTCCAATAGCTTTAGGCAACTTTCTCTGTATGATTTCTTTAAGTATGGCATTCAAGTTTTCTTTTTCATGCCATTTTTCTAAAATAAAAATGTAATTTTAAGTTAATCTATTTGGATTCTTTTTTCGAGTTCAGTATTCTTGTAGATTGTTATAGATTGTTCAGTGTGTTCTCTCACTCTTGGTATTGGTTTTTTTTTTAAATTCTGTTATTTTTACTTCTGTTTTTGAGTTTTTATGTCCCATTTTTGCTATTTTTAGATAATTATTGAAATGAGTACTTTCTGATTTTTGCCTCCCAACGTCTTTAATCCCTGCTTAGACTCACGGATTTACTCCTTGGGAACAAGATCACGTGTCTTTGTTTCCTTCTTTACTTACCTTGCCTTTTATTGTCAACCTTCTTCTCCTTATTCTTCTTGAGTCTTTTTATTTTTCCTGGACCTCCTTGTTCTTTTTGACAATTCCATCAACAAACAGGGATTACATTATCATTGTTATGTGCATCGTTTTCAGATTTATTTACCCAGCCTTAACCTCTTTCCTGACCTCCATTTTGACATGTCCAACTTCCTATTTGGCATCTAGAACTGGATTCCCATAGGCATCTTCAATTCAACATGTCCAAAACTGAATTCATTATCTTCTCCCCAAAACCTCCCCCCTTCCTAATTTCTCTATTACTATCAAAGGCACTTCCATTCTCCCATTCACCCAGGTTTTACATTCTAAGCAATATCCTTGATTTCTCTTTCCCTCACTTCCCCCATAGCCAATCTGTTGTGACATTCTATCAATTCTATCTTTAAACATTTCAAGGTCTCTCATATATGATCCCTTTTCTACTGTGATGCTGACACAACTCTAGGGCAGGCCCTCTTTACTGCATATCAAGACTATTGCAATAACCTTTCAGTCAGTATATCTACCTCAAGTCTCTCCCTATCCCAGTTCTTTGAGTTGTCAAAGTGATCTTCCTAAAGTATAGATCTATCCATGTCACTCCTGTATTCAATGAACTCTAGTAGCTCCCTATTACCTCCAGTGTCATATGGAAAATTCTCTATCTTTTAAAGCCCTTGATAACCTGGTCCCTTCTCAGCTTTCCAGTATTCTATTTTCTATATATTCTAACATCCATTGACACTGGCCTCCTTGCTGTTCCAAAGAAACTATACCTCCCAACCCTATATCATATAACTAGCTGCCTCCCTTTCACCATCCCTAGAATTCTCTTCCTTATCCCTCATCTCTGCCTTCTTGCTATCTTGGATTCCTTCAAGTTTTAGCTAAAATCCTACTTTCCACAAGAAGTCTTTCCTGATCTCCTTTACTTGCTAGTGCCTTCCCTCTAACATTATCTCTAATTTGTCCCATGTATTGTTTGTACATAGTCATTTGTATTTTATCTCCCTCATTAGACTATGAACTCCTTGATTAAAGGTATTGTTTTTGCCTTTCTTTCTTTCTATTGCCTGGTACATAGTAGATGCTAAATAAATGCTGGTTGACATGATTTGCCTTAGTACACTTCCAAAAGTTCCATTCCTCATTGTTCCTGTCCCTTTACATACTTTGTATCAAGGACAGTTGTCTTCAATCCTACTTCTTTTTCAACCCAAAAGTAGAATATAAACCTGGAGCTTGTTTCTCTTAACTTTTTTTCTTAACTTTTCTTAAATTTTGCCAAAGTCTTCTTTCTTGAATTTACACTAGACTTCTTTTGTTTGTTCTTTGGATTATTCTTCTCTCTTCTCCTGATGTTTTTCCCCTTAACCTCTCAAAGAAGCATGCAATAGAAAATTTGGTGTGATAGAGAGAAATTGACCCTAAGGAAGTTCTCATGCCTCCTTCTTCCAAGGATGCCCATATCAGACTTATAAAATAAGTTCATAATCAATTCCACAATAGCATCATTGAAGGAACCAGATGCCAGTGGCAAATGGATATATTGTTACTGAAGCATCTATGTTAGGATGATGTCCACATTGTTTATACCTTTGTGATGAAGTAAGCTCCTGTGAATGTTGTTCTGCCTGTGCAGTTATTGTGGCTTGGGAAAAAAAGAGCTTTCTCAGTACAAGTTCTCAATATTTGTTTTATTTAGTAGACCTGAAGACCTTGGCCACAGTTAACTGTTTTTGATACACCCAATGGAAATTCTTCAAGCACTTTTGAACGTAAAACTTGGTGAAAATCTCTCTGGTTGTTGGTCTCTAGTTTGAACCTTTCCTAGTATTTTTATTGAAACTGAATTTGCTGAAGGAACAGACAAATTGGCAATGACTACAGGATTTATTCAGTTCAATCTTTTATGGTCCATGAGGATAGCCTCAGAATGACATGGATCCTTCCCAGTTCCTTGTCATTTTCATTACCATGGAGTTAGACCACATGTAGCATGGGTATGCATTCAATACTTCTGTCTCAACATTTATTGACAGTAATTATAGCTTGGGTTGATTGCCTAGCCCTAGCTAATGTTTTTAATGATCCCTGAAACAACAGCCCAAAGTTTAAACAATATCATTCCAATGTTGTTGTATGTCTTAGAACTGTGGAATGCCATAGTCTCAAAAGAATTAATTAAACTTGAGGACCACCCAAAAGGCAGTGGAAATATAATAATGAGTGTGAATAGATTGCAACATAATACCAAAGAAGAAATGTGCAAGAGAACCTGGGTAACAGAGGTTATAAAGAGGGCCATTGGAGTGTTGTATGACTGGAATAGAAGGCGAGCTAGTCACATGACAAGAGCAAGGATCATCAGCCTGTGTGTTCTTCTGATATTCACAGAATGTTCAAAAACTAGAAGAAGACCCCAACAATGGGGGTGGTTCCTATATGGAGGATGTATAAGAGGACAAAGATCAAAGATGTACAAAATAAGAGAGCATGAATGGGTTTCAATCTTCATTATTGAAAGGATTTAACTTCATGGATTAATTGATTTAGAGAAGTAATTATAACAAAGAATATTTTCTTTTAGGAGTAACGTGTTTGCTTTATTTTTGCAAGTAAAACCAGTCATCGCCTCCCACCCTTGAAGAAGCAGCATAATATAGCAGAAAGTATATTGAGTCAGGAATTGGGAGAAATCTGACAGAGCAGATGGAGCCCTGCATCTGGACTCAGGAAATCTTGGGTTCAAATCCTTCCTCAGACTGTGTAAGCCTGATCAAGTCACCCTCTATTTCTGTCCATTTCCTCATCTGTAAAATGGGGAGAATACTAGCACCTACCTCACATAGTGATTATCAGGATCAAGTGAGTTAATATATGTAAAAGTGCTTTGCAAACTTTAAGGTGCTATATAAATGCTAGCTATTTAATGATAATGGTAATAATAAATCACAGCTCTAATATTTACCAGATATATGACCTTAGGCAAATGTCTTAAACTAATCCTCAGTTTTCTCATCTGTAGAATTGGGTAGTAACACTTGCCACAGTTATGCAGTAGGGCACCATAAGCTATTTTTTTCTGTGGGTAGAAAAATATTCTCAATAGCAAATTATGCAAACTCCTGGGATATGTAGGAACCACATAAGTATTAAAATGACAGCATCATTTTTTTCCTCAACCTGGAAGAAAAATATAATGAATGGCAGGGTGTACACATTGGGATACAGTGAGGAAGAAAGCAGGAGGCGGGGAGGTGGAGATCAAAGAGGAGCAAGATATGTTTCTATTGTGGGATTAGAATGATGGCACAGGAACTGGCACAGATCTCTAGAGAATGAGAATGATACGTAAGAGGTGGCAGCTGCCTCTGTCATCCCAGTCAGATGGGATGGTTTTGGCTCCCAAAGAGAGATTAGTCAGTCCCAAGGAGACCAATCCATGCCAAACTTCTCTCCAGGAGAAACATAAGGTGATCTTACCTATTCCTACTCCCTTCCTTCCCCCTCTCCTAGAAACCTTATGTTGAGTCTTTTTTCCCTCTTCTTTAAAGGTACAAAAATGTATTTCTGTCTAGTTTTTTTTTAATGCTAGCTAGATAAGATGGTCAACCATAACTATTTTTAGTTTCTGTGCGCTCCATTATTTTTGAAGAGGGAACTGCAAACAAGACAGAAGGACAATGGGTGGCATTTTATGGAGAGGAAGGGATGCAGAGACGGAGACAAAGATGGAGAGATATAGGGAGGGAGACAAAGACAGGGAGACAGAATCAGACACAGAATAGAGAGACAAGAACAGACAAGCAAAGGGAGATGGAAAAGAGACAGAGAAACCAAGAAATAGGCAGAAAGACAGACACAGAGACAGACAGACTCACTTAGTCGCCTGTCGGTGTGAGAATAGAGAACTGTTGCTGTTATTAAGGATAATTTGCATATTTGCTACATTGTTTCTTGTTATATGTTCTTTGTTTTAGAGCACTGCTTTACATTGTCTGTATTATATAAGGTAGATCCAGTGGCATATTTTCCTTAAGTGATTGCTTGAGTACTGGCATAGAGATCGATATTGTGAAAATATAAATGACTTCAAAAGAAATATGCTATGGATGTTAGTATCCACAAGGAATAACTGATGGAGAAGACATATTTACACATGGAAATATTGTAAAAGTCCTAAAGGACAATAAAAGAGTTGGGGAACTGTAGAACAGATTATATTGGGATAAGTTCAGGAGAATATACTAAGGTGTTTTGTGAATTATCAGACTCAGCTGAACATTTGAAAACCCCTGACAAAATCAGTTTCTCAATCTGACTTAGTTCTCCATCTTAAGTGGAGCAATTCTACTTTTTTTTAAAAATTCAACACTCATGAGTAAAGGGAGAGAGATACAGTATGGTTTTTAGGGTACAGAATTCTATCTATTTGAAGAGAGATGCTCCTGTACAAGATACTGAGGTGATTGTTAACAACACAATAAAACACTTCACCTACATTTTGAAGTCCATCAAATGTCCAGAACACTAGAAGAAGGCCCTGAACAATTTGAGTGTTCCCCTAAGAGGATTTATAGAAGAGAGAGATTAATTTTGCATTATTTATGACAGAAATGAAAGACCTAGTCTAAACCTAGACCAGGGTTTAGTTCTGCTAAGTCAGATTGAAGGAATGTTACCTGTGAGAAGGGCCAAAGCTAGGTTCACTAAAGAGAGAGAGAAAACTCTTTGATTTCAGGTAGGAGTTAGATACCCTGATATACACAGAGAAGCAAGCCGCAAATAAGAGGTCAAGTTACAGACAGCAACTCAGCACTGGACCTTTACCACCTGAGGAATCCAACACCTTGGATGCTGGAGGCAGGTCTACAATAAAGCTATCTAGCAGGATAAAACAGGGAGAGGATAAATTTTTGATCAGAATGTCAGAGCCCTCTGAGATAAATTTAAATAAATAAATGCACACACACAATCATAGGAGCAAATGGTAAAGACCTGACACAATATCTGCTCTTATGAATTTACTCACTCATCCATCTCAGGAACTTCTTCTTGATTTTTTATGTAAAAAGCATTTTATTTTTTTCCAATTACATGTAAAGATAATTTTCAAAATTCACTGTTACAAGATTTTGAGTTCTGAATTTTTCTCCCTCCTTTCTTCTCTCCTTCTCCCATGCCACCCCTCTACAAACACACACAGCAAGCAATCTGATATAGGTTATGCATATTTAATCATATTAAACATATTTCCACATTAGTCATGTTGTGAAAGAAGAAGCAGAATAAAAGGAAAACACACACACACACACAAAGAGAGTGAAAATAGTATACTCCAATCTGCTTTCAGACTCCATTAGTTCTTTTTCTAGATGTGGAGAATATTTTCCATCATGAATCTTTTGGAATTGTCTTGGATTATTATATTGCTGAGAAGAGTCCAAGTCTATCATAGTTGATCGTGACACAATGTTGCTGTTACTGTCTACAATATTCTCCAGCTCTGCTCACTTCGCTCAGCATCAGTTCATATAAATCTTTCCGGGTTTTTCTGAAATCTATCTGCTCATCATTTCTTATAGCACAATAGTATTCCATTTCATTCATATACCACAACTTGTTCAGCCATTCCCCAATTAATGGACATTCCCCTAATTTCCAATTCTTTGCCATCACAAAAAGAGTTGCTATAAATATTTTTTTATATTTGAATCCTTTTCCCTTTTTTACGATCTCTTTGGGATGCATTCCTAGTAGTGATATTGCTGGATCAAAGAGTATGCACAATTTTATAGCCCTTTGGGCATAGAGGAATATTTTCTTGTGTATAGCCCAATAGCAGAGGAACTACTCTGAAAACATGGGAGAGAGACATATTTTGCCTGGAAAAGTAATGGAACAAGGAAATGGAGGTCACTCTTGTCTGACAGTGAACATCACCACTAGGAAAAATCCAGGAACACAAGTGCACCTTCTATTGAACTTCAAAGAAGATGGCCTCAAGCAGGATACAGGTACTTGTGAAGAGAATATTATTCTAGGGGCAGAGAATTTGAAGGCCACGGAATCAGGCTTAAGAAAGCAAGACAGGGCTGGTGAAGAGTGTCATTCCATCCCTGCATGGGGATCGCTGAACATGACTTTATCAGCAGTTCTATGTGACTTTTCAATTAGCTGAAGTGAAGGTAAAGATTAGGAATGTATACTGTCCTGGTGACTTGGCCACAAAATGTTCTAATCATTTTAGGAGAAGCATTTGAAGCATATAGTTTTATAGCCTCCAAAAGAATTTGCCTTGGAGGACTGAGTAGCAAAAATTACCCATATCTGAGATAACCTTGAAGTTGTTGGAGTTGATAGGGGAATGCACACTTTGCTTCTGGTGTATCTTTACCAATAGAATGGCAGCTTTAATTGAAACCAATTCCAACCTATATAAATAGAATACTGCAAGCTACAATCAAGGACCTTATACCTGCACGCTTTGACCATTCATTCACGTAGGAACAATGAGTGAAGCACTAACAGTGAAAAAGGTTTGGGTTTTCTAACTACTTTCTTTCAAATTATTTATTTATTTATTTTAAGTTTTCAACATTCATTTCCACAAAATTTTGAGTTCCAAATTTTCTCTCCCCTCCCCCACCCCCAAATGCCAAGCATTTCCTTCCACAAATCTGCCCTCCCTTCTAACAGCCTTCCCTTCCCTTATCCCTATCTTCTTTTTGTCGTAAATATCTATACCCCATTGCCTGTATTTCTTATTTCCCAGTTGTATGCAAAAACAATTCTCGACATTTGCTTCTAAAACTCTGAGTTCCAACTTCTCTTCCTTCCTCCCTCCCCATCCATCTGCACTGAGGAGGCAGGCAATTCAGTATAGGCTATATATGTGTAGTTTTGCAAATGACTTCCATAATAGTCATGTTGTGTAAGACTAACTATATTTCCCTCCATCCTATCCTGCTCTCCATTTTTTTTATTTCCTCTTTTGACTTTGTCCCTCCCCAAGAGTGTTACTTCTAATTGCTTACTCCTCCCATTTGCCCTCTCTTCCATCATCCCCCCCACCCTGCTTATTCCCTTCTCCCCTACTTTCCTGTAGTGTAAGATAGGTTTTCATACCAAATTGAGTGTGCATGTTATTACTTCCTTGAGCCAAATGTGATGAGAGTAAACTTCACTTTTTCCCTCTCACCACCCCCCTTTCCCTTCCATTGAAAAAGGTTTTTCTTGCCTCTTTTATGAGAGATAATTTGCCCCATTCCATTTCTCCCTTTCTCCTCCCAATATGTTCCTCTCACCACTTAATTTTATTTTTTTAGATATGATCCCTTCCTATTCAATTCATCCTGTGCACTCTCTCTCTCTCTCTCTGTATATATATATATATATATATATATATATATATATATATATAATATATATATATGTATTCACACACACATTTCTGTGTGTGTGTGTGTATAATCCCACCAACTACCCAGATACTGAAAAAAGTTTCAAGAGTCACAAATATTATCTTTCCATGTAGGAATGTAAATCTCTTATAATTTACCTTTCCTGTTTACCTTTTCAAGCTTCTCCTGATTCTTGTGTTTGAAAGTCAAATTTTCTTTTTGGCTCTGGTCTTTTCATCAAGGATGTTTGAAAGTCCTCTATCTCATTGAATGACCATTTTTCCCCTGAAGTATTATACTCAGTTTTGCTGGGTAGTTGATTCGTGGCTTTAATCCCAGTTCCTTTGACTTCTGGATGTCATATTCTAAGCCCTTTGATCCCTTAATGTAGAAGCTGCCAGAACTTGTGTTATCCTGGTTGTGTTTCCACAATACTTGAATTGTTTCTTTCTAGCTGCTTAAATATTTTTTCCTTGACCTGAGAACTCTGGAATTTGGCTACACTGTTCCTAGGAGTTTTCTCTTTTTTAGATCTCTTTCAGGTGGTAAATGGTGGATTCTTTCAATATTTATTTTGCTCTCTGGTTCTAGAATATCAGGGCAGTTTTCCTTGATAATTTCATGAAAGATGATGTTTAGGCTCTTTCATTGATCATGATTTTCAGGTAGTCCCATAATTTTTAAATTCTCTTTCCTGGATCTATTTTCCAGGTCAGTTGTTTTTCCAAGGAGACATTTTACATTATCTTCCATTTTCTCATTCTTTTGGTTTTGTTTCATAATTTCTTGGTTTCTCATAAAGTCATTAGCTTGCATCTGTTCCATTCTAATTTTTAAAGAACTATTTTCTTCAGTGAGCTTTTGATACTCCTTTTCCATTTGACTAATTCAGCTTTTTAAAGCATTCTTTTCCTCATCGACTTTTTGGACTTCTTTTTCCAATTGAGTTAGTCTATTTTTAAAGGTGTTATTTTCTTCAGCAATTTGGGTCTCCTTTAGCAAGATGTTGACCCACTTTTCACGATTTTCTTGCATCTCTGTCATCTCTTCCCAATTTTTCCTCCACTTCTCTTACTTGATTTTCAAAATCCTTTTTGAGCTCTTCCATGGCCTGAGTCCATTGAATATTTATTTTGGATGTTGGGGATACAGAAGCCTTGACTTTTATGTCTTCCCCTGATGGTAAGCATTGTTCTTCCTCATCCAAAAGGATAGGAGAAAATATCTGTTCATCAAGAAAGTAACCTTCTGTAGTCTTATTTTTTTCCCCTTTTGGGGGCATTTTCCCAACCAGTTACTTGACTTTTGGGTCCTTTGTCAAGAGTAGGGTATACTCTGGGGACCTGTAGGATCTCAGTTCCTCCAAAGTGGCACAATCAAGCCTGCACACCAGTCTGGGAGCAACCAGAAACTCTTCTGCGCAGAATCTGAGAGTAGTAGAGTTCCCTCTCCACAACCACCTCCAGTTCTGCCATGCCAGCACTCAGGGCTGAGATTCAGATCAACTGCTTCATTCCCCCAGGGGCTTTAAGCTGAGTGCTCCAACAAAGGAAGCTGCTGCCTGTATGGCCACCACAGGTGCTGCCACCTGCTTCTGCCTCTGCTGCTGCCACCTGGGGCCAGAACTAGAGGGGGGACCCTGCTCCCTTCTTGCCCAGCTGAAAAAGCCGTCTCACTGACCTCCAAAACTCTATTTGGCACTTGTGGGTTGAGGGGTCTGAGAATCCCAGCTGCTGCTGGGGATTCCACTCCTGAGGCCTACTCTGGCCCTGCTCCTCTTGGTGCCACAGTGCCAAGTCTGGGCTGCACTCCACTCCATGCCTGGTGCGATAGACCTTTCCTGTTGGCCTTCTGTTACCCTGCCCTGAAAATCCCCTTCATTTTGTCATTCTTTGGCTTCTGCTGCTCTAGAATTTGTTGAGAGTCATTCTTTACAGGTATTTTATGGGCTGTAGGGGAAGAGCTAGAGAATGTGCATGTTCCTACTCCACCATCTTGATTCCATCCCCAGCTCTCTAACTTTTAAAATATATTCTAAAAAACTTGACTGGAGATTCACCAGTACTAAAATAAAGAAATAGGTACATGAGGTAGAAACTCAGCAAGAGGCCAGACATGTTTTCATACAAGAATGCAATATGTAATAGGATATGCCTTGCAGAACATCTCACAAGATCCAGTCACCAAGTACTGACAGGAAATGTATGTCAAATCTATTATTCTCTCTCAGAGCTTCTTTGTTGTTGTCGCTCAGTTGTTTTAAGTTCTGTCTGACTCTGTGATCCCATCTGGGATTTTCTTGGCATAGATACTGGAGTGGTTTGCCATTTCCTTCTCCAGCTAATTTTATAGATGAAGAAACTGAAGCAAACAGGGTTAAGTGACTTTCCCAGGGTCATACAGCTGGTGTCTGATGCCAGATTTGAACTCAGCATTCCTGGTGCCAACACTGCACTACCTAGCTCAGAGTTTCTATTTCTTTGATACCTTCTGTCATGAATTCACCTTTCAGAAACAATCTAGGAAAATTCCTTTGGTTGTGATTGGTAATTTCTAAAATTATCTCAGTAACCTACTGGTTAATCAGAGTTCAACATTCCATATGTACTACCTTCAGTGGAAGCAAAGAATGGAAAGATATATGTAGATGATTGAACTTTGAACAAAATAGCCAAAATGGACACCAAGAGATTAAGATGCCCTGGAATGTCTTCTAGGAATCCAGAGATTCTCAGCATTGGATTTATGCAGTGGCTAATACCAGGTAAGGAAGATAAGGAGAATTTACCAGGTGGATTGCAAGTTCCAAGGTATCTTGGGAGACCCTGCTATTTTTCAAAGACTAATAGAGAAAGTAGCAGGATCCATGAACTACTTGCAAATGTTGGTGTACTTTAATGACATCATTGTCTTTGGGAAGATTCTGAATGATGATGTGGATTCACTCTGCTCTTTTTCACATTGTTGCCTTTCACTTATATCTTGCTAAATTTTCCTCAATTTCCGTATATTTGTATTCCATTTCTATTATTATCTCTCTCTGAGCTTCCTTGAGATTCTCCATCATGTATTCAACTTTTTCCTACTCTGCTGGTTATAGTTTTGAATTCTGTGTTTAAACTTCTGATTTGTGGCCCAAAGTTATTCCTGATTTCTTCTTTTAAGAATTTTATTTCTCTTCTTAACCATTCTGGAATTTCTTGCTGTTGTTTTATTATCCCAGTGGAATCCACAATATTCTTGATTTCACTGACTAATTTTGGTTCATTTTCCTTCATATTATAATACTTGTTCAATGTACAGTATTTTGTTTTTTCTCTGATTTTATGATCCTGTCTATGAGTTAATCTACTTACGTGCCAGATTTGTATTCACGCTTTCCTTAATTTTCAGTCTTTCAATCTTTTTCTTTTGTTTCCTGCTACTTGTCTCTCGGTCCTCTCATCTCTTTATGAATCTTGTTCCTTCCACTCTTGGACAAATTTCTTAAGATTGTTGTGCTAGGTATCCTGACACTACTAAATTTGAAGGATATGTGGACTGGATGTCCCAGGTCTTTGCTGAATAACCAACCCACCATGGTTAAGAAATTCCTAGAAGTCAGAGGGAAGATCTAACCCTGAACCCTATATTACAAACTTGGAAACTTGCTTTTAGTCATTCTATCAGATACACTGACTAAACTACGTGTGAAAGCCCTGTGTAGAATCTCTAAAGTATTAAATTCTTTGGGTTTTTTTAAATGAAGTTTTAGCTTGTATGTGGTTCTGTCTTCTTATTTTGTAGATTTAGCTATATAATTTTATGTGTCATATAACGCTGTTCTGGATTTGCTGAGATTGTAAAAAGTAGCCAAAGGTTAATGGAGTATTCCTAAATAATGCTGTAGCAATATAACAACCGTTACCCTGAGACAAATGGAAATTTTTTTTAAAAAAACCTTATGCTGACATCTTACCAGTCACTTGATCTTTGAGCTTTGTTTTGGACATCGCATGTTAATTTTTTCCATGCAAAATTCTGGCTGATTTAACAAAATATTTTTTTAACGAAGTATAAGCATAAATCACAGTTTCCATAGGAAAACACCTCTGTGGTAAATTAACTTATGGAACAAATTTATAGTACCACATTACCCATTAATCTCAATTCTCAATGAGCATTTTTCCCTGTGAAATGGAACTCAAAGTTATATATTTTGGGAGTGCAATTTGGAGAACACATGTAAATAAATTAACTTATCTTTCCAAGTTTCTTTTTTAATTTTTAAAGCTTCAGATGCATTGGTCACAAATTTCAGTTAATTTCATCTTGTCATCATGACCTGTGTCAACTTTCCTCAGGATAAAACAAAAGGCTAAACAAATTTTAAAAAGCAAATTGACCCATGTTCAGAGAAAAAAAAGCCTTAGAACAATTAATTGCATACAAAGGAAATGTGTGTTAAATAATAGGGCATAAAGAAAATGTGTGTAATCAGGATTACTAAGCACTGTTGAATTTAAGATAGTAGCAATAGAATAAGGTTTTAAATATTTACCATTTATTCCAAATTCATGAGCTAAGAATTAAATTCAGTTCAGGGTTTTTAGAAACTCAACTTTGTTTGCTCTGGGCAAAATACATCTTCCTGTTTTGAAGAAAAACTTTTAGGAGACTAACAAATAGGCTCATAAATCTCCTTGGGAGTCACTCATGTCATACCAACACAGCATTTAAAGAATTTTAAATGTAAATTAAGAACAGTATGGATTGAGTTTCTATTGAAACACCCACAACTTAACCAAGTGCAAAGAGGAAAACAAACATATTATATTTGGCCTACTTCTAGAACTTTCAGAAAATTATTCAAACCATTTGGGGCAGGCAGATCCTGGTCAATTGCCATCACCCCTTGTCAGAATAGGTTTTCTAGCCTCAGTTGACACAGTATTATTTTTTTTTCTAATGACACGAAGAGCATCAGTCTTGCTTCTTACTGGCCATGAAGATAACACATTCAAGTTATGTTCCACTCCCTTTAATTCAGACTAGTTTTGAGGTGGGGGTAGGTCCCTCTGAATTAGTGAAATCTGGTCTCTAATATATTCAGAAAGGAAAATACATTCCTTCTTGCCATCCCCTTCAAGTACACATATTAAATCAGAACTAACTTCCAAAGTGTTGTGTTTCCAATGGAAGGATTGTTGGGCCACCTTTTAATGAATAGTCAAGCATATATATTTGCATATGCACAACCAATGTGTTTAATTTCTCCAAGGAGGATTTGATTTTCTAAGTGAGGTGAAATAGAGCTCCTCCCTCCTTCCACCTTGTTAGTACTTATTTCCTGCCAGGGTTTATAATCCAGCTAACAAAAAAGACTGAGGTTCATTGTGCAGCTGTGAATGTCAGTCTAGCCCAGTTTGAATCATCTTACATTTCAAATAAATGAAGTCCAAACTGTTGAGTACTGTCTGTATTAAATGTAGCCATCATATTGATTTGATTTTTAATAATCTGGATTTTAAAAATAAGCAATATGCTAATACTAGATTCTCCTACTTACTGTCTACTTTCCCTAGGTGTATGGTATTCCACTCACTTGGACAGTTATTTAAAGAACTTCCTTGAAATGAAGAAAAGAACTTTTTAACAATATTTTTAAAAGCATGCTGTGGACTTGGAGATTTCTCCACAGATTTTAGTCTTATAAATAACCCATAGAATTATACAAAATTGTAAGAAGGGATCCAAGATATCCTCACTCTTCTTTTGTCTTCTAAGTAGACTATTATCAACAAATCAATTTAGGGAGTAAGGTGCCTATCTAAATGGAAAAAAATAAAGATTTCACATTGATTTTCATAGCTAGTTCTAGTATTTCAAATTCCTTAAAATTAGAATCATGGGACTGTAGACTGAAAACAAAGAGGGAACTTTAGGGATTATCAAATTTAATCCCTTTATTTTCCAGATTAAGAAACTAAAATCTAAAGTACTGCACATAAGTAACAAGTAATAGTACCCAAACCCTTTGATTTCAAATCTAGCTATCATTATATTTTTCTTATGTTAAATTGTAAGTCTATATTTAATCAGGAAATGCTTTAATGAGATCCATTAATTGACAATTCAAGTCATAATACAAATTCCTACAATAGTTTGTTAGGATTCTAATTTGTATGATATTGTTTTTATAGGTTTTTTTAGTTTACCATTGTTATTTTTGAATAAGTATTTTTAAAATTAATCTTTCCCTCCCATTACCCTTTTCCACTATTGAGAATTAAAAAAAAACTTTCAATATATATCTGCAGAATATGGCAAAACAAAACTCCCACATTAGCCATATGCAAAAATTGCATGTTTCTTTCTACATTTTAAGTTCATCACTTCTCTGTCATGAAGTGAGTGGTATATTTCATTTTTGTTCTTTTGGGTTCATTTTGTGATATGATCCTGAACTCTTTCAAAGCTGTTTTTCTACTATGTAATCATTGCTCCCAGAATTTATGATATGACTTTTTATATTAAAATCATTTATCTTTTTGGAACTTATCTTGGTGAATAAGGTATGAGGTCTTGGTCTAAACCTAATTTCTGCCAGAGTCCTGTCCAGTCTGTTGAGTACTACTTTTGTCAAATGGTGAGTCTTTCCTCCAGTAACAAGGTTCTTTGGTTTATCAAACACTGTGCTACTATGTTTGTTTTCTTCTGTATGTTGTATCTTTAATCTGTTTCATTGATTTATCTCTTTTAAAAAATACCAGATCTTTTTAATCAATACTGATTTGTTGTACAGTTTGAGATCTGATACTAATAAACCCCTTACTTTTTAATTTTTTCATCATTACTCTTGAGGTTCTTGATGTTTTTTTTCCCTCCATATGAATTCTATTACTATTTTTTCAAGCTCTCTAATATATTATTTTAATAGTTTTACAAGGAAACAAAGAAAAACTGAACAGTTCTCAATACAATGCACAGCATTTATCATACAGTCTTTCTTGAAATGAAAATTTATTGTTACATATTTTGAAGCCTCTCTTATGTTCTGCTAGGTACATGTATTTTTTTCCCATTAACTAACATTTTTTGTATTCCATTATATTTTATACATTTCATTAAATGTTTCCCAATTACATTTTAATCTGGTTCAGCAGCTCTCAGCTCTAAGTTTGACACTTCTGTGCTAGGGGACCTTCCACCACTTAAAGGGTCTGAAAAGACTATTACTGGGCAACCTTGTTCTCAAGGACATGAGAAGTCTGCTCTGGGTAGTACTAGAAGAGGAAAAAGAAATCTAGTAAATTTCTAATCAAGAAGAGAGGGAGAAAAAGCAACAGGTAATTGATATGGAGGAGTATGAAGAGCGGGAATTTCAGGCTTCACTGTCCTCCTGTGGAAGGACCAAGTCCTGAAGCATAACAATCTGGTCCTTGTATTAAATGATGTTAAACCACATCACATCTCCCCAGCTAAGGTGGTGATGCTGAACAAAAGTTAGCACCATGAACTTTTGGATCACAGTAGAGAAGTCGATGATTCTGTCAAAGTCACCAGTCTTCATCATCAGTTAGAAATATCTATAGCAAGTATACCACCTATCCAGCTGCTAGGCTCAAGACAAAGAATTATCCTCTACCATTACCTATTTACTCAATGTTTCCTGAGCCATCAGCCAGAACCTTCCCCTTGGAGGACAAGGGGAAATAGACAAAGAATATCAAACATTTTCTCCTTTAAAAGTCTCTGCTGGGGAGAAGTCAAGATGGTGGAGTAGAAAGATACATGTATGCTAGCTCCTCACCCAGAGCCCATAAAATACCTGTAAAGAAGAATTCCCAACAAATTCTGGAGCAGCATAAGCCACACAGAAATGGAGTGGAGGAGATTTCTGTTCCAGAGAGCCCTGAAAAACCAATACCAAAGGTCTGTCATGCACCGGACCCAGAGCAGAGCCCAGTCTTGCTTTGGCCATGTGGCACCGAGAGGAGCAGATCAGAGCAGGCTTCTGGGACAGAATCTCCAGCAGCCATGCAGGTCCCTCCACCCATAGGCACCAAAGGTCAGTGAGAGGGCCTTTTCAGCTTGCTGAGAGGGGTGCAGGGTGTCTCCATAATTCAGGCCCCCTTGGGAGGCAGCAGCAGAGGAAGCAGAGGACGGGGGTTCCCAAAGCAGGCAGGAGTGCAGATCCATTGTTGAAAGTCTCCACATAAACCCCCTGAGGGAACTAAGCCGTGCATGGTGGCCCTGCCCCCACAAGAGCACCTGAATTTAATCTCACACTGAATAGCAGCCCCACCCTCACCAAAAGCCCCCAAGCACTAGCTGGGTGGAACAGAAGGCAAGGTGGGGGTGGAGAGGAATCTCAGAAGTCAAGTAACTAGCTGGGAAAATGCCCAGAAAAGGGAAAAAAAATAAGACCATAGAAGGTTACTTTCTTGGTGAACAGATATCTCCTCCCATCCTTTCAGATGAGGAAGAACAATGCTTACAATCAGGAAAAGACATAGAAGTCAAGACTTCTGTACCCCAAACATCCAAAATAAATATTCAATGGAAGAGCTCAAAAAGGATTTTGAAAATCAAGTTAGAGAGATGGAGGAAAAACTAGGAAGGGAAATGAGAGAGATGCAAGAAAAGCATGAAAAGCAGGTCAACACCTTGGTAAAAGAGACCCCAAAAAATGCTGAAGAAAATAATACCTTGAAAAATAGGCTAACTCAATTGGCAAAAGAGGTTCAAAAAGCCAATGAGGAGAAGAATGCTTTCAAAAGCAGAATTAGCCAAATGGAAAAGGAGGCTCAAAAGCTCACTGAAGAAAAGAGTTCTTTAAAAATTAGAACAGAACAGATGGAGGCCAATGACTTTCTGAGAAACCAAAAAATCACCAAACAAAACCAAAAGAATGAAAAAATGGAAGAGAATGTGAAATATCTCATTGGAAAAAGATCTGACCTGGAAAATAGATCCAGGAGAGACAATTTAAAAATTATGGGACTACCTGAAAGCCATGATCAAAAAAAAGAGCCTAGACATCATCTTTCATGAAATTATCAAGGAAAACTGCCCTTACATTCTAGAACCGGAGGGCAAAATAAGTATTCAAGGAATCCACCAATCACCACCTGAAAGAGATCCAAAAAGAGAAACTCTTAGGAACACCGTGGTGAAATTCCAGAGTTCCCAGGTCAAGGAGAAAATATTTCAAGCATTGTGGAAATTCAATCAAGATAACTCAAGATCTAGCAGCTTCTATATTAAGGAATTGAAGGGTGTGGAATATGATATTCCGGAAGTCAAAGGAACTAGGACTCAAACCAAGAATCACCTACCCAGCAAAACTGAGTATAATACTTCAGGGGAAAATATGGTCTTTCAATGAAATAGAGGACTTTCAAGCATTCTTGATGAAAAGACCAGAGCTGAAAAGAAAATTTGACTTTCAAACACAAGAATGAAAAGGAGCATGAAAAGGTAAACAGCAAAGAGAAGTCATAAGGGACTTACCAAAGGTGAACTGTTACATTCCTATATGGAAAGACAATATTTGTAACACTTGAAACTTTTCAGTATCTGGGTAGTTGGTGGGATTACACACACACACACACACACACACACACACACAGAGCACAGAGGGAATTAAATAGGATGGGATCATATCTTTAAAAAAGGAAGGCAAACAGTGAGAGAGAAATGTATTGAGAAGAGAGAGGGAGAAATGGAATGGGGCTAATTATCCCTCATAGAAGAGGAAGGCAGGAGACTTTTTAGTGGAGGGAAAAAAGAGGGGAGCTGAGAGAAAAACATGAAGTTTACTCTCATCACATTCGACTAAAGGAAGGAATAAAATACACACTCATTTTGGTATGAAAACCTATCTTACAATACAGGAAAGTGGGGGATAAGCAGGGTGGGGGGGATGATGGAAGGGAGGGCAATGGGAGGAGGGAGCAATTTGAGATCAACACTCTTGAGGAGGGACAGGATTAAAAGAGAGAATAGAAGCAATGCGGGGCAGGATAAGATGGAGGGAAATATAGTTAGTGTAACACAACATGACTATTATGGAAGTCATTTGCAAAACTACACAGATATGACCTATATTGAATTGCCTGCCTTCCCAAAAGGAATGGGTGGGGAGGGAGGGATGAGGAGAAGTTGGAACTCAAAGTTTTAGGAAGAACTGTTGAGTATTGTTCTTGCTACTAGGAATTAAGAAATACAGGTAATAGGGAATAGAAAGTTATCTGGCCCTACAGGACAAAAGAGAAGATGGGGACAAGAGAAAGGAGGGATGATAGAAGAGAGGGCAGATTGTTGATAGTGGCAATTAGAATGCTCAGTGTATTGGGGTGGGGGGAGGGGACAAATGGGGAGAAAATTTGGAACCCAAAATTTTGTGAAAATGAATATAAAAAAGTTAAATAAATAAATAAATAAAAATAAAAGTCTCTACTGAGGGAACTTTCTCCTTTTGTGGGGGCTTGATACTTATTTGCAATCAGTAGAAAGCAAGGCACTTTTCAATACCTCATCTTTTCTCCCCAAAGCCAAGTATCTCCCAATAATTTCATGTCTTGGTCTCCTAAGGCTTCCCTGGGAGGGAGTTGACACTTAGCCCCTGACTACCGTACCAGCAAAAATCTGGAGGGGCTATATCACTTCCAGTCACTTCTATGGCCCATGACACTGGCTCCTTTCTCATTTCACTGCTTATTCTAATACCCTGCCACTATACCCTTCTGCCAGTGTCTGAGCACCATCCTCCTTTGGGAGAACATTATCATGGTGTGGGCTCTGTGCCTGTTCCTCCTGCAAGGGCTTAGTACTGCTGTGGGGGTTGCACCTTTGCTGTGGTCAAGCACTGCTTGCTGCCCTTTGATTCACTGGAAATCTACATACTATCTCTGCCCCCTCTAACAAGAAAGAGAGTTGCTATGGAGTCTGACACTGGGGTACCTAATGCTGGTGTCCATAAGTCAAGGCAACATTGACTCTGGTAAGTTTCCAACATTGATGAGGTCAGCAATGGCAACAATGGATAGCTTGAGGAACTCCAAAGTATTCTAGCCAGCCAGACCAGTGTCTAGGTTCCACTTGTTTTTGGTTATCTTCTCTGATGCAGAACTACCAGTCAATCCCAGCTGAGGGACCTTAAGTTTTTACTATGTACCATGTACTGTGCTATGGACTGGGGAAGTCTCTGATTCTTTCAGGGTAGCACAGGATGTCTCATGGACTTCATCAGGGCTGACTCATCCTTCACAATGGGAGAGACAGAGAGACTGACATGGAGAGACAGAGAAAGAGAGAGAGTAAAGACAGAGAGAGAGAGAGAGAGAGAGACAGAGAGACAGAGACAGAGACAGAGAGAGAGAGGAGAGAGAGAGAGAGAGAGGAGAGAGAGAGAGGAGAGATTAGAGTTTCAGGATTATGATGGAGGCTATTTCCACATAGGTTCATCACCATGTCTTCAGCATATCAGCTGAGTTTTCACTTGGCACTTATATCCGTATTCCCAATTTTGCAAAGGACTCTGATGTCCTAGAGAGTTGAAGGCATCGTCCTTTAAAATGCCTCCCCTAGCACCCTACATTGTATAACATCCACCAATTCTTAATGGTCTTCTAAATAATGATAATAGCTAAAAATTAGTATTTGTATAGCACTTTAAAGTTGACAAAATATCTTACCTACATGTTCTTATTTGATCTATGCAAGAACCATTTCTATGAGCATTCAGCAGCTACAGACAAGATGTGAATTACTCTGGGTATTTAAAAACAAAAACTGAAGATGATTGTGTTCTAAGCAGTCATCTGTGGAATTTTTGTTACCTTATATTTGGGTATGATTGTGATCTCCAGGTCTATCAACTGTACTAGGCCATCCTTCAGTTCTCAAAAGGAATTTGCAATCAAGTAAGAAAAGTTGCTATGTTGTTCAAATCCTTTGACCCAAGATCCTACTACTGGACGTGTATTCCATGAAGGCTAATGATAGGAAAAAAGGACTCATGTACAAAAATGCTTCTAGCAACCATATTTGTGGAAACAAATGTTTGCAAGCAAATTGTTTGACTAATGATTGGGTACTAGCTGAAGAAACTATAACCTATATTATGATTTATGAATGTAATGAAATAAGAAAAATTCAGAGAAACATGGGAAGACTTCAAGAATTGATAGTCAAAAAAAAACACTGTACACAGTATGTATAAAACCATGTAAATAATGAAAAAAATCAGGACAAATACAAAGGATGATGTTGATACCCACCTGCTTCAAGGACATGGAGAAAATTAGGACAAGAATTGAAATTCTACCATGAGAATGGAGCCTTGGATTCCTATTGTGAGAGTAAGCACTGTAACTCTAAGAGAAAGGACGATGGTGATTAGCTTGATATACTGAGCACTAGAGCTTTCCTAGCTGGGAGTTGAACTGATTAAGATAAGAACCTTATGGTTTTGTTTTTATTGACAACTTTTATGAGTTTCTAAATAATGGAGATTATTGGACCTTGTAACCATGTAATATGATGGACCATTGATGAATCATTTACATGTAGCCATGTAAATAATGGAAATTGATGAACTATGGAACTTGGGAACATGTATCCCCAGACTAATAGAGGCATTGGTGATCCAGATACAGGTGGTTTAGAGTGCAAACACCTCAGTACCACTTTGGCTTCTGGAGTGGACTGTCCAGTAGGAGGAGAAAGAAGGTGTCATCTGGGAGAAGTGATGACTCCCCTTCATTTCCAGGAATCTGGTTGAAATTCCCGTGGTAAGAAGGGGAAAAGAATAGTGAGATTCTATTTCTTTTGTTTTAGCTTTCGACCTAAACTTCCAAATCTTGCCAGATAAAGATATCCACTGGTTATATCATAAAAATTAAAATGTATATCTTCCTTCTTTCCTGATAAACTTCAAAAGCTTGAAGTGATGTGTGCTGCCAGATGAAATCACACTATTACACAATATAATTTTGTTTATTTTCTGCTTATTGTGTGTGTCTGTGTGTGTGCATGTGTGTGTATGTGTATGTGTGCACATGTGCATGTATATAGAGGGAAGGCAGTATTTTGGAGGTGTCTGTTATATCAAAGCAAAATGTAGCTTTAAAAAAATCTATTCTTATTTCCTGACTCCAATTTAACCGCTAATTCCTATAGTAATATTACCATTTTTGTTTTTCTCTCGTCATTTTTTTACCATTTTTACCAGTCTTTCCTTAAGAGTCCTAAACACATTCTTTTATCCTGGAGACCAACAAATAATCAACCATCATTTATTATGGGCTTTTTATATGCCAGGCTATTCAGGGTAGCAGAGGATGCCTCTGCTTTTGCAGGCATCAAAGATACAAACACAAAGAGCAAAGCAAGCTTTGCTCTTGAGAAACTTACATTCTATCAGGGAAAAGATATATACATACACATCTGTGTGTTTATAGTTATATATGCACATTGATATATACACATACACATACATACACATGCATATGTAATATACATAAGATAAATATAGAATAATTTCAGGGGGTCATGTAGTTGGTAGATGAGGAAAGATTGTATATATATGGGGTCGAAAATTGTTCAGTCTACAATGAAATGAACTGAGGCAGATCTCTGAGCCAGTAGCACTTTATTAAAGTGTCCATGACCCGCTCTAATGAAATGGATCTCAGATATTCCTCATGATCAGTGATGTCCCATTTCTCCAGGGCCTTAGTTTTACAGTTCATACCTCAATGATACAGAACAGGCACAGTAAAATGCAGAGCTTCATTGGTCTAGATCCTCCAGGAGGATATACACAAAGTACAGAATCTCATTGGTTGACAAACAAACTGATGAGTAGACGTTGACAGATCTATCTTAACCTTTCAGGAAGTTCTACCAAACTGAGGAGTAGACCCAAGTACTGGGCTGATAAACAGATGCTAAAACATCTATGTGGGCCAATGGGTCAGTAGATAAGCAGGCCACAGACTGGCAAACAGAGTCAATTGTTGGCCAAGTGCTCATGGCCATCTCTCTATGTTAGGAAATAGAGGGATGAAAAGGGACAGAAGGGCAACAAAAATAGCTGGGGGACTTTCCATGTCATTGAGTCACCTCTGTCACACCAGGATTAGTCACCGTAACAAGACAAAAATAAAGGTGGAGGGCCTCTAGTTAGCTTCCTGTGATTAAGCAAGTGAATTTACAATCTGCAGTTCATAGCACTGGGGCCTAATATACAGAACTTATAATCATCATCCCCTATAGAATAATAAACATAATATGGTTAGACTTGTGCCTCAAGATTAATGCTTTTGCAACTGAGAGGAGAATGAATTGGAGGCGGGAACTACTTGAAACAAAAAACCCAGATAAAAGGCTATGGAATTTGGAGCACACCTTTCAAAGTGCTGATGACCCTTCTGAAGAAATGGGTTAGTGAGAACTGGAGGAGAAAACTGAGACTCCTCATCGTCTTCTAGGTTTCAGAAGACAGATGGAGAGTGACAACACCTCCAGAGAGGAAAGAAGAAAGATCATAGAAATGGGACAGAAGAGTGAGTGTTTCCTTATCTTCTCCACAGGGCTGGAACTCAATCTGACCTAGAGAAAATGACAGCTATGGCAGACTAATGGGTAGGAGGATGAGTCTGACCAGCCTCCTGCCCCTAAGACCATTGGTATCTGGTTATGATGATCAATTAATAGGTAGAAACAGAAGGCATTCAGTAAAATGAACCAGCCTAATCAGAATTCTATGTTTCCCTCTTAGCTATGTGCTAAGAAAGGATTTATAATCTTATAAAAGTGAATATTGAAAGCTATCTTTTTATTTCTTTATAAATGAAATATATATACACCCATGTATATATACATATATGTGCATGTATACATATGTAAGTATGCATATATACATCTATACTATTAGAAAAAGTAAAATACTATTAAGTGGGGGAAAATGGAGTTGTAGAACTGTCTATGTCTATTACTATGTCTGTTACCTCTTTCGTTTACCTAGAGAGAATAGGCAATAGGAAAGAACAGTAAAAAAAGCAACTAATTTCCACTCCTGGCTGTAAGCACCAATGTAGGAACAGGTACCTTTAAAAACTTCATTGCATTGTTGTGCTAATTAAACGTGTGCAATGGAGACCTACCGCTTGGTAAGTACTGAGCAAGTCTTAATCTTTGATAAATTTTGTGTAACGTCCCTTGTTTGTTGTATCTGAATAATTTAATTCATGTTTGGGGACAATTTTGTCTCCCATATATGGAAACCATACATGCGAATTGTATTACATTGACTGTTGTGAGATGTTTTTTTTCATATGATAGGAGAGAAGCAGTTGCAATGACAGCGCTCATACCTGTCTGAGACCCAAGAGAATTGTTCTAAATTAAAGATAAGGAAAATGCGTTCAAAATATACTCCAGATGATTTACTAAGGCTGGCAAATTTTTCAAAAGGGGAGAAAGGAAGAATGGGGAGTACTATGTTCATCAATGTACCAGGTTTTTAGAAAAGCCCTCACAAAGGAGAGGCTGGGGACTGCTTTTAGGAGATTTGTGATAGTTGGAACATAATGGACATACCTTGGTGAGGTGTTCTGTTCTGCTAAACATGTGATAAGTGATACCTTCTTTGATGGGCTGCATAGTTGGAACTGGTAGTAGCTTTAAAAAGTCATTAGAAATTAAAGTGTCCGCCATTTTCTCTTTGTCTGCTCTACTCTTTGATTCCTTGGCTCATGATGTCTTGTGAGAGACAGGCAGTACTATAAGGAGAGACAGCTTTAGCCTTCTTCCCACTAAGGTCAAGATATGAGTTGTGAATATTGTACTGAGTTCTTTACCTGCATTTGGTCTTTAACTTTAGGTGAAAGGAGTAGAAACTACAATCTCGTAACTGTTGAAAAGTAAGGAGAGTGACTACCCAAATCTGGGAATTATTCTATCACAGGTTTTTCAGACAACTTAGCATTAATGCCACTAGGAGCAAGAAGTGACCTCTAGGAATGAAATTTTAACCCAGTCCACTAATAGCTGTGATCCAAACTCACCATGAGATTGTGTTGAATCTCGACAAGAACTTGGTGAGACTAATGCTGTGCTGAAATTGAGCTGAGTTTGAGCTCAGTCTCCCAGTGGAGTGGTGGAGAGTACATGTCTGAGGTGTTGGAGGAGGGGTAATTTTTGTGCTTTTGTCTTTGTCGTATCTTTGAAGGAAATATCACATTTGTAAAAACTAATCAGTGTTAAGTGGGTTAACTAAGGTAGCTGGTGGTGAGGTGGCTAAAGAACTGGACTTGGAAGTAGACTCATCTTCGTGAGTTCAAGCCTGGGATCAAGCACTTAGTAGCTGCATGAACCAGGGCAAGTCCCTTAACCTTGTTTGCCTCTATCTGTAAAATGAACTGGAGAAGAAAATGGCAAACCACGCTAGTACCTTCCTCTTAAAGGAACAGAAGAAATATTTTCCTCTCCGGATTGAGCTGGAAGAGTCTGGATGTCTGAGGTGTGAAGCAAAGGGTAAATGTGAAGTTTCTATAACCTTTCAGCAGAATCCCATTCCATGCTAGACACATTTAGTGAATCCATGAAAAGCAACAACAAAAGGAGCTTGATGCTTATACTTGAGAATGAATTTTTGAAAAATAATCTTTTTTGTATTTCTTTATCTCCTGTTATTGAAATGTGTTCTTTTATTATTTTTAAAAGGTTATTTTCATTCTCTCTTGTGGCTGGGTTTAGAGACAGTTTGGAGTTCTGAGCTAAATCAGTTCAGCTTTATTGATTTTGCCTAGTGGAAATTTTGTCTTCACTTTTCTTGTCTCTGTGTTTCCATTGTAAATGTCTATGTGCTTATTCACTCAGGAATAATTGGACACCCTTTCATCAAGCAATCTACTGCTTTTCTGGATTTATGCAAAATATTTTCCTGATGCTGTTAATTAATATACTATGTGGATTAATCATCAAGTTGATAATGTGGTTATGAGCAAGATGAAATAAGTGCTTTGATGTACTGCGTGCCATTTGTAAAATTATTTGCTATTTGTTGGTACATGGAAAAAGTTATTGACATTATTTTTATATACTTGAGTTTATTTTTGTTACAGTAACCTCAGTTTGCATATTTTTCCTTGTTCTGTTCACTATGTTTTAATCGCATATCGATTATTGTGTCATTGTGTTCTATAGCATGGTATGTTTGACTTTAACACAATATTGTGGTTTGATAAATGCTGCTAATATAGGTCAATCTAATAAAAGCCAAAATTTGCTTGAAAGAGAGATGTCACTAGACGAAGATAGGAATCCTCTTCCAAAATGAACTGTGCTTTCCCATTCTATATAAACTAATGCAAAGTGATCATTGCAGAAGATCATTGCACAAAGTTGCAGTACTGTAGCAATGATCAATTGTGAAAGACTTAGGTACTCCAATCAATGTAATGATCCAAGATAATTCTAAAGACCCCATGATGAAAAGTGCTGTTCACCTTCACAGAGATAACTGATGAACTCTGGGGGCAGGTGGAAGTATACTCCTCTAAACTTTATTTTTCTTCCATTTTTTGAAACATGACTAATATGAAAATAAGTTTTAATTGATTGGACATGTATAATCGATATTATTTTTCTTCCTGTCTCAGTGGGTAGGGGAGGGACTGGAAGAAGAGAGAGAAATTGAATCTAAAAAAAATTTTAATTAATGTTAAAAATAAATAATTTTTAAAAATAAAGGAATAATGTTTTCCTGGGAACAACCAGGGAAATTTGGAAGACCTATGCGTCAAATGCATTTTATAGAATTGATAGATATAGAAAAGAACAGATCAACAAAGAACTTTGGGGGATTGACTTTTGGATTAGTACAGTACTTTAAGGCTGTGATTTTAAAATCACATGGCAGACTTTTTTGAAAAAAAAAGGCAACTTTATTTTGATGGCAATGAAGCACCACACCAAGAGAAGACTTTCTTCATCAAGTCTACATTTCAGTGCAGAAGGGAAATTCCCTGAGTTTGAAATTCATGTGAGTTCTATATTTAGAGACTGAAATTGTTCCATATGCAAAGTAGAAAAGAATTATTACGTGGAATTACAAATCTTTATTATGTACAGCTCATTTTTAAAAAGTTCAAAGCTGTTCAATTTCTCTGTGATTTCCTTTGAACTCTGCATTTTTAAAGGTGCTTTAAAGACCCTCTTTAATTCTTTCTTTTCTTTTTTTTATTGGCAACACTATCACTAGCTGATACTTTATCTCTCCCCACCCCAAACTTACTTGTCACGTGCAGGAATGCTTCATTTTGGACCTTGGGCTCATTGCTCCTCTGCCAGGAGTTAGGTAGTATGTTTCATCATTGTTCATCTGGAATATCATTCATTCACTGCATGGATCAGAGTTCTTAAATGTTTCAAAGATATTTTTCATTACACAATTGTTGTTACTGCATAAATTATTCTGCTGGTTCTGTTAACTCTGCTCTGCATCAATTTATACAAATCTTCCCATGTTTTTCTCAAACTGTCTCTTTAATAATTTAATTAATAATTTGTTAATTATTAATCATAATAAATTAATAGCCAATTTAATAATTTCCATTTAATTATATCTCTTTAGTTTTGCTTTTAGTTATGCTTCTTTAGTTATTTCTGATGGTTCAAGAATATATTTCATTATATTCATGTACTATAATTTCTTTTGCTATTCCCTGATTGATGGCCATCCATCTTAGAAAAAAAACAAAACACCTGTTATAAAAAAAAAGTCTTGCTATAGCTATTTTTTGCATATATATGGGTCTTTTTCCTTTCTTTTAGCTCTTTGGGATATATTTCTAGTACTAATATTCTGAGTCAAATGGTTTACACTCTTTAGTAAGTCTTGGTATCTAATTTCAAATTGCTTTTCAGAATGGTTAGAAAAATTCACAGTTCTTCTAAGGATATTCCAATATACTTGCTTTCTCAACTTCCCTCCAACAACTGCCCATTAATTTTTTCCTTGATTTTTGCCATTCTCTTAGTCACCTCAAAAAGTCACCTTAGTTCTTTGTCTTAAAAAGCCACTATAAGTATTTTTGTACACATGGATTCTTTTCTTTCTTCTTTGATTTTTTGAGATGTAGGCACTGGTTATGGGAAACAAGGAGTGTTCAGACTCTCACAGTGTGATAGGGGTATGGGAGAAGGTACAGTTAATATAATCTAGGAGAAAGTAGGTCTCAACGAATGCAAGTAAATGGAAAGAATATGGAAGGAAAAGGGAAATTTGTTCATAGGGAATGGAATTACAGGTAGCACAATGGTAGGAGTAAGCAGAGTTGGAGCGGAACATGGGATAAGTATAGTTAAGGAAGACGGTGATGAGAGAATTGGAGATGGAGCATGGGACTCATTTATTCCTAGGGAACCCACAGCTAACTAAGACAGAAATGGATAAAGTAACAGGTGGTTGGAATTTGCTAGCCTTAGGGGTAGCAGTTGGTGGCAGATGAACTGGAACACTTCAAATAGGTTGTGGATTAGTTTTCTGCGGCTCCACCCATTTGGTGAAGACTCAGGCCAAAGGTATCGTCATCCCTTTTCAGGCTGCATTGCATCAGTGCCTAGCGCTGGGAGATCCTGCATCTTTCTGCCTACTTCAAGCTAAGAGAGAACAGTGTTTCAGATCAAGGTTGGTTGTAGCAGGACATGTTTGGTTGATTTTATAGACCATGTGAAGCTTAGCCCCATGGCTGACACATAGTAGGCACTTGATAAATGTATGTTGACATACTGTTGGCTTATCTTGTGTACTTTATTCTGCCTTGGCTCATTATAAGTCTTCCTAGGTTTCACTGAAATTGCCTCTTTCATTATTTCTAATGATACAATAGTATCCTTCGACATTCATATGTCATAATTTGTTCAATCATTTCCCATTTTATGGATGTCCCTTTTATTTTCAGTTCTTTGTTATGATTAAAAGAAAAGAGCATTCATAAATATTTTGGTACATATAGAACCATTGGCTTAGCAGTGCTATTATTGGGTCAAAGAGCATGCATGATTTAGTAACTTTTGGGGCATAGTTCCAAACTGCTTTCCAGAATGCTTTCTCCTATCTAGTCACAGCTCTACCAATAGTGCATTAATGTCCCTATTTTCCCATAGTCTAGAGGATTGAATTCTAAAAAGCTCTTAAAAGACTGCACTAATATAATGAGATGGGATTTAATAGACATAAATACAAAATTCTAAATGTAAAGATTTGAAAAATCAACTTCAGGAATAGAGAATTGTGGCTACTTTGCAATCTGTGTGTAAGGCTTTAGTGGTCAGTAAGTTAACTGTGGATCACTAGTGGATGAGAGAAGAGTTTTTGACCAAGAGTTCTATCACTAAATTGGTGATAGAGATGATTGATTGCATGAGATAAAACAGACTCCTTTGATTACATAAAATTAGAAAGCTTCCGCACAAGCAAAATCAATGCAGTTCAAATCAGAACGGAAATATTTAACTGGGGGAAAAAAATCTCTGAAACAACTATCTCTAACAAAGGTGTGATACCCAAAATACATAAGGAATTTATTCAAACATATGAGAATGATAGCCATTCCTCAATAGATATTGGCCAAAGGTTTATGAACTAGCAGTCTTTGAAGGAAGAAATCCAAGCTATCAACAGCCCTATGGAGAAAAAAGTTCCACATTATCGATAATTAAAGAAATGCATATTAAAACAACTTTCAAGTTCTACTTCATACCCAGCAGATTAGCAAAGATGACAAAAAAGAAAACTACTTTTGTTGGGGAGCTGTGGGGAGACAAGGACAGTACCTTACACAAGGGTGTGTGTATGTTTGTGTGTGTTCATGCGTGTGTATTATTACTTTGAGGGAGAGGGAAGGGAATAGGGGATAATACCCCCCCCAAAATAACAACAGAAAAGAATATCAATGAAACATTTTTTGACGCACAGAAGAAAAGATGGTTCAGAGAGAGATGTAGACTTACAGGAGAGCTTTTGATGCTAATGTGTTGAATTACTTTCAATATCAGAAACATAAACTAGAGTTAATAAACTTGTTTTCTGTGATTTTATGTTTCCATATTCCATTGAGGTTCAGGGTTTCAGTATGATGTAGAGATCAAAATTTTAAAGATGTTCTAAGAGCTTTTATTTTCTCATGTAACTCAGCTTGCAGGAGTTCACAACCTTTTTCAGTTACCCCCAAATCATACAGGTCCTCTTCTAGTCTCTTTGCCTATATTTCTCTTTGCCTATATCATTCAATCTTCAATGATTGGGTATCCAGGGAAGTCCCATTTAAGTATTTCCAGACATCTCATAATAATCAGAATTCTCCTTTTCAGTTATCTCTCCTTTCCGTGATTATTTCTTGACTTAAATGAGAAACAGTGTTAGAAATCATCTCAATGGGATAGGCTTAAGATATGGTACTCTCCCACCCCTCAATGGAAGTCTTCAAGTAGTGATTAAATAAACTCTTATCTGCGATTTCGAGATTGTTAGGTATGAATTGAGTTAGTCTTAAAGATCCTTCCAACTATGAGATTTTGTGACTTTGTGAGAGCTCTGTGTCTATAGGCAACTCATTTCATCTAAGACTTGATTTTCTGATTTGTAAAAAGAGTATCATAATGCTTATTATAGCCTATCTTAAATGGCTATTGTGAGGGAAAAAAAGGTGCTTTGCAAACCTTAACAAACTCTACAAATTTGAACTGTTGCCATTGCAGCACTTTATTCTCAGTCTTTCCTGCTTTTCCTTCCCTAAAACTGGATTTGTGGACAGAAGACCTACAGTCTTATCATTAGACTTTGGTCAAACCACTTGATGTCTCTGGGCCTCAATTGCTTTACCTGTCAAATGTGAAAGCGTTGGACAAAATTATTTCCGTGTCTTCCAAAACTGAATTCTATGATTTTCTTCTATTTTATTCATGAATAAACGGAGGCTCTCTGACATAAAGTGATAACCACACCTCTTGCCTATCAGTCTAGTACTGAGATCAAAGATTTTGTCAATAAGAGTTACCAATATCATGTCATAAACCCATAAACACTCTTAATTACTTAAAGCTTCTGAGAAAATTTTATTACTACTATGTAATTGTCTTTTTGGGACATCTCGGTGGTGCAATGAATAAAGCTCCAGGCCAGGAGTCAGGAAGACTTGAATTCAAATCTGGCCTCAGGCACTTACGGTGTGACCCTGGGCAGGTCAATCCTTCAATTTCCTCTTCTGTTAAGTGATCTGTAGAAGGAAATAGCAAATTACTCACACACATCTCTGCCAAGAAAACCCCAAAGGGGTTCATGAAGTCATGACATGACTGAAAAACATCTGAACAACGACTGAATTCTTTTTTTATATAACCAACTTATTTGCATTTCAGCCCATTCTTAACCAGTATTTTCATTGATTAAGAGTATTTGTGCTGGTTATTATTTTTAATGATTGATCAACTCCTTTTGTTCTGAAGGCCATGAAATACACTATTTTCATATGTTCTAAGTTTCTGCATTGTTTTTCACAAAGGATATGAAACAAATAATACTCTGGAGACATTTTGCTAACCATCTCAACGATTTCATTAGTTTCCAATACAAGAAAACAAAAAACAAAACAAGCAATTAATTCTCATATTTCACTACACAGCTTATAGTTGGATGATTCAGCCATGATGGTTTAAAATCTGCTTGCATTTTAAGTAAGCTGCTAAAGACTTTTTGCTGTATCGGATCACTTTACTCTGTCTGAAGTGGACACATTATGAGCCCCCAAGGAAGCATATTCTGAAATTCAGGTTGAGCTCATAGGTTAGGTGTTAAATCCGGGCCATAAAAACCTCATAATGACATATATTTACCTCAGTTTGCCACAAAGGATAGCAAATTTGAGTAATTTGAAGACTCCCAGGGGTGCTGTATAGAAAATTTTTAAATCATTTTTGCAGCAATGAGTTCACTACTTTAAGTATCAGCTTCGAAGGAAAGACCATTCATTAACAAGCTCTACCAGTTAGTCACATAGGGATAACTACCACCCAAGAAGCCCCTGATATTTTTAGACAAGAGAAGGTAAGGCTCACTTCAACCAGGGTATTTCATGGGGGAGTTGACTGATGTGTTAGTCTCCAAAACACTGGGTTGCTTGAAATTACACAGCTGCTTGGTATTATAAAAGATAGGGACTATGGTCAAACCAGTTTAACTCTCTGAGCTAGAGTTTCCTTTTCTGTAAGATGAGAAGGCTGGGTTTGATAGCCTCTAATATCTTTTCAAGCTCTAAATCTGTGATGCTATGAGCCTGTAACTAGGTGCTTCCACCCAGCTCTAAAGCCAGTGGGCTTATAATACTTATGTGACTCTTCTGGAAGTTTTCCCTTTTGCTCCTTTCTTGTACGTTTTTCATCTTTAATCTCTCCTTATTTACTATTGGGCTATTTCTCCACTGCCTACAAATGTATGCAGATCTCTTTGTCAATCTTTTAAGTGATCTTGCTCTCGTGGCTAGCAATTACATCTCTTTCCTTTTTCAACCCATGGCCTAGAAAAGGTGATCAGTGCTTAGATACTTCTACTTCCTCAATTCGCACTCACTTCTCAACCCATTGCAACCTGGCTTCTGACTCCACTACTCTACTGAAACTACTCTGTCCAAGTCCACAGTTCTCTTCTTTAGACAAAAGAGCAGAACAGAGTCTCAGAGGACATCCATAGGTAGGGTGCAGAAGATGGAAAGTAACACAGCAAAGAAAACTAAGAAAGAAAGGAAAATCAGGCAGAACAGTGTCAGAGAAGTCAATGGTGGAGCGAATATTCAGGAGGAAAGGAAAGGGTAAGGAATCAAGAGCTGCAGCTCTTTTCTCTCTCTACATTCTGCTTCTTTTTTTCTAACTTTCTTTTTATTTTATTTTTAATTTATGGAATAAAACAGGCATTTTCATAACAGTACAATAAAAAAGATGATTGCCCATGAAACTAAATCTATTATGTACAACTTGCAATTCCTTTCAAATATACAACAAAATTGTCATGTAAATTTATTTCTTCCTTTTTCCTTCCTGCCCTAAAGATGGCTACCACTAGACACAAATCAGTATATGTATATATACACATATGTGTATATATACATATATTATACACACATACATGTATTATGTGCATATATGTATATATATATTTAAAATTATTCTATACATACTTCTATTTATCAGTTCTTCTCTGGATTTAAACAGAGTCTTCCATCATATGTCCTTTAGTTAATTTGGGTATATATGTTTATAGTAGCTCTCCTTGTGGTTGCAAAGAACTGGAAATTGTAAGGATGCCCATCAATTGGGGAATAACTGAACAAGTTATGGTATATGTTTGTGATGGAATTGTGTTTGTCCATTTTTGAAGAGGGCCATGACTTTGAGAAATTATGACATAATTTGCAATTGACTTTGATTTGAGTGAGGGAGCGCTGTGCAAAATCATCAGCCTCACTTTCTCCTCCACAGCCATCTAGATTCAGTGACCAGATATTCATCAGGATGACTAGAAATGGCACAGGATGCAATGGGAGACCTGGCCCTTTTAGGCTAGGGTCTTTTCAGGTACTCACTTAGAGTGAGGTAACACCCATTCAATGAATTGGTCTCTTTAAGAAGTGAGTCTAGGAATGGCCCCCTTAATTAGAAAAAAAAAGAAAAAAATCAAGCTGGGAGGGGAAGACCCTCAGGGTTGATGGTCCAAAGAAAAACAGTTATCATTGACATTCAATATAAGCCAGAGGGCCCAAAATACAGCCATTAAGTGAAGCTTGGGTAAGGACCTATTGTGGTTCAATCTATGAGCTTCAGATGAACTGGATTTAAGGTTTTTTGAAAGAAAAAAGAGAGGAAGGAAGGAAGGAAGGAAGGAAGGAAGGAAGGAAGGAAGGAAGGAAGGAAGGAAGGAAGGAAGGAAGGAACTAGTTGGTAAACTGGGCATCTTCTGGCCATCAAAATTTACCTTCCTTTGGAGAGGAGAGGGAGAGGGAATACTGTTCTGCTATAAGAAATCATGAGCTCAATGATCTTAGAAAAACATGGAAAGACTTGCACAAAATAATGAGCAGAAGCAAGAGAACATTGTATACACTGTTTCTTGTTGACCTCATGTCTGCTTGTGGATTCAATCATCGTCTCTGCAGATGACTCAAACATACATTTATCTGTCTAGACCTAATCTCTTTCCTGAGCTATAATTCTACATTTCCAGGTACCTGCTGGACATCTTCAACTGAATATCTCATGAGCATCTCAAACTCAACATGTTCCAAATTGACCACACTATCTTTCCCCTTAAACTCAGCTCTTCTACTAAATTCCCAGTTTCTGCCAAAGCCACCACCATTCTATTAGTCACCCAGATTCTCCAGAACTAGGTCATCATTCTTCCTTCTCCCTTCTCCCTCCCCCCCTTCTCATCAGTTGTTCATTTATTGATTCTGCTTCCATAACAGCTTTCTCATCCATGCTCTTTTTTCCATTCCTGTTGACCTAACATAATAAATAAAAATAGGGCTTCATCATCAGTCACCTGAATTGATGCATTGGTTTTCAAATTGTCCTCTCTGTTCCCAATCTTTTCACTCTCCAAATCAACCTCCAAATAGTTGCCCCCCAAAAAATACCTTTCTAAGGCATACATGTGACCATGCCATTTCCCTTTCTGACAAACCTTTGATGGTTTCCCATTGCCTATAGGATAAACTGCAACCTCCCCAGCCTTATTTCAAAGTGCTCTTTGTCACTCGCTGTACCTTCCAGCCAACCTGGCTTCCATCTCTGCATAGCACAGGATATCCCATATGTTCTGAATACTCTTCCTCTTCACTTCCAACTACTGTAAGCAGTCCTTTACTCCCTCCAAGAGTCAGGTCAAGTATCTCTTCCTATAGAAAGCCTTTTCCAATATCCCCAGTCATTAGGGGTCATTCCCTCCTCAAATGACCATGAATTTCCATTTTGTATCATCTCAGTAGAAATAAGCATTTTCATTACCTAGCATAGCTAGGTGCTTATTACATACTTATTGCATTATAATAATATTCTCACCAGGGTGATGAGTTATTCAGACCAAGACAGACTAAAATCTGCCATCTTTATTTATCTTTGACTCACTCAATAAAGATTCTGATTTTATCTGAGTTTCTATTCTATTCCAATGACCATGCTTCCTACCTATGCCTCCGACCTGTTGACCTACCTGTTGAACCTGGTGGAATACTCCTAATCAGTCATGGTTGGCTTTCTCTGCTCAGCTTCCTTAAAGGATAGGTGGATTAGCAGGAGGCCTCTGCAAATCAGTTTGCTAAGGAGTCGTACTGACCACTCATTCCACTGTTCACACTCCACTTCAGTGGAGAGCAATCTCCTAATATTTTTGTTGTTTTGGCTCCCCATCAATGCCTCATTATTTGATGAAAGTATAGGAAAAATAGTATGGGATTAGATACATATGAAAAGCATTGTGACCAGCCTGCATGCTTTTAGAATATTTGACTCAGTTAGAGAAATGAGTCACAAATGGACCAAGGTATGGTGGACAAGTAAGAATGTTCATGGAAAACCAACCCTTCTTAAATTGTCTATTTTGTCATTCCCTCACTAAGCTAGGGGTCACTAGGTAGTGCAGTGGATAGAATGAAAGCCCTAGAGTTAGGAGTTCAAACTTGACCTCAGACACTGACTGACTATGTGATCCTGGGAAAGTCTCTTAACCCTGTTTGCCTCAGTTTCCTCATCTGTAAAATGAGCTAGAGAAGGAAATGGCAAACCACTCTAGCATCTCTGCCAAGAAAACCCAAATGGGGTCACAAAGAGTGGGACACTTCTCAACAATCACAAAAGCCTAAATTAGGCCTTTTTTTAGGTCTAAACAAAATGAAACATTTGGTATGCATTTCCTGTAATGAAGCAGCATGCGATGATTATCTCTGGGATGTTAGTTATTTTTAAGACGATGCTTTAATACCATAGTTATTTGGTTTTTCAGCTGAACATCCAGCATGCAGATACTATCCAGCACATGTCATCCCAATCAAGTTGGGTGACCACAGTGGCAGCTATTTTGCTAAATCCTCTGAAAACAGCAGAGATGGGAAGAAATACAATTTTCTTTCAGTTTATGCACACTGAAAGTATGACACAAATGTGTTTCATACCTAGCATAAGTGTAGTATTATATGCAGAGTATCTTTACTGGCAATGTCTCTATGATGTAAGATTACCTAATTCAAAACCTGTTGATTTCAATTTTCTGATTATGTTACTTTTGTCATTAGCCATCATTATTTTTTGGGGGTCTGCATCTGGTATTTCACTACAGAACAGCAATACATCTGTAACTAATTGTCTTACACATCTTTGAAAATGGCTTGCCTGTGGTGATACACATAGTTTGTATTAAAGATGGTACTAGAATTGAGCTCTTCCTGACTCCAAGATGGACAAACCTTCTACACATGACACTTCAGTACCTGTCCTCAGAGTCTTCACCATTCCTGTGCATTCGATCTCCTCTCTGTTTTTAAAAGCATTACAATAGGTTGTGACTAAACAGAAAACTTGTTTTCTTACCTGAAAGAAAGAAGAAATACGGTATGATTAGAAGTAATCCCTGAACACAAGGAAAATTAATTTGGATTAATAAGGCAAATATATAAATTAGAAAAAAATCGTTTATATGAGAAAAGGAAAATCTTTAATAGGACTCCAGGTTTCCGAAGGATTTTTGGTGTCAACCTAAAAGGTATCTAAAGTAAAGAAGAATTCATAGAATCTCAAATGACAAAAATGATTTTGGTTGACAAAAGAAAAAGGGCTGGGAAATGAATTTTTGACTGCCAGTGTGTGGAAAGAAAACCATTCATTTAGAGACGGAGTTGGGGGCGGGGGGGAATCCAACCACACAGATTAAATTCTTGTTTAGAGGAGATTAAGTTTGATGTGTGCAAACCAATTCTTTCTGAAATATAAACAAGCCTGGATATGAGATACTTATGACCTTGAAAAAAAGAGAGGTTGGAAAGGTTTGTGTATGCCTGGTAATCACAGCCACCACAGAAACACTCTTCACTTCGTTGGCTTCTACCCAAGCAGTCTCTGTAGGCTTTGGAGTGGGAAAGCTGTCAAAGGTGTCTCTGGGGGTAGTGAACTTGCGCAAAGTTATTATTGAAGCCCAATGATTCAAGCCAATGCCACTGTTTCTTATGTTTAGAAGACTGAAGGACTGTTCACACAGACATAGATTTGTTTTTCATTTTTCCAAGTTTAAAATTTAGCAAGAAAATCAGAGCTGCCCACTACTTCATGGTCCATGAGGTCAAAAGAAATAATAGCATTTTTCAAAGGTGACCTATCTATTTGATACATGTAAATAACTAATTGAAAAGCACATTAAGTACATTCAAATGGGCTTAAAATGTTCCTCTCCTGAAGTCATGTAGAACAGAAAACAATCTCTTATTGTTTCAAAATAAGAAAGTTCAAAGGGGGTTGGGAGCAGGGAGTACTTGGAGTAAGGAGCATAAAGAAATAATGCCTTGTCTCAGATAGGAAGATATTTCCTGAAAGGTGAAAGAAGGATTTTTTTTCTGATTTTTTTTATTCTGATATTAACAAAGACCAATAAAATGAACCTTTCCATATAGAGAGTAGAACAGAAAAAAGATAATTTTACATGAAACTGAGAAGTTTTATTATGCATAGCTTGCTTTCCTTTTGGAATAGATAATAAATTCAACATGGTGCTTGAAAAGAAAAACGTTGAGTATCCTCATCTCCACCTCCTGAGTTCCTTCAGATTCTAGTTAAAATTGTACCTTTCATAAAAAGTCTTTCCTAATCCTTCTTAATGCCAGTGCCTTTCCTCCATTGATTATCTCTAATTTATCTGATATATATCTTTACACAGTTTGCATGTTATCTCCCCATTAAACCATGAGTTTCTTGAGAGTAGGAACTATCTTTCGTCCTTTGTGTACCTAGTGCTTAGCATAGTGGTTGGCATGCAGTAGGTGCCTAATAAATGCTTGTTAATTGCTGCTATGAGGGTCTAAACTTTTGCCAAGCATTTAGAACCTTTTTTTCATGAGTGAATAAATGGAAGTGAGAGAATTACTAAGCAAATGCTATTATTACTGTTGAGTTATTTTCTGTTGTGTCTGACTCTTCATTGCCCAATGTTTTTTTTTTTACAAAGATACTGAAATGGTTTGCCATTTCCTTCTCTAGCTCATTTTACAAATGAAGAAACTGAGGGAAACAGGATTAAGTGACTTTCCATGGGCCACTCAGCTAGTAAGTTTCTAAGGCCAGATTTGAACTCAGGAAGATGTGTCTTCTTGAATTCAGACCCAGCACTCTATCCACTGTAACTATGTGCAAATCACTACTCTAAACACTGGGGAGGTGGGGAGGAGGGAGAGGTTACAAATAGAAAAGTGAAGCAGTTTTTCTTCTCAAGGAGCTCACATTCTAATAATAAGGGAGACCACACATAGCAGGTTAGAAAGGACCCCATGGTAGCAATGCAGACAGTGATTCATTTTCTTTAATATCATCATCATTAATAAGACTATGCAAGTTTCTTACATTGAGTCATTTGATAGTGCCAAGGGCTTTGGGAATCAAGAACCTGCCTTTTCCAGCTCTCCAGTGGCTATAGAAGTTTCTGCAAAGGAAATTGCCAGGTCACAACTCCACAGGTATTGCTTCCCTTGATGATGGCTGCAGGGGCAGGGTTGGAGACAGAGTTAGGAGGGGTGGGATGGAAGAATAGGACACTATCATTTCCAGGGTTCTTGGGCTCAGAGTGCTAGACTGTCTCCATTGAGGTCTGGGGAGAAGTGGAACTTGAGGCAGGGGCATTGGTTTGACCTGCTTGACATAAGATTCGTCTTGCCTCTCCCTCAGGGGCCTTACTAACAGGCTGATTTACCTAGCTCACAGGTAGCAGACACAAAATATGTCAACTACAAAAAAGGGTTAGATTTTTGCCTTACATTTTCTCATTTTTTCTTAGGTATTATAGTGTAGTAGAAAAAAGTTAATTTTTCATTATCTCTAGCATCTGACAACAGTAGGGGACTGTACTTTTCCTGCCCCCCATCCCACTTCCAAATCCTACCTGGATGTTACGGGAGTGTGAAGCTTGAGACATAACCCTATCCAGCCAATTCCTGGAGGATGTGTGAGACTTGAGGAACAAATGCAGAAGACACTGAAGGACTTTACCAAGTATCTGGATCTATAGGAGGTTCTGAATCTATAGGAGCAGAAGCAACATTACTAGGGTGCTAGGGGAAATGGGACTTTAGCAAACTGCTTGCCTTCTCAATGAATTTGGAACTTAAAATTTGAAAAAAGGAATGTGAAAATTGTTTTTGCATATAATTGGGAAAAATGAAATATTAAATTAAAAATTTTTTTTTAAAAAGAAAGGAGGCTATTAGGATAAAAGTTAGGACAAATTTATCTATATCTAAATCGTATTCAGAAGGAATGTCTTCTTGGAAGATGAGAGGGTCTCATTTATGACTTTATCTGTCTGGAACAGATCCCACAAATGGACAAATGAATTTGGCCCAGAAATAAATAGGAACAAGTCAGCAGGCTGGATTGTTTTAAAAATTGTTTAAGATATATCTCAGTATACATTGAGGAAGTAGTAGTTCAAAGAGAAGGATGGATGGTGAAAGGGGGATTCTTTCCCCATGCCTAAATCTGCCCTAGACTTCAATCCCCTGCTATTTAACTAGATGTAAAGTTGCATCAGGGATTGACTGGAGTCTTTTCCAGACCAACCACAGAGCCAGCCGTGTCAATAAGATGCAGGAGGGTAGGGCCAGCTTCACTGGGGGCTGTCTTAAGTGCTTTGGTTTCCTAATAGACTTACTGCTGCCCCTATGAGAGACAATAAATGATAAAAGAGATAGGGGAGTCTTGCAGTTTTAAGTGAGAGAGGCTAAGTCTGAGAACCAGGACTGTGTCTGTAATCTTCTGAGTCAAGGGAACATGTATAGTCTGATTAACAGCTTCCTGGATTTAGGAGGAGATGGGATATTCAGGGTAGTGCTGCTAATATGTACAGTTTATTCCTTTTGTTTCTAAGATCATAAATTCAAAACATTCACAGCTAGTTGATACCATAGTACACAGAGTACTGGGCTTGAATTCAGGAGGACCTGAGTTTGAATTTGGTCCCAGCCTGACTGTGGGCAAATCACTTTACCTCTATTTGCTTTAGTTTCCTCAGTTAGAGAATGAGGATAATAGCTCCTACCTCCTAGGATTGTTGTACCCAGCACATAGTAAGTACTCTAATAAATTCCTGTTTCCTTCCTAAAACACAAACAATTGCATGCATATATGGCCAATCCCTTTGTGCCATGCCCACATGACTGACTTCCATCGAAATCAGAAGAGAGAAGATAGTGCTTCCAGTGACTGAAAGAGCTTCCAGTGACAGAAAGATTAATTCGATAAATCCAATGAGACCGTATCACTAGACTGATGAGGCAGATCAGTGCCATCCACAAAGAAGAAAACGAGAGAACAAAGGTGGATACTCTCTGAGAACTTGCTATGCTCTTCTAATGCCCTCTGGGGTTTGGCGACCAAGGGGACTGCCCTGCGCCCTCATCTCTAGAAGGTCATGCGAATGTACAGGAGTACCATGTGATGGGTTAAACTCACATATATTGCTATGACTGTGTGAAAGGTCTCTTCCTAGTCTAAGATTCCACATGATTGGTTGTTTTTTTAATATGAAGTGTGTTACAACCACCACCTACAGTCACAGCTTCAGATTGTCTTTAAGACAACCAATCCAGCTGAGGGTTCATTGCTAAATGCTTTGTGTTCATGTGAAGAATTCCCCAAAGGCAAAACAGCTGCTCCAGGCACAGCATTCTGCAGGCTAGCCCCAGTAGACCTCTGCCTTGGTTCTCATTAAAAGCCTACTGCCTCCATGCTCCCTTCCTGCTACAATTCCCCTATTACTCACTCTTTGCACTGTTTGATAGCTGCCTTGCTATGAATCCTTCCCCCAGAATGACCTCTTGTAAGCTGGGCACAGACCCCAAGTTGAGCTGGGGTGCACTTCAACCTCCTTCCTTGCAGTTCAAATTCCTTTTATCTCCTAACAGTGCATTTCTTCTTTTAACACCCTCCTTGAAGGTTCTTTTCTGCTCACTTGCAACTCTCACTTCACCAGACCCATCTACTAGCACATAAATCTCAATCAACCCCTGAAATGTTGCCACATTGCCTTGCAAAGAAAGGATTTGCTAGTGAACAGTTAGAAGACAGCTCTCACAAATTCTCCCGTTCTACCAGGAGAATTCTGTTATAAGCCTTGATAGCCTTGAAGGTGGGCCAAGACTTACCCAGTTCTATGGGCATCATGTCAGCACACTGGACAGTTTAACCCTTTGGCTGCCATTAGGAAATTGTTGTAGATGCTTTGAGGATTTTAATATTTTAATATTATATATATAATATTATATATATTTTAATGTAATAATATTTTATATTATCTATGATCTCTTTTTCTTTTTATTAGACAGTTGAAGATAGATTGCATGACATATTGGAAGGAAGGAAAATAAATGACTGCACTCTTTCTACTTGTTACCACTAAAAAGCATTTACTTACAAAGATAGTGCAAATTAAAGAGATTTTCCCAAATATTACAGTATTTTCTATGGGGGAGGTTGGGGTGACTGTAGCAATTTCTGAAAATTAGACAATAATGAAGTTTTCTATATTGATTAACTCTTCCTTTCATCTGAACACTTAGAAGCCATTGTAAGGGTATCAATTGCCCTGATTTCAATATTATTGTGTCTCAGGGAATAGGGGGCCTGAGGAGAGCTGATGAAAGTCAGAATATACACACCAGTTATAGTTTGTTGTCTTATATGGCTGTGGTTCGTGGCACCCCAAAAGAATTGCAATAGTGGCACCAAGATTGCTGATCACAGATCACCATAACAGCTAAAATATTAATGAAAAATTTTGAAATATTGTGAAAAGTATCAAAATGCAACACAGAGACATGATGTGATCACATGCTATTGGAAAAAATGGCACCTACAGATTTGCTTGAGGCAGAGTTTCCACAAACCTTCATTTTGTCAATAACACAGTATCTACCAAGCACAATTAAGTGAAGCGCAATGAAACAAGGTGTGTCTCTATTCCAGTGAGTGTGAGAGAGAGGCTTTTTTATCTGGAGTTTCAGTTCTTCAAGATTTTCCCCTAAGACTCTGACCTAGGAAACTGTGTGGATAGCTGAGGGTGGAAGGTCACTGGCCTCCAGATGGCTCAGGAGGAGAAAGTGAGGCTGGTGACGTAGCACAGCCCTCCTTCACTCAAAACAGTATCATGTGCAAGTTGTGTCATCATTTCTCTGATGTCATGGTCTTCTTCGAAAATAAAGGATGCACACAGACACACAGGGAAACGGATAACTGGAAGATGTTTTCTCTGCCATTTAAAACACCACCTTTTAAAATACAGACTTCCACTTTTATGCCATGATTATTCTGCCCAGCGCGCAATCTTCATCAATTCATCATTCAAAAAGCTTTAGAAATGGGTGGATATAGGGTAGTATTTGTTTACAGTGAAAAAACAATTTTGTGGTATAATGTCACCGTTAAATCCCCATTATAAGACAGCTTTACGCTTGTTATAAAGAAGTCTTAACTACTTTGTATGTAAGCACATGTCTTCCCATTGTCCTATACCTTCTGAAATACAAAGGAATTTATGTGAATGAATGAAATCTTAAAATATCTGGGTAGGTGGCAAAAGCACATGGTTTTAAAAAATCATTACCTGCATTACAATTTAACAAGGCAGAGTAAACAGGGCAAATTTTGTCTTTTCTATGCTAAAGCTAAAAGACAGCAGAGTACTATGCAGGTAGTAAGCTTAGAATAAACCTGGGAAGTGAAAAATGAATGAAAGGGTATATGAAAAAGGCTATTCTAGCACCCAGACAGAACTATTTTAAGCACTTTGACATCACCCCCTATTCTGTGATCCTTTATTGCAGTCTCTGATGAAGAGCTGGTCCTCCTACTCAAGCCCAACTCCTCTATATGTAGCTTTGATCCCAGACCCTCTTGTATCCCCCTGCAACTTGCTCCTCCCCCTCCAAATCACTACTTTCTCTCATCTTTTATATCTCCTTATCTTCTGACTCCTTTACTGTGTCTAGAAATGTTCCAGCTTTCTCCAAACTAAAGTAAAAAATCTTCACTTGAACCTACTATTCCCTTCAGTTTTCATGTCATACTTCTACTCTCCTTTCGTGGCCAACTCCCTTAGAAAAAAAGTCATTTACACTCTTTGCTTCTACTTCCCATCCTCTCATTTGCTTCTTACAAACCTTGCAGTCTGGTTCTCGGACTGATTACTCAGCTGAAACACTCCGCAGTTACCAATGATCTATCAGTTGTCAAGGCCTTTTCTCAGTCTTTATTCTTCCTGACATCTCAGCACCTTTGGGCTCTGTTGACCATCTGCTCTTTCTGGATGTGCTCTCCTCTCTTGGTTTTTGAGACATTACTTTCTCTCAGGTCTGCTTTTTTTCTGACTGCTCATTCTACATCTCCTTTGATGACTCTTTTTCTTTTCTTTTTAGTTACTTTTTTCGAAAAATAATTATTTTTTATGCACTTAGCAATATTCCAGTGATCAAGAGATATAAAAATTACATATGTATGTATAAACACATATATGCAAATATGTAATATGTATGAGCAGCCTTGAGCCTATTAGTGTGTGTTCTGTATATATTAAATCTAAGAAAGTAGAAAAAAAAACCATCATTTATTCCTGTCATTTTCTGAGATTTTTCTCTCTCTGTGTGTTTAATGTTTCATTGATTCTATTTTATTTTTCTCCCTTTTACATCTCTATCACTACCCACCTAATACATCTCTTTTAATAGAAACCCTCACTCCCCAGAAACAAGCGTAGTCAAGGAAACAAATTGATGCATTAGTCTTGTCAGAAAATGTATATCTACTTCTATACCTCTAATCCATCACATTTCTGCCAAGAGGCAAGAAGCAGGCTCCAGCATGACTTCTAAAGTGATGTTGGTCACTATTTCAAACAGTTCTGACTTTCAGGCTTATGTTCCATCACATCACTGTGGTCACCATGTAAATAGGTGTCCTGGGCCCACGGATTTCACTCTGACTCAATTCATAAAATCTTCCCAAGTATCTCTAAACCATTCACATTTGTTGCTTTTTGTAGCCCAATAATATTCCTTATGATTCATATTTCATAATTTCTTTAGTTATCCTTCACTTAATGGGCAATGACTTTATTTCCAGTTCTTTGCTATAACAAAAAAGTGCTACGAAAAATACTCTAAAAATTTTTAATTCATTTTAAACAGATACAAAATGAAAGGAGAGAGCAAAAAAACCCATCGCCATGTAAATAGCAGACCATAGAGGAATCAATATAAAATATGAAAGCATTCCAATTTCAAACTTTTTACTTTTTTTTGAAAGCCTATGTAATAAATATTAAGCATTGTTTTCAAAGCTACCCAGCTTCCTGTGCTTCCTTCTAAGTTTTCTTTTTTCTCTGTTGTGCATTTTTATATTTTTCTCCTTCCCTCCATACCCTGCTCTACGGAAGACTGCAATTAAACATGAATATGTATGCATATGTATCTATACACACATACGTGTGTATAGATACATATACACACATATACATATGCAAGTCAGTATTACACATATTTCTATTTGTCAGTTCTCTCTCTGGAGGTAGATAGCCTCTTCCTTCATAGGTGCAAGTTTTTCCATGTTTTTCTAAAACCAAGCAGTTTATCATTTCTTATATCATAGCACTATTCCATCACAATCATATACCATAATTTGTTTTGCCATTTCAGGGCATCTATCATTTTAGTCAATCTGATAGGTTTGTAAGATGGTCTCTCAAAGTTGTTTTAATTTGAATTTCTCTAATCAATAATGATTTAGAGCATTTTTGCAAGACTACATATAGTTTTGATTTCTTTATTGAAAAACTGCCTATTCATGTCCTTTGACCATTTATCAGTTGAGAAATGACTTGTATTCTTACAAATTTGACCAAGTTCTTTATATATTTGAGAAATGAGGCCTTCATCTGATTGTCTATGAAAGTTTTTCCTCAATTTTCTGCTTTCCTAATTTTGGTTACATAGGTTTTATTTGCACAAGAACTTTTAAATTTAATATAATGAAAATTCTCCATTTTACACCTCACAAAGCTTTCTTCCTCTTACTCCTTCGTATATTATTCTCCTACCCATGAACCTGATGTTCCATGTTCTTTTTAAAATAAATTTTTCTTTTCATTTATGTAATAAAATAAGCATTTAGTTCTCGTTTTCTTGTGATACCTCCTTTTATATCTAGGTCATGGTTTGTGCCCATGATCTATGCCCAATTTCTGCCAGACACTTTCCAGCTTTCCTAACAATTTTTTACCAAATAATGAATTCTTATCACCAAAACTTAAATCTTTACATTTGTCAAGCACAAGGTTACTATAGTATTTTACTGCTGCCTATTGTATGTCTACTCTGTTCCACTGATCTATTTCTATTTCTTAACCAGTACCAAATAATTTTGATATTTACTGCCATATAATATAGTTTCAATTATTTTTTAACATATGGTTCCACTCTCTGTCTTTGACGTCTTTGTAACATACGGCTACTTGCAGTATTGCTTAGAAAAAAACTTATGTGCAGAGTAGTGCTTCTAGGGTATAGTTCCAACTTCTTTTCCAGAATGTTTGAACCAATTTACTTCTCCATAAAGAACCTGTGTTTCACAGACCTGCCAAAAATTGCTATTTACATCCTTTCCTAGCTTTCCAATCTGTTGGTGTGAAGTAGAACTTCAGAGTTGGTCAGGGTTTTGCTTCCGTTTTGTTTCTTAATGTACTTGGTGTTTGGGTACATTTTAATGTGATTTTTTATGTTTTGTGTTTCTTCATTTGAAAACTACTTTTTCATATCATTTGACCACTTGTGGATTGCATCTTGTTCTTATGTATTTGTATCAATTCTCTTACACATATATGGAATATCAGACCTGTCAAAGAGAAATATGTTAAGAGGTTTCTCCTAGAAACTTTTTTCTTCTTTAACTTTCTCTTCTAAACTGTTACTCTTCTAATATTAACTTCCCTGATTTTCTCAAACAAAATTTTTTCCAACTTTATGTAACGAAAATTGTCCATTTTATGTTCAGCAATGACTCTTATCCCTGATTAATTAATAGCTGTGGAAATTATCCTATCTTTTTCTCTTTGCCTCTAATTATTTTCTTATACGATGTTTTATGTTTATGTAACTTAATGTGTGGCATATGGTATAGGTTGTTGGTAAATTTAATTTTGGCTAGATTGCTTGGAAGTTTTTGATGAACAAGAAAGTCTTGACCTAATAGTCTTGGGTTCATCTGTTATATTGATTCTAAATCTAATTTGCATAATCTGTTCCACATTAAAATTAATATAATAATGTAATTGAATTTAAACTAATGCTAGAGTATTACAATATAAATAGTTTATAATTATAAACTAATATAATTCTATTAATAGTATGAAAATAGCATTTATATAACTTAGTATGTGCAAGGCATTATGTTAAGCACTTTATAGTTATTATTTCATTCAATTCTCACAACAGTCCTGGGAGGTAGGTGTTATTACTATCCACATTTTACAGATGAAGAAACTGAGGAAAGCAAAGGTTCACCGACTTACCGAAGGTCGCACAGTAAGTATCCAAGGTTAGATTTGAATTCAAGTCTTTCCTCACATGACTTCTGGCATTCTAGGTGCTTTGTCTACTGCTCCACCTAGCTGTCCCATAGTAAAAGTAAATAGTCTTGGTTATTATTATTTTTGTGACATAATTTTGCATCTACCCAGGCTCTCTTCATACTTATTTTTTTAAAAATCATTTTTTTGATATTTTCCTTGAGGGCCTTTTGATTTTCCAGATTAATTTTATTGTTTTAAAGTAGGTGCTTAAAAATGTTTTTTATTGATTGGCTGCTAAATCATTTTCATTCTCTGCTTCATTGCTCCATAGTTTTGTTATCAGAACCATATTTGCTAATAGAAGGATTTTAATAGGATGCCTTCTTTCTGTATTTTAAAACTATTTATGTGTAACCGTAGATGTTGCTGTGGAGCAAAGTTAGCTGAGCTCTGACTCCTTACTCCTCCTCTCCAGAGGTTTATGAGTGTGACCCTTTTTTTTGGCCATTGCTTCTACTCCCTGCCTTCTTCAGTTTGGAAGCTGGAGTTTTGCCCTAGATTCTTTTCCTCTGAAATCATCATCATCATCATCATCATCATCATCATCATCATCATCATCATCATCATTTATATGTCTCCTACTATGTGTTAGGCATTGTGGTAAGCACTTCACAATTACCTCATTTATTCTTCACTACAACTCTGGGAAGTAGGTGCTATAACTCTCCTCATTTTATACTTAAGGAAACTAAGGCAAGTAGAGGTTGAGTGACTTGCTCAGGGTCATACAGCTAATAAGTGTCTGAGGCTGAATTTAAATTTAGGTTTTATTCCAGGCCAGATGCACCACTTAAAAGATAGGTTATTAATAAATATAAATATATTTTTTATTATATTAAATATATTATATTAAATTATATTATATTAAATATATATTTAAAAATAAATATAAATTATAAATAAATATAAAAATAAATATAAATAATCCAAACTCCTTGACCAGAAGCAAAGTCAGATTGCTAGGACAGAGCTCAATCTTTTGATTTTTTAAAACTCTCTATATCTCATCTAGTTACTGGCTCACTCTATTTTCTTCTTTTCTAAAGTATGCAACAATTATATAGACAGACAACACAAATGTCCATGATGGATTAAGGATTTTTGCAGGAAAAAAGATTGCAATAAGGGTATTAATAAAGAGGCAGACATGGGGAAGGAAACTGGGGGGAAGTAAACATCCTTTGGAATTCTCCAAAGTTCTTAAAGTGGCAGTGATTAGAGACTGCCCCAGTGCAAATTCTTCATTCCAGTTGACTGTGGTTGGGCCACTTTCTTCCATTCTCTCACAGCCAAACTGTCAGCCTTTCATGGTCTGTGCCACTATCCTCTCATGTTCTCTAATGATCCAGATGTTTGTTTCCTTCTCATGGTCAGAGCAAACAGTCAGCCCGTCTGTACCACATCATCTAAGTCTTTGTCAGCCCATCACAAGCTGCATTTTCTTTTCAAAACCCCCAGGAGCAGATGTGAGGTTTGGCTTTTAACTCAAAAGATTGTGAAAGCCCAGATTATCTCAGGGAAACCTCTGAACTACAAATCCTAGAATGTTAGTCAGGTCTCAAACCCCTGTTAAATTCACAATTTTAGAGTTAACTGTTTCATAATGCTTGCTAAAATTCATTTGTAAATGCCTCTGGGCCAGGATATTTTTTTTAACTTTGAGAGTTAATTAATAACTAGTTCAATTTTTCTCAAGATCACTTATTTAAATCCCTATTTCTTGTTCTGTTAATTACAGCATTTTATATTTTTGGAATTATTCTTCTATTTTATCTGTCATTAGTAGACACACACACACACACACACACACACACACACACACACACACACACACATATATATATATATATATATATATAATTATCCAAAGGAAATTCTTACTATTTCTTTTATTTGTTCATCATTTATAAATGAGAATGACAAATTTTAAAGAGCTAATTAGTGAAGCTATATTATACCTAAAAGGTACATAAATAAAAATAAAACAATTATAAAAAAGAAATAAACAATACTAATAGTAAACAAATGACCTAAATAATAAATAAATAAATGGAAAAGATAACCGAGCTATAAAGAGAATTAACCAGGAAAAGCAAAAATCTCAACAGATGCCAATAGATTCTTCTTAGACCTTTAATTAGCCTAGGGAACTATTAGTTAAGGAAGCTTCCTCCACCAATGCAGATCAGCATTTGTTTCACAGTTTATAGTCTTATATGAATAAATGAATAAGGGACTGAATGAAAAATATTTTATTAATCACTCTATGCCAAGAACCGAACTAAGCATACAGGTTGCTTGGGGGCACTACAAGGTTAAGTGATTTTTCCCGAAGTCACACAACTAGTATGTCTCAAAGGCAGGAATTGAACTCAGATCTTCTTGACTCTGTCAGGTTTATTATCTACTAGGCAACCCTGTCTCTATAAAATCATTGTTAATAATCTATAGTTGGCACAATCTGATCCTACTTCTCTGTTCTTTCTCTCTTTACTCAGACTAGAACTAGATCATCGTATCTTACCCTTTCTCTCCTTTTAATTACTCCTTCGTAATTAATCCATTCTAATCAACTTTTCTTATTATTCATTCCTTTCTCAATACTACCTTCCCTTTAAAGCCTTCTCTCCCCTCTTTCTCTCCTTATATTTCCCAATTGACAATAACATATCTACACAGCTCTGTGTGTTCCATCATCCTTTGCCCAGGTCAGATAAGTGAGGTTCATGAGATGCTCCCCCATCCCACCCTTGCCTTCATGCTTGCATGTTCTTCCTCTGACATGTCCCTATAATAAATGATACATATTAAAAGCAGAAATAATCCCTATCATCCAGGAGCTTTTATCCAATGGAATGGCCAACATAAATAGGTATATACAAGATATAGGCATATATATATATATATATATATATATATATATATATCAAGGTATATATATGATAAACAGGATAAATACAAGGAAATTCTAAAAGTGTAGCAGCAGGGAGGAGGAGAGTGGGGAGCAGGAAAGGTCTCTTGCAGAAGTTAGAATTTGAGCTGAGTCATGAAGGAATCCATGGAAGCAAAGAGATAGAGGTGAGGAGAGCATGGAGAATAACCAGTGGACTATCTTTCTGGAAATAAACAGACCTAAATAAATTGGAGAAATATTAATATCTCACTAGTAGGGCCAGTCAATACAATAAAAGGAAGAATATCATCTAAATTAATTTACTTATCCAGTGCTATACCAATCAAATTACCCAAAGATTGCTTTAAAGTGTTAGAAAAAATAGTAATGAGGAATAAAAGGTCCAGAATCTTATGGGAAATAATTTTTTTTAAGACACTGGGAAGGAAATGGTCTAGCAGTACCAGCTCTCAAACTGTTTCACAAAGCAATCATAAAAACAATTTGAAACTGGTTGAAAAGTAGAAAAAAATCAATCAAGAGAATATATTAGTTAGATAACATATATGGAAGCAAAGACACCTAGTAGTAATCTGCCCCCTCTTCTACCTAATGCTATAGTAACTCAGATACCTTAATATCATCCCCAATTTTCTCCCCCTCTGTTTTAGTCTCTTGTCAATAACTAGTTCTTTTCTTTGCTAAGACCAGTCCCTCTACTGATCCTGGATGAAATGGGGTTGGCATCCTCCATCTTCTCATATAAATTTTTTTTATTTTAAGTTTTCAACATTTACTTCACAAAATTTTGAATTTAAAATTTTCTCCCTTTCTCTCCCTTCCCCTCGCTCCAGGACAGCATTGATTCTGGTTACCCTCTCCTCCAATCCACCCTCCCTTCTATCACTCTCCCTCCCCTGCTTATGCCCTTCCTTTCTATTTTCCTGTAGGGTAAAAGAGATTTCTATACCCCATTCCTTATATATCTTATCGTCCATCTTCCCTCTGAAAGTGGGAAACCAGAAGTACCAGAAGTGCCTGAAGAGCCCAGAGAGTTTAAGAAAATGAATACAGGGAAGAGGCTGGAACTCTCCTCTCCAGAATTTGTTAATTCTGTCTCATCCCTCAAGAAACTAAGGATATTGATCTCCACAAATAAAAAGAGGCTTATGTCAATGAGTTTCCAAAGTCACCTTACACTTCAATTTGTCATTTTCATTCTATTTACATTTCCACTCTCCTAATCCATCCGGTTTCTCTTGCCTAATTCCTCAATGCCTTCAATAGCCTGAGTCTCTTGCCTTCTTGCGTTTTATGAAAGTTTGTGCCTTTTATTGTCTTCACTCTCTCTGTTTATCAAGTTCTCCCATTCTCCCATTCTACAAGCATATCCATGTCTTCTCCACTCTTAAAAAAAACACCTTCCACTTGAGCCTATGCAAAAATATCATATCTCTCATCCCACCTCCCAGAAAAAAGAAGTTTTTTTGTTTTGGAGTCATTTCTTTCGTGTTTGACTCTTTGTGACACTATTTGGGGTTTCCTTGGCAAAATACTAGAGTGTTCTGCCATTTCCTTCTCCAACTCATTTTACAGATGAGGAAACTGAGCCAAAGAAAGTTAAGTGACTTGCCCATGGTCACACAGCTGGTAAGTGTTGAAAGATGAATTTGAACTCAGGATGATGAGCTTCCTGACTCCTGGTCTTAACTTTCTTTTCTTCTACTCACTTTTCAACCCATTCCGATCTGACTTCCATTCTCATTACTTAAATGGAACTGTTCTGTCCAAAGTTATCTATGTTCTCTTAAAGCATTCAATGGTCCTTTCCTAGTCCTTATCTGTTTTTTCCTCTCTGCAGCATTGGAACCTGTTGATTACTCCTCCTTGGGGATATTCTCTCCTCTCTGAATTTTTGTGACATTGCTATCTCTGCTTCCCTTCCCAGCTGTTTGACCTACCTCATCTCTTCACTGTCATCATTTAAATCCTGTTCCCGTGGATGCCTCCCAAGCTCTCGTCTCTTCTCTCAAAACACTTTCAAAAATCTTGTCAAGTCCCATTGTTTCAGTTATCACTCTTAACCCCTATTAAACATGTATATGCATGTATATAAACATGCATTTGCACACAGTTATTTATATGTATTGTGTACATATATACTCATGTATTTATATCTGTGCATATATGTATCTCATCCTCTTTCCTGAGTTCTAGTCCAACATAATCAACTATCTGCTAGATATCACCACTTTGACATCTATGAGGCATGACAAACTTTACATTTTCAAAACAAAACATATTTTCTTCTAAAATGACCCCTTCTCTTTACTTCTTTATTTATAGCAAGGACATTAACACTCTTTCAGTCACTCAAGTTTGCAACTTCAGGATCACCTTCAGCTCTTCCCTTTCCTTTACATCTCTGCCATATCAGATCTGTTGTCAAGTCCTATGAATTCTCCACCTACAAAGATTCTCACATTTCTTTCTATTTACATGATCAGCATGCCAACTTAGGGTCTCTTCACTTTTTGCCAGGATTATTGCAACAGCATCCCTGTGCTCAATTCAGATACCAAAATATTCTTCCTAAAAACAGGTTTCATAATGCCCTTTAGTCTAAATAAAATAAAATAAAAATATTTAACCTGACATTTAAGACCCTTGGCATTATCTATGATATCTTTTCAGGCTAATTATTCATCCCTCCAACAGACATTATAATCGAACTGGCCTGTTTGCTAGACAACATCACATTCTGTCTCCTCACATTTATGCCTTTGTAAGATCATCCTCTATACTTTGAATTCTCATCCTTGCAACTTAGAATTCCTAGCTTCCTTTAATAAGTTCACATTCCAACTCCCAGTTGAGGCCTTTCTTGGTCCCTCTGCTGAGTTGTCAATGTTCTCTCCATCCTCCTCAAATTATCACATAATTGCTTGTCTGTTTGTACATAGTATCAATAGACATAGATACTATAAAATGTAACCTTGAGAGTAGTGACTACTTTCCTTTTTATTTTTGTACCTCCAGCATCTAGCATAATACTTTGCACATAGTAGGTGCTTAAAATATGTGTTGGATTTGAGGCAGGGAAACCACTGAGGAGGTTATAATGAATTCAGGTATTAGATTACCACATGGATTAGTATAGTGGTGGTGGAAATAGAATGAAAGAAAGAATTTGTAGGGCTTAGTGACAATGCTATGTGACATCATGGACAAAAATAGGGAAGTCAGAAGAAGGGTTCAGATTCATTTGTAAGATGCCAATCTCTTCTTTAGATAGTTGTATTTGAAAGAATAGGAGGATGACGAAGTAGAATTGTTCAGCAAATATTTTGAGTCATTCTATGGAAATTTAAGGGAAGAGACCAATAGACATATTAGATAGATATATAGATACACATTTATATCTGTCACCTCTATTTAAATCACTACATATATATAAGCATTTATGAATATGTGTTGTATATATGTGTGTATTATATATATAACATACATATATGCATGCATATGTATATACAGATACACAGACATATATGTATATGCATATCTTCTTGTTATCCAGTTATTCAGTCATGTCCGATTCTTTATGAATTTGTGGACCCTAGCACACCAATACTGTCCAGGGGGTTTTCTTGGCAAAGATATGTAATATTAATGTAAGGTTAATGGTGGGTGGAGGGAAGTTAATTTTTTTTGTTTTTATGGATTTCTGGTGGGTTTTTTTTTTTTTACTTTTTTGCTCATAAGCCCCCACAAGTATGCTTGCCATTGATTATTATCTGGTAGTCTCTATTACCTTTTAGCAAAAGTATTTACTAATGCCTATTAAGAGGCATCAGTACTTTTTGTTAAGAGGGACATGCCTTCTGACTCTGAAAAGTGTATAAATAATCAGAGATGAGGTTTTACTTGGGGACTTACTCATTGGAAGTGCTCATTTGGCCAGAAGAGACTCTGGGTAGCTGGTAAGGAGCCCTCCAGCTGTGAAAATTTAGGTGTTGGCACTTCTGTCTCTGGCAACTATATATATATATGTATGTATGTATGTATGTATTTATTTATATATACCATCTATATCTCTATTTATCTGCTTGTATTTTCTCTATTGGTGAATGTAATCAAAGAAGATTATTGACCCCTCAAAAGTTGCTTTCTTTTTAGAAAAGTAGATCTAAGAACCTGTGTAGCAGGCCCTCTTTTGTATGTCAAGGTCCTTACTGTTACAAGATACTGGAGCAGTTTGCCATTTCCTTCTCCAGGGGATTAGGGCAAATAGAGAGGTTAAATGACTTGCCCAGAGTCATACAACTAGTAAGTGTCTGATACTGGATTTGAATTTAGGTCTTTCTGACTCCAAGCCCAGCTCTCTATCCACTGAGTCAAGTAGCTGACAGATAATCATTACTGTAAAAGAAAATACAGACTTAAAAAAAAAGAGAGCCATTGGCTTACTTTGGAAATACCAATTAATTAGAAATATTGGCTTCCTCAAGTCAGATTTTTCTTTTATTTTTATTTGTTTGCATTTCTAAACAATGAAACAAGGCTGAAATGCTATTAAGAAGTGATTTTGTTTTGGGTACAGGAGAAGGGAAGGGGAATCTAGCACTCAACAGCCGTAAGTAGGATGTCAGTCTTAGAGAGGTCATTTAGTCCAGCCCTTTCACTCTAGAGAGGCCCCACCTTTACTTGCCAGCCAGGGCTGCTTCCCTAGTTTCTACTGAAAGTAGCTGGTTGCATCTTCAGAGTCTGTTTGACTACTAACCTCTAGGAATTTAAGTATAATCCAGAGGGGCTGTTGTTTTTTGTTTTTATATATTTCTGGTGGGTTTTTTTTTAATGTTTTTGCTCATAAGCCCCTACAAGTATACTTGCCATTGATTATTATCCGGTAGCCTCTATTACCTTTTAACAAAAGTATTTACTAAAATGATCTAATGAGAACACTTGAAACGAGACACTTCCCCCAGATAAAGATCATATTCCCTCCTTGAATATACAAAGTCTCTAGTTAAATTAAATTTCAAGTTAAACTTAAGTAAATAGGTGGTAAGGTACAACTGTACATATGGCAAGGGTTAATTTACAACTTTTGTCCCTGGGAGTTTTTTTTATCCCTTCAAAAAGACCCCATTAAGTTTCCCCTAAGTATAGGGAGCCCCTAGCTCTATGAGGTTCTAAGATTCAGTATTTATGCAGATGCTATAGCTGCCACTTCTTTTCTGGCTTGAGAAGACATGGTCTTTGATGCTACTTCCATCCTTAATGTGTTCATCTATGTCAGTATTTTGCTATTTCAAGTTGGATAGGTTGCCTGGTGCTGGTCCAGTCTCTATAACAGCATGATAAGAAGGATTGAGAGGGTTCTCCCTCTGCTCTCACAATCTACTCTGTGCTGTCCCTTGATATAGGCACAAAGTAAGCTTCCTCAATATAATCCTGAGCCTGGAGCTTTCCATTGCTTGTCTAACCCACTGTTGAACCAGGCAAGTGCTAAAACTTCTCTCACTTCTTAAAGCTCCCAGGTGAGTGCTTAGTTCATTCAGTTAGCTGATCACTAGGTGCCCTTCTTAACCTAACTATAGAGAAGTTCACACCTCATAAAAGATGTAGACCATCTTGTTTACACATGAAAAAAACAAAACCTAATCACTTCATAGATTGATTGCATGGGAAGGTCAATCCACTCCCCTCCCCCCTCCCCCCCCCCCCCCCCCCCCCCCCCCCCCCCGCCACCTTGCTCCTTTCCTTGGATAGGAGGCCCGAAGTGGATTTGACTTTTCTAAGGTTATATAGATATTAAGTGAAATATCTGGGATTCAAATCCTACACCTTTGTCTTCAAATCAAGAGTTCTTAATAATGTAGCACTTTGTCTCAAGATATTTGCCATTATAAAAGAGTATATATATATATATATATATATATAGATAGATAGATATAGATATATATAGATATATAAAACATCAATTCCAGCAGATAAGTAGGGAGTGGGAGAGATAGCAGAGGGAAATGAGACAAGGTTGTACCTATATTAAAAACGGGCATTGATAAGGGCAAGAGGAGAAGAAATCCAGATGTCAAATGGTACTTGAGACTGGACATAAAATATCCCTTACAGCATGTTAGTGGGCAACAATTTTACTTATAAGAAGATCTCAAATTATCTCCAGGTTAATGATAATATTAGGGATAATTTTTACAAGTGAACAAAAGAGGCGGTTCTATTGAACTCAACCTCGGTTGTAACCTCTGTGTATAATTTCTGAATATTGTCAGAATCGCTCCATAAGAAAACCATTTCCATATTTATCAGTCCTTTAAATGAGTCCTAAAAGTCACGTGTCTACATTAAAAATGTACAAAGGCTCAAAAGAGACTCAAATTACAATATTAAACTTTAGATTGCATGTCAGAATCACAATATTCTTGGAGCAACTTATTATGATTATTTTTAATATTTCCTTTATATCTAATAAAAAGACCTTTCATGGCATTCAAAAAGCAGACATTAGAATGGGCCTATATAGAAAATCAAATGTGTTCTGGGAATTTTACAAGCAGATACACACACACACACACAAACACATACAGGTAGATGGTGACAATCATAGAACGGTAGATGTGGAACTTTTGAGATCCAGAGCCATCTCTTCATTTTACAGATAAAGAAATCAATTACCAATAAGTAGTTCTTAAGTATCTACTCTGTACCAGGCACTAGTTTAGATTCTGGAAATATATAGACAAAAAAATAGTTTCTGCCCTCAAGGAGCTTATGTTCTATTAGGGAGACAACATGTACTTACATAAATATACATAGAATAAATACAAGTTGCTTTTAGTGAGGGGAAGGGGGAATTCTTGCTGAAAGGATCAAGAAAGACTTTCTATAGGTAGTAACATACAGAGTTTTCAGGGAAATTAAGGATTCTATGAGTCTAGTTGAGGAGGGAGTACCTTCCAAGAACAGGGTAGTAAAGCACACAGGTGGTAGATGAGGTATCATGTGGGAGGAACACTAAAAAGGGCAGGTTGACAGGATTGTAGAATTTGTGAGAGCAAGCAATATAGAAGGCTAGAAAGTTATGCTGGAGCCAGATTTTAATAAATCTCAAATACCAGACAAAGGATATTGGATTTGATTCTGGAGGGAGGACAGTTCCTAGAGTTTATTTAGCAGATTGAGCATTTTGACCTGTAGAGTTCCCTTTGGCACTGAGGGTAGGGATTGGACTGAAGAAAAGAGTGACTTGAGGTATGTATACCAGTTAGTGAGAACCTTAAAAGACCTTAGCCTAAAAGAGCCAGGATCTCCCATTGCATCCTGGGCCATCTCTAGTTGTCCTGATGAATATCTGTCCACTGGACCCATACGGCTCTGGAGGAGAAAATGAGGCTGGTGACTTTGCATAGCCCTCCCTCCCTCAAATCAAAGTCAACTGCAGTCTTGTCATCATCTCCCTGATGCCATGGTCCTCTTTGAGAACGAAGGACAAACACAACAGCAAGCAGTTAGGAGGTTATAGCAATAGTCTAAGCAAGAGGTGATAATGAAATAGAAGAGGGCTGGGTGAGTGAAAAGAGTATGGATATGAGAGATATTGTAGAAGTCAAGTGATCAGACAAGCGGGGTGGAAGGAAAATGAGTTAACATTTGAAGATTATTCTAAGGTTGAGAATCTGGGTGAATAGAGGGATGATGGGGAAATTCAGGAAAGGAAATTCTTTAATGGAGAGACTGAGGTCCAAACAAGTACTTGCCCGTATCACAGAACTACTATGACTAACATTATGTGGTATAATATACTATATGTAGTATACTCTAGAGTATTACTAACAAAACCAGGACCAGAATCTAGTCTAATGTTCTTTCCATAACATCACACTCCTGCATTATCAGTTGCCTCATCTTTTCTCCTTTCCACATGTCCAGATTTGTCCAAGGAATGGATTGCCTGATCCCAGATGTACCATTTCCTTAGCTTTGGGAACTGAAGTTTTGGTAATCTTGAAACAAAGGAGAGAAGAGGAAAGGAAGGTCCCAAGGAATTGTAGGAGTTGATTATTTCAAACTCTTGCTTTTTTTTTTACACTTATTAAGGACTGTTATACCATTGATACGCCTCTCTGGGGATTGTGGTTGGTGAACTCCAGTTCCATCTGACATGAAACAACCTTAGTCAGGACAGTCCTGACTTATTATTCAACTTAAAGAGGTGATCATCATCCACTCATCTCAGGATCAGACCATATCTGTTACACTCTTGTTCAATTCTGCTCCCCACAGATTAGGAAGGCCATTGTTGAAGAGTGTCCAGAAGAGGATGAAAAGAATGGGAAAGGAGTTTGATCCAATGTTCTATTAGTGAAAATTAAAGTAACTGGGGCTGTTTAGCCTGGAGAAGACTCAAGGGAGACAAGGGAACCATCTTCAACTACTTGAAAGAAATCATCTAAAGAAGAATTAGATTTGTTTTGCTTGGCTCCAAAGAGCTGAGCTAAGAGTAATAGGTAGAAGATGGTAGGAGGAAAATCTAGGTTTGACCAGAAAAAGTTTGATAACAATTTGATTTATTTCAAATTGTAATTGGTGTGTTTGGGAAGGTAGTGGGTAACTTTTCATTGGAGGACTTCAGTCAAAGTCTAGATGATACCTTTAGGCATGTCATCATGGGGATTACATATTCAGTATGGGGTTAGTCTGAGTGACTGTTAAAGTCTCTCCTAACTCTGAAATTCAGAATGCAATAACATCTGCTAAATGACCCCTAAAACTGAGCTATTTGCATCATCCTGCCATGTAGAATCCTTTAAATGTCTTTTCCTTCTTATAGTAGAAACTCTCAAATGAGTTGTATAAAAAGGTTTGATTAAAAGTGATTAATTGAATAAGACTTGGAACTGGATGAGCTTTTAGAGAACATTTAATTGAACCTCCACATCTTATAGATGAGGTAACTGAATCCCAGGAAAGCGAAGTGAGCACTGGGGTTTGATGAAATCTATCACTGGTGAAGAAGTATCTGGGGTTGTGGTTCAAGTATCAAGTGTGTGGTGTATACACAGCAAGGATGATCTTGCTTTGGATAAACTATTTGAAGTGGAAAGACATGCATACAAATACTAATTTTGAAATTATGCCATAATTCTGCCTGTGTGATACCAACCTTAAATAGAATTAAATTTAATTCCATACTATTGCTTAAGCTTCTCGATGGTGACTCAGAAATGCAAAGCTAATTTAAAAAATATTTTCAAGTAAATGTCAAGTTTATACAAGGGATGCTGACAATTTCTGAATACTGTGAAATTTTAGAACTTGAGAAAATAAGAAATGACAGGAAGATCTATTTATTCTGTAGCAGCAAGACTATTTTAAATCTAAGTTCAATTATAGCTGAAAACTGTTGGGTTTTCATTTTAAGAAAAATGTTTTCTCTTCCTAACTTGCCAGGATTTTCACATGATCCACAATCTTTGAGCCAATGACTTAGGACCCTTTCTTTCATTGCCTGATTGATTTCCGCTATCTTGTTCTGTAAGGAACCACAGTCTTCAGCTGCAAAACCACTGGGTGAATTTAGTTTAAAAGCCAAATCCACTTTTTAACAATAGCCTAGTAACTATTATACAGTCATTCTGACTTAGAATGAAACTGCAAAGGAAAATGAGAATAGTAACTTAGAGAAAAAAATCTCCACGAATTCAACTAGTATTTCTTATTTAAATTTTTATTGGTAACTTTTTAAAAATCATATTTTTATTAAAAACTTAATAAACATTAAACAAAATGAACATTGTCACTTATATAGTTCAACAGTAAAAGAATTATACATGAAGTTATAGATCCCCACTACATACCTACAGCTTGCTTTTCTTTTTAAGTACATAACGAGTTCAACGGGAAGTTTTCAAAGCTATTTTGTTTCTTGGTGCTTCTTTCAAGTCTTCCTTCTGTTCTCTGATTTATTTTTTTAAAAAAAAGATGCCCCAATAATTCTCCCTTGTTTCTCTTCCTCCCTCCCTTCCTTCTCTCCCTCCCTTCTTGCTCATTCCCTCCCTCTCCCCTCCACTTTTTCTCTGTCTCTAAGTTTCTCCATCTGTCTGTCTCTCTCTTTCTGTCTCTCTCTTTCTCTTTCTGTTTTTTCCCTAACCTATCCTTATCCCTCCTCCTCCACCTCCCTTTTGTTTTTCACACCCCATACATTTTCTGATCTGCACTATCCCCACAAAACCCTTGCACAGAACAAAAGAAAGCTAGTTCAACAGAGCCCACTGGTACAGCATATGCAGCCTTTTGCACATCTTTACCAAAAAAAGGGAAGTTCAGCTAGTTGTTTAACAAATAATAATAGTAAACATTTTATGTGACCACCCTTCAAAATGGTTTATGTGTACAGAATCAACTAAAAGAAAAACAGTGCCAGAAGTGTGCTGGAGTTAGCTTCCAGAGCCTATTTTAAAAATTTCAGTGTGAGCATTTACACCTGAGAAATTGGCAAACTGTACAAATTTCAGCTTAATTTATTGTTTGGTTGATTGTCTAGACTTAAGAACATGGAAAAAATTGTTAACAATGCAGATTAAATTTAAAAGCGTATCATGAAAATATTTTTCTTCTCCAAACACTAGCTGTTAAACATCTGCCGGCACATCACTGATTCAGTACCCCCAGTTGGTGGATGGCTGTCCATGTGGTAGAAACTGAGGGGTGTTGTACCTACTCTCTCAAATTTTGATCCAAATACCTTAACAAAGTTTAGGATGTGCAACTGCATTAAAACTTTATTAATTTAGATGTCACTAATTAGGAATTTTTAGCATTATTAATATGAACTAAAAACAAAAATTATCATTTCATTTTTTGAAGAAAAGGTGTCATAGATAAATATTGACATAAAAAATATGGTCAGAAAATATATTTACAATGTAGGTGACTAAACTGCCTTGAAGTTCCTCAAAGCACTATCACAGCACTGATGTGAATACAGTAGGGTAAGTACAACATTTTAAAAAATTTTTTAATTTTTATTTTTCAGCATTACTTTTGGAAGATTTTGAGTTCCAAATTTTCCCCCTCTCTCCCCTCTCCTCAAGACAGCATGCAATCTGATATAGGCTATACATATATTGAATATATTCATATTGAATATATTTTCACATTGGTCATACTATGAAAGAATCAGAACAGAAGGGAAAAACATGAGAAATAAAAAACAAAAAAGAGAAAATAGGATGCTTCAATCTGCGTTCAGGCTACATAGTTCTTTCTCTGGATGTAGGTATCATTTTCTATCATGGGTTGTTCATTGCACAATGTTGCTATTACTTAACTCTGTTCACTTTACTTAGTATCAGTTCATGTAAATCTTTCCAGGTTTTTCTGAAATCTGCATGCTCATCTTTTCTTATGAAACAATAGTATTCCATTCCATTCATATAACACAACCTGGTCAGTCATTTCCCGATTGATGGGCACCCCCTCAATTTTCAATTCTTTACTACCACAAAAAAAGCTAGTACAAATATTTCTTAACTATCCTACAGAGCAAGTTCTTTACTGTTGTGGTCTTCAAACTTTTTCAAATAAGCACCTCTATCAGTAAAAATTGGAGGGGAACACACATTCCTATTATATATATTTATTGATAATTATATATATATAATTCTACTGCACTATCAGGCAAGCAATAAAACATATACAAAATAGAAACTTAAAAGAATAAGACAAGGAATAAATATATTTATATATTTAACCATAGTTTTTCTTTTATTTATTAACAGTACAAAAATAATTTTTGTTCTTTTTCAAAGTTACTTTTAATATTGAGAGCAGTATCTTTAAAGATGTTTAAATATTCCTTTAAAATGTTGGTTTAACACTAATGTATGTGATATGGTTATTTGAGAGTTCAGTTTTAAGTTTAATTCATTTTGAGACATGGTTTTAATGGTTATCAAAGCTGAAAAAAACATTACAAAAATACACATATATTCAAATGGAAAAAAAATCTACTTACCAAATCATGAGGCTCATTTTCAATTACATCTACTAATTTTCCTAAAGTTTTTGTTGATGTTCAGCTAGCTAATTTTCATCTTCCTTGATATCAATCAGTTGTTTTTTGAACTTACCAGAAAAAATTGCATCTTTCTACTTTTAGAAATGGGATTAAAACACACTGAACTTCTCACTTTGAAAGATTTTGAAATGAGTTAGAATAGTTTGCTTTGTATGTTTTCAAAGTGTGTAGATATGAGAGTTTTTAATAGATGATACATTATTTGCCCTAACAAAATATATTAAAATATCTTACTCATGGTGATAGATTCATCTTCAGCTAATATCTCAAGCTACAATATGTACTTGGGGCATTAAAAATAGTAGATGCAAACACATGTTTCAAATAACCCTCTTGATAATTTTAAATTTTTGTCTAAATTCTTTTCAGATCTGATTGAGGGCTATTATGAGGATGAAATGAGATAATACATGTAAAATGCTTTGCAAACTTTTAAGTGCTATTAAATGTTAACCATTCATCTTCTTGGATTGTTTTTCTTCATAATGTGACTGCTGAAGAGCTCATCTTAGGAATACAAGAAATGTAATCTCTGCCATTTTGTTTTTTACTGGAGATCACATTATTAGTACTTGATCATTATTTCTTGACAAGAATGTTTTTAATCCATTATTCTATTAGTCTAGCTAAAATTAAGTGATATGATCCATAAATCCACTTGACCAACTGCATGAAACTGCAAAATGTTGAAAACATGAATCCAATAGCAAACCTTCTGCATTGTAGAAATCTCATTCTTGCCTCGGGATAGCTCGCTGTAGGAGACAGGGAATGTGTGGAACACTTTATAGAGAAAGACAAGATGAGCAAAGAATGTATCTTGGTTCTAACTCTATTAGTGGCAATTTTCTTACACAGAACAAAATCGAAATTCTTTGCCACCCTTTTTCAGCTAGGTGATGGCGGGAACCTGACCAAGTGAACCCCCTAATCAGAGACACCTGGAACTCACTTTTGAGAGTCTATTGTTAAGTTTTCATCGTGAGCATTTATACCTTGGAAATCAGTAGAGGAAAATCAAGTCTTGGGTTACTGGTTTGTTGCTTGTCTAGACTTAAGAAAGGGATAGAGAAAATGATAGTAGAGAAGATTAAGCTTTAAAATGTATCACACACACACACACACACACCCATACATACAGCTGGGTATTAAACATTTGACAACAGACTCTAGTATATAAATGTCTAAAAACCTACTTATGTGACTCACTAGGTTGCATACCTAGGGGTAGTCTGAATTAAAGAAACTAACCTAATTAGGTTCCTTGAAGTCTCTATCTGAATTAAGCCACTGATGCTAGGAGGCTCCACTACAGAGCACTGCTATATAGGGTATTTACCTGGGATTCCCTCTGCTGCTGAAAATGTGAACTTATTCCCATTCCATAAAAATTCTTTTTGCTATCATATTGTGGTTCTATCTGTCCCAGTGAGCTTGGGAGTTGAACCTTGATCCTTGGGTTGAAGTTATGCCCTTGTTTGCAGCAAAAAAGAGGAGAGAGGGAAAACGTGGGTCCCTATCAACTGGAAAACGGTAAAAACATGCAGCAATTCAGCTATGGTGGCTGTCTGCTTGTACAGACCTTTTGTAGCCCTGGTGCTTTATGTAGAACCCTATGGTTGAGACCATATTTGCCTAGAGGAAACTGTCAACCCCTAGGTATAGTGGGAATAAGTTTTAGTACCTAAACAAGACAGCTGGAATAAGTTTGTAAACTTAGCATAACTTACTCCATTTTGTTTTAAGCCACCATTCTATCACTGTTTTGAGTAAGTTGTTTTTCTGTGAGTTGTCATTCATTAATAAAATAAGCAGCTGTATGATATATAGTAAGAAATGTGTGTGTCCTCTTAAATAGCTTAAAAACATGTGGAATCTCTGGTAAGATAAAACACCATTGGAAAAAAATTATGAATAACTTTATTGGTAATTTTGAAGTAAGCTAGGAATCGAATTGTGTGGTAAACAACTTTGGTTAAAAGCACAAAAACCCACCTGAGACCAGAGTGCTGTTTGTAGGTAGTTTCTAGGATTGGCTCCCATTCCCCAACCCTGAGACCCACGCAACCTATGTTGACTTGAGGACAGTGATAATTAATGGAGAAATGCCAGATGACCAGCTTGGAGGGAGATAAATAGCATCCAGCTGGGCAGAGAGGGAATCTTGTTGAGTCTGGTAATGGAAGAAATAATTATCAGAACTTCTAAGACTAAGGTTGGTGTTTTGTTCTTAGAAAGTACTATTTGCATACTTTGATTAATAAAGTTTGATTGAATGCATTGAGAAGTGCAAGTCCAATTAGTGTTTCATTACACTGGTTTGCATATTTAAATTGGCAATATGCATATGCCATATGTTATACCAGGAAATAGTGGGTGTAGGGCTGGATTTAGAGCCAGAAAAGAGCAGTTTGGGCAGAGTTTATGTCAGAAAGGGATCTTGAATAGGTCCTACTTATTGTATTCTCCCATGTGAATGTGTTCTTTTGCCTCCAATAAGAGACTGCAGGCTAACAGGTGAAAGAGGATGCTGAAACTTTGAAACATAAGCAGATTGTGCCTAGAGAGGTTAGAGAGAATGTCTCTTTGAGAGCCAACTGGTGGGAGGATGGAAAGAATTAGAGCTGCTCAAGAATAGGGATCTCTTAGAGGTCATACAAGAGCACTAGGACCCATTAGAAATTACACCCAGGCTGAAACAAGGCTGTCATGGGTATGACTAGGGAAGGAGAATTGGTGTTTCTATTTCCACAATGGTAGAGAACTGGAAAGATCTTTGTAGTAGCTCTATTAGAGTATCCTAGGCCACTGACTAGCTGTTTAGTTTTCCTCTAAGAATCCCTCATGTCTGTACCTGGGGTGGGGGAATGCTTCTATTTATTTCCTTTTTTATTTCTCCCTTACTAGATAATCTTTTTAAATCAAGGGAAGATGTAGTGATGGCAGACTGATGTTGGCCATGACCAAAGAGACAATTTTGCAAAACCATGGGATTGGAAGCCATTCTGCAAAATCAAAGCCTAGGACTGCAAGTCCGATTCACCAAAAAGTTAACTCTTGCTATTTGCAATGCTTTGCGCTTATAAATATCTATACCACAGATTCCCCCTGAGGACATGGAAACCTATTAAGTCACTTTTGTTCAGGGGAAGGATTGTAAGGCTGTTGTTGCTTTTACTTCCTACTGAAAGAGGACTGATGAATTGTAACAGGAGACTTAATATAAAAAAAACAAGGTGAAAAAAGTGTCTTTCTCAAATCTAGCGAGTGACCACTTTGAGACTCTCCCCCAGCCCTCATTTCCATCCCCAAAGAGTGGAAGTATATGCCATATGTGCTCCGTCAGGGAGTAAAATGAACAAATGGCCAGATGAGCTTCCTTAGGTTTAACAACCTAGAGACTTCATTATGTTACTATCTAAGTTATGTACCTAGGAGGTAGTCCGTATATGAGACTGTCCTAATTAGGCTCACTGAAGTCTCTTTCTGGCTCAAGTCAGCTATGCCAGGAAGCTGCTCTATAGACTGTGGTTTTATGGAGTCTTCACTGGGGCTTCCTCGTAGTGCTGGAAATAAGAATTTATGCCCTTTCAATAAATTATTTTGCTAGCAAGCTATGGGTTCTTGCCATCCTGATGCTTTCATGATTCAAACTCAGACACACTTCAAGCTACACTCTTATACTGAATGTGATAGGTGATTATAAAACATAAAGGCAAATTGAGGGCAGCAATGTCAATCAGTATATTAAATATTAGTAAAATAGTTTTTAGATGAAAAAACATAAAGAGAAGTTCTAATATTTCCTTCTTTATCCCAAATGCCTCATCCCATATAACATTTTTGAGGCATGTACTCCATTTTGGAAACCATTGGTTTACTGTGCCCCAGCCCATCACAGCCTCTTTGAGAGGGACTTAGAGCTTTCTGAAATAAAGACAAAAGGGTCAGCAGATATTGAAAGCAATACTCTCTTATTTTGCTCATTTTAATTCACGGAAGGGAAAGTGATTAACTCGAGACACTCATTAAGAGGTGGAGAAAGGAAGAGGAGAAAGGATATGTGCAGAGGCAGAATACAATGGGATCTCTGAAGGCGCAGGATACATCTACACAATAAAAGGAGTAGTCCTATTGAGAACCCAGTTGAGGCTTCTAACGAGATGCTCTTCAGGACATGAGAAGAAGGGACCCAGTAAGAGATTCCCTTTAGAACCAGTACCGAGGTTACTCTAGTTCTTGTCACTTACACCAAACTTGGGTTGATATACCTGCTTCATTCAATAGGGCTGCTTTTTGATGTGAAGAAGGGCCAAGTGTTTTTGGAGGGATGAGGTCTCCAGTAGAAGTGTCTAATTGGCTTCCTACTTTGGATGTCATGTCCTCAATAGGCAGATAACACTTAAAGAGGCAGTTAAGAATTTCCCATTTGAAAGGTTTCCAGTACGTGAGATTTCAGTAAAGTGGATAATGGGCAGGAGGAGGGGGGTTGGGATGTTTCTGAAGTGTTTCTACTGCAAGAAAGGCTACATTCAATAAAAAACAATGGCTTTTTGTAACACTGTATACTGTTAGCCAAGTTTGACTAATATGATGGAGAGTAATGGAATAGTGGATCGAGTATTCAGATTAATGTTAGGAAGACCTGAGTACAAATCTCACCTCAAACACTAGTTGTATGCCCCTGGAATTATCTTTTAATTTTCTGACTCTCAATTTCCTTATCTGTAAAATGAGGATGATAACAGCGCTTATCTCATAGGGCTGTGAGGATGCAATGAGATGTCATACTTTGAAAACCTTACATCTCCATAAAAATGAGTTATAATTATTATTATCTGTAATCAAAAATAATAAAACTAAAATTTAAATGTATTATAGCTGGGTTGGTGGGTAGGGGCTGCATTTAAACACAGATTCTTCTTGAAATATACTGTAAAGAATTTTACCTCTACTTATCCTGCCTTAGAATCTCCAGTATTTTCAGGAAATGATACCATATGGTTTTGATACCCTGGCCATGGTAGAAGTCAAAGTACCATGCAATCTGGCAAAGGTAGTGCTTGTGCAATAATATTCAACGGAGAATAAGAAGTATTTTGCAGGATGCATATACAGGCACTTTCCTTTCTAGATCAAAAAGGACCAGGAGGGAAAATAATAGTAAAAAGGAACCTTTTTAGCTTCTTTAACATTTCTTCTCGGGGCTTCCTCTGGACTATTACATTTCTAACTTTGTACTCAAAGCATTTTTTCCTCCTCATCTTTATAAACTAACTCATAGAATAAGGAATTTATTTTTTTTAAGTCAAGATAAAATCTTTCATTTTTTTCTTACGGCAACAACTTTGTTCTTAAAGTGTTTTCCCTCCCCTTCCTTAAGTTCAAAAGGTACTTCAATTTATAGCTGAGTTTTTTTTCTGTGCTTTTGAAAGATTGTTGCTGATTTATGCCTTTAGTAAGATGTACAGTATGTTGTAAGAAAAGACATCCTCTTGTTGCTTTGAAGAAACTCATAAAATGTCGGACAGGCTGCCAAAATGTTACTCATTAAATAAAGCATATATCTAGTAAGTCATTAACTTGAGTGAAGGGAATAGGATCATCCCTCCAGCTGATTGACTAAAGCAGGGTTGGGAAACCTGTGGCCTCAAGGGCACATGTGGCCCTCTAGGTCCTCCAGTGTGGCCCTTTGACTGAATCCTTACTTCACAGAACAAATCCTCTCAATAAAAGAATTTGTTTGGTAAAACTTGGATTTGGTCCAAAGACTGCAACTGAGGACCTAGAGGGCCACGTGGTAGCCTTGAGGCTTCAGGTTCCCCACCCGTGAACTAAACCCTTTGAAATAATCTGAAAATCTTGTTGTACTTTCTGAGGTTTTCACCAGCATGAGCCCATTCAGTAGTTTCATAAGTATAACTACTTGCTTTAGGATCAATAAACTTTGTTTTTATAGCTTTTATCTTATTTTAAATTGACTTTTTAAATATAGTTTAGCCTTTAGTCTTAAAATTTATATTTAATCCTTTTTAATATGTACAGTTTAAAATAGCCCTATTACCCTCAGGTCTTACAACAACTACAATCCTTTTCTATTTATTACTGCATTAAATTGACTTCATTAACTAAATTCTCTACTTAACTTGGAATTCTCTTCCCATGCCCAACTGGATCATAGCAGAAATTGTTGATCTTAGGGTAGCTTGCAAACTCTTAAAGCATTGTGAGATCAGGACTCCTACCATAAAAGGTTGTGGTCATTCTGGTTTTGTCCCTCTGCATTAACATGAACATGACTGGAGATGAGAGGAGAAGGGAGATGCTGAGAGATGAGTAAAGTTTCCCCGACTTGCTCTTCGTAATGCCCATGCTTTGTTCGCCTTTCTAGGCAGCTAATTTCCTTTTTCTCTTTAGAGTAAGGTTTCAGTCCTAGTTTACTTGAGTGGTCTTTGACATCTCACCTATAGTTAGACTTCTCCAAGCATACTTTTTACTCTTTCTATGTCTCCTTGATTATTTATGTGACTTTGTTATATCTGGATTTACTAACATTTTAAAACCGCTATTTTTTAATAAACATCAACAAACATGAACGCTTCAATATGTAAAGAGAGCAAAAAAAGAATATTAGATATCAAACTGTAAACTTCCAATATATATAATTTTTCCACTACATGCAGCTTGGTCTTTTCTATATATTTCAAATTACACATAATAGTTGCAATACTGCTCTACATATATACATCCCCTTCTGAACTTTTTTCGGTTATTTATTTTTGATGATTCATTTACTTTTTCATTCCTTCCTTCCTTCTTTTGGTATCACCACTACCCCTATCCTTCTGATTTTCCCCCTCCAATTAAGGGTCTACCTTGTAATAAATAAGTAGAGTTACACAAAACAAATCAACCACATTGACTATGTCTTAAAATGTATGTTTCATTCTGTACATCTAGTTCATTAACTCTCCACCAAAAGATGGGAAGTATGTTTCATCATCTGTCTTCTCAGATCATGGTACTAATCATAGTTCTCAGGCCTCCGCAAACTGCTTTTCTTTACAGTATTACAGTCATTGTATAACTGTTCTCCTAACTCTGCATCAGTGCCTACAAGTCCTCCCAAGTTCCACTGAATTCATTCCTTTCATTATTTCTTACAGCATAATAATATTCCTTTACATTCATGAGTAGTAGTGGTGGGGCAGTGAACAGGGTGTTTCAATAATTGCTATATGCCTCCCTTACTGTACTATTAACTTGTTGCCTATGTGGTTTTTTTTAATATAAATACTCCTTCTCTACTTGGAAAAGTATTAACAATGGAACTGTAATTCTCTTTAGGGATTTGTTAGCTCCAAGTCTCCACCATGGTTAGTACTTCTAGTAAAACCCCTCAGGGCATAGATCTATAGCTCTCTTCCCCCAGAAGTTTCCTCTCTCAGTTGCCTCCCCACAACTGTATTCCTCTTAAGTACACACTTACTTGCAAGTGCCATTGGCTAATACTTTTTATATAGACAAAACAAACATTTATTTAGAAAGGTAAAGAGATCTTCCTCATACCCCAAGAAAAGGCTTCAGACTTTTACGAAGGAGTTCAAGGAGCAAAGGGGAAAATAATACTTTCTTGGGGTCTAGGGTATGGGAATAAAGAAAATTCAGCAGCAGAACTTTTGCCCAGACATCCCTCATGTCTGAATGACCTCCTTCCTAGAGTCCTATATCTCTTTTTGTTGTTGGTGACTGTAAATGCTGCCTTTTTCACATAGGTAGGTATGACTTTTTATAACTTCTCTTTCTCTAGCAATATGTATTTTCCATTCCGTCTATTCAAGAGCTAGGTTCTTCTCTTGATCTGACTTCTGAATTCACCAAATAGACTTTTAAAGGTCACCAAGAGGTGGGACCTGTCATCCTCCATCCCATGGGCTTAGTTCCCTTTATTCCCTCAAGGGATTCAATAATACTACATAATCACTTTGCATGGACTCATTTTTATAAAATTTTAAAGCTCAATTATCTAGCACCTTTTATTGTATTTATAGAAGAACAACTCCCTTCAATATATGCTGTAATTTGTCTAGGCATTACTCCAATAGATAGGTCCATGCTTTGATTTTATTTCCATGCCACAAATAAAAGTGCTCTTATATTTTTGTAAAAATGAGTTTTTCCCTCTATCTTTGATTTCTGTTGACATATATGCCTAATAAGGTTATCCCTGAGTCAGTGAGTATTTACAGTTTAGTGCCTTTTGAGGTATAGTTCCAAATTGTTTTCCAGGATGGCTGAACCATTTCATTGTACATGCGTTTGTCATCATATATCCCCTCCTATAATTGTAATTCTTTCTTTAAATGTCTATGCCAATATGATGGGTGTGAGGTGGAATCTCAGAGTTGTTTTATTGTACATTTCTCTGATGATGGGAAAGGAGGAGGGAATTCATAAGGTTGTTGAAAAACTTGCTTTTCTTCTTTTGAGACCTGCCTGTTCAGATTCTTTGATCATCTATCCATTCAGTAATAGCCTCTGTTCTAATAAATTTATATCGATTCCTTCCATACTTTATATATTTTGAACCATTATTTGAAGAAGAGGTCCATAGGCTCCCTCAGATTGCCAAAAGGATACATGATACAATAATGTTAAAAGTCCCTAGTCTGAATCTGATTTTTTCCCAGCTATTTTCTTGGTTTCTTAGAATTTTTACTTTTGAATCACAGAATTTGAGAGGAATCTCAGTGACTAACTAGACCAACCTATGGTGGAAGGCGTGTTCAGTGTACTGTACCCAAAAAGTGATTATCCTCTGCTTGATGATTTCCAAGATGGAAGAACCCATAACCTTTCAAGGCAGCCCACTCCACTTTCCAACAAGTCTATTAAGAATTTCTACCTGACATCAAACCTAAATTGACTTCCTGGCAAATTCTTCCCATTACTTCTGGTTCTGCCATTTAGGGCTAAATGAAACAAATCTAACCCAGTGTTTCAAGTACTTAAGCATAGCTATTGGGTCCCCCACCCATCACCACCCTCCACAGTCCTATTTTCTCCAGTTCCTTCAACTGATTCTTACATGTTCTGAGCTCAAGGTCCTTCAGCTTTCCATTTGCCTTCTTCTGAAGACTCTTTAACTTATGAGTGGCCATCTTAAGTTGTGGTGCTCAGAACTGAATAGAATATGCCAGATAATGTTTCACAATGATAGAGTACACTGGGTTTATTTCCCTATCCCTAGAAGCTATGGGGCAGGTAGGTGGCACAGTGGATAGAGCTTTGAACCTGGCGTCAAGCAGACTCATCGTCAGATACTTCAAATACTTCAGCTATGGGAACCTGAGCAAGTCACTTAACCCTGTTTGCTTCAGTTCCCTCATCTGTAAAAATGAACAGGAGAAGGAAATGGCAAACCACTCCAGTATCTTTGCCAAGAAAATCCCAAATAGCGTTGCAGCCAACAAACATTTATTAAGTAGCCCGTATTATGTGCTAGGCATTGTTCTATACACTATGGATACAATGAAAGGGAAAGGAAATTCAAAGATCACATTAGCTTTGTTGGCTACCACAATACACTGCTCACAAGTTCTTGTAGTTCACTTAAATTTTTGCTCCTTTTTTCCCAGAATAACTGCTATTTTCCACTCTTCCCCTATCTTATATTTGTGAAGTTGATTTTCTTGTACCCAAATGCAAGACTTTACATTTATCCCTTTTGAATTTCATCCAGTTGGGTCCTGACATCATCCAGCATTGTGTCATCTTAAATTTGATGAGCAAACTATTTTTCCTTTAATATGCTATGAATAAAAGTATTTAATATTTAATAAATATACATTATATATAAATAATGATAAATATTAAAAATATTAAAATAAAAATATTAGACTACAGATAAGCACATATTGCTAAGGTTTTCTACTATCTTGTTGACACTGAGCTTTTAACAATGACCCATTGAGTCTGGTAATATGACTAGTCCTGAATTAATCAGATTCAATTATTATCTAATCCATATCCCTCTATCTTCTCCACAAAAACCGTATGAGACATTTTACTGAAAGCTCTGCTAAAATCTAAGTAAAATATATCCATCCATTATTTTGTAAAATAGTAAATTCTTATCTAAAAACAGTTGGAATCCTTTAGTTTTATCCCTTTTTATTATTCAGTCATTTCAGCCATGTCCAACTCTTCATGACCCCATTTGGAATTTTCTTGGCAAAGATGCTGGAGTAGTTTATTTCCTTCTGTAGCTCATTTTACAGATGAGGAAAGTGAGGCAGACTGGGCAGAGTGACTTACCCAGGGTCACACAGCTAGTAAATATCTGAGGTTGGATTTGAGCTCCAGAACATGAATCTTCCAGACTTTAGGTCTGGGACTCTATCCACTGTGCCACTTAGCTGCCTTTTATTAAACACTAGACTGCTATCCTCAATAACTTATGGGTTTATGTTAACTAATTTTCATTATCAACTTTTATGTTTTTTAGCCAGTTGGATGAGTTTTACTATATTTATTTTGTAGAACAATTTGAGATTTGGTACTACTAAGCTGTCTTCCTTCTGAATCGTCTTTATTATTCCTCTTAAGAATTTTGACTTGTGTTTCTCTAGGTAAATTTTGCTATTTTCCCCCTAGTTCTATAAAGTAACTCTTTGGTAATTTAATCAGTATCTCAGCGAGTCTGGCATTAACTAAGATGGTGCCACCATATTTATTGTATTAGCATACCGTGACCAAGAATCCTTAGCATCTCTCTCTAGTTATGTAGGTGGGTCGTCATTTCCAATTCCTGGGTATTTCTTGGTAGACTTCTAAAAATATTATGCATTCATTAATTATTTTGAATTACACTTCACTATCTTTTCCTATTGGCTTTTGAGAATGGCATACATTGGGACAACTAGGTGCCACGATGAGTAGGGTGCCTCATTTTGAGAATGGATAGAAAGACTCATTTTCCTGACTTTGATTCCAGCTTCAGACACTTACTAGCTGTGTGACCCTGGGCAAGTCACTTAACTCTGTTTGCCCCAGTTGCTCATCTGTAAAATGAACTGGAGAAGAAAATGGCAAACTATACTAGAATCTTTGCCAAGAAAATCCTAAATGGGGTTACAAAGAGATGGACATGATTGAGTAACAAAAGTAACATTCAGAAAGGCTGATTATTTTTAATGGCTTGATGTCCTACTACTTATTAAAGTTAATAATTGTTTCAATTAATGTTGTGACTAATTTCCTTGAACTAAAGCACCATGTTTTCTACAAAAAATGATTTTCTTTTTCATTTGATTGTGCTTATTCCCTACATTTCTTATTCCTATATAATCACTTATATAGAACATTGCTAGAACTATATCACATAATAGTGGTGACAATGAATATCCTTGCTTATACCCAGATCCTAATGGAAAAACCTCTAGCGTTTCTGCTCTATAAATGTTACTAGCTCTTTCTTTTGTGTAGATAAAGTTTATCATATTTAGGAAGAATGTGTATTACAATACAAGGTACTGTTTGCAATATAAAAGAATGCTTTATATTGTCAAAAGTTTTGTCTACATTTATTGATAAAAGCATGTGAACTTTTAATTGCTTTTATGTTTATAGTTTTCCTAATGTTAAATTCCATTGTGGATATAAGTTAGTGGTATATGATCTTTTAAATATGTTACTGTAACCTCTTTGTGATTTTACTCAGTATTACTCAAATGATATTCATTAGTGATAGTGTTCTATGATTTTCTTCCTCTATTTTATCTTTCCCTGGTTTACATATCCAGACTATCTTTGTCTCATAGAATATATTTATAAGGATCACTTCTTTCCATTTTCTCCCCAAACAATTTACACAACATTGTAATTAAATTTTACTTTAATACTTGATAGATTTATAATTTCAACTAATCTGTAGTGCTTCATTTGGAAAGTTTCTTTAGGTTTGCTCATTTTCTTTTTTCTGAGATTGGGTTACTTAAATTTTCCATTCCTTATTCTGTTAATCTAATTTTGTATATGTCCATTTCCTTTAGTTTTCTACTTCATTGGCATATAACTATGCAAATTCTTTCTAATAACTTAATTAATTTCCCCTTCATCTGCTGTCAATTATATTTTTTTCCTTTTTCACATCAAGTGATTGTTTTTTTCTTTTTTTAATATTAGATGAACTATTTTAAGGTGTTTTTAGCTCCTTTTTATTAATCAATTCAATGTTTTTATTTTGCTTTGTTTGCAACTGTGTTGAGTCTCAAAATTTTAATTTTTTGTGTGTGGTTGAAATTCTTACTTTTTTAGTTCGTTGGTTTTTTAAAATTTTTTTAGTTGTATAGTCAATTCACTGATTTGTAATTTTTCTCTCTTTTGGGGGAAATGAAAATATTTAGAGACATGTTTTCCTCTAAGGTTTGCCTTGTTTTCATCCCCAAAAGTTTTGGCATACTGTCTCATCATTTTCTCTAATGAAGTTATTTATTGTCTCTATAGTTTTTTCTTTGCTGCACAATTTATTTAGGATTGAATGATTTGAATCCTTCTTTCTTACAATTGAATCCTTTCTTCAAATGCCCTTCACTGATTGTAATTTTTATGGTCAGTAGGAGATGTTTTCAATATTTCTACTTTTCTGTAAAACTTTTCTGAAGTTTTAAATGTCCTAATTAACATATTGTCAATTTTGATAAAAGTGTCATGACTTCTTAGAAAAAAAGTATATAACCTTTTTTCATTCAGTAATTATATGTATTTTTTCCTAAAATTCTATTCAGGTACTAAACATCTTTTTGTTTCCCTTTTTATTTGACTTGTCTAAATCTGTAATTGACACATTGAGATCTAGAAATAATATCATTTTATTGTTTATTTCTCCCTATCATGTGATTAAACTTTTCCTTCAAGTATCTAGATGCTATTTAGAGAACATATATTAAGTACTGATATAATTTCATTATATAGGGTACCTTTTAGCGTAATTACTTACATTTCTCACACCGACTTCAGTGCTATACCACTTGGGTGGTTGTTTCCTGATAAGACTACCCTGTGCTAAACTCTGAGTTATGTAGAGAGAGATGCAACATCCAGCTGTCTGAGAGAATATCAAAGGTAACATTACAGAGCTGATTAAGAGACTTATTTCACTTGGTTATGTTCAGTCCTCTTAAAAGAGAATTTCCTGAGTGGAGGCTGAGAGAAATTTCTATATAGTGTAAACTTGTGAATGGCAGACTAAACCCCTGGAATCACAGATATGTATAAGAAATTGACCTTCACTTCCAGAGCTTGCAACTGTAGAAACTTCTGAGAGAATTATGTTCCTCTGATGAAATCATTTTTTTTTTCTTTTATCACTGAGCTGAGAGCTTGATTTCAGCTGAAGAGCTCATTTACTCTCATGTATTCTTTGGTACATTCTAATTGGTAGATCTCCAGTTTCTGAGTTTGTTTTGCATAAATGGGTTTTCTCAACATTTGATTTTTTTTGTAACCACTGTTTGGTGAGCAGGAGGTAAGCAAGGGAATGTAAGTCAGAGGCTACTGACACATACTCTCTTATGAACAATCAGAGAATCAGGTTCCTTCTGAACTCCTAAAATCATATTCAAAAATAGCAATGTTTGAAGGGTGGCAAATAGATAAAATTCTAACCCAACACCCTTTTTGGAGGTAGATGGGATGCACTAGCACCAGAAGTCCTGATTTTGACTGTCCTATACCCCAGTGAAGTTATTGCAATGATCCTCTTTCTTTCTGAAGAGGTGGATAAGGTCTTAGAATATATCTTTCCATGCCAATCTTGACTTATACCTCCATATAGTAAGACAGGAATCCACATATTACACATATAACATCTCTTTTAAATATGCCCATTTTTATTTTATTTCATTGTGGGAGACCATCCTTATTTTAAAATTTCCTTAATATATAATATCTTAATTATAATATTAATAATATATTAACATATAATAAATTCCATTTAGCCTATCATTTTAATTCTGTAAGAATTTTTTTTATTTCAAATGTTCCTTATAAACACATCATTGGTTTCAGTTCTAATCCTTGTTTTTATGGGTTAGTTCATCCCATCCATATTTGCAATTATGATACTTAATGGTATATTCCCTCCCCCATCATAACTTCTTAACTTTTCCTCATTTTTCCCCATTTTTTTTACAAAATAAAAGGTAATAGAGAAAGAGAAGGAATCTGATGAATGTTAGAAATCTGTCACTGAGGTAGTCTGCTCCTATTCCTCTGCCCCCTCCTTTTTTCACAAAGCCCCAGTCACAATCTTTGGTCCTTACACTTCATTACTTTCCTATTAATCACCCTTACAAATCAACTATGTGAAACTGACATTTGTTTTGCTTGTGATTCTTTTATTCCTGACTATTCTCCCTTTTATCCTCTCCCTCCCCATTTCTTGTGCTCATCTGTATCTCTGTGAATTTAATATTTGTCTTCTATAAACTCTCTGTGTGTATGTGTGTGTCCTTTGTCCAGTTCAAATTAGAGTGAGGCCATGAGGGTCCTATTTCTCTCCCTCCTTCCTTCATGTTTCTGTAGGCTTTGTCTCACACTGTATAAGTTCTTCCCTCTGCTTTCTCATTTTTCCTTAGCATATTCCTTTTTTTTCCTCTCTTTTCTTTCCACTCTTAAAGCCAACAAAGCAGAACAAAACCATAGCCCATCCTTGCTTTTTCTTATTTAACTCCTCCCTACATGACCCTTGAAAACATTAGGATTCTGAAGAATTAGTTCTGTCTTCTCAGTCATGATGCTGTAATCTCTTCATCATCTTTTAGCTTTCTGTAGTTACTGAAAGATATTTACCTCGATAGGTTTGTTGTGAGTCCCATTCTTACATTTCAAAGTTTATAGCCAGATCTGGTCTTTTCATTAGTAATATTTCAAAATCTAAGCTCTTTTTTATTAAAACTTTGTTTTTTTCCTCTGAAGGGTTATACTTAACTTTGCATGGCAAATTATGCTTGCTTATAATTTTTGTCCTTTGGAAAATTATATTCCAAGATTTTCTCTCCTTTTTAGATGTTGCAGAATAAACTTTAGAAGCCTAACTGTGGTTCCTTTGTGCTTGGATTATTTCTGGCTCACTACCTACATTTTTTTTCCCTTTGGCTTGGAAGCTCTGGATTTTGGCTATGAACTTTCTGAGTGTTTTCAGTTTGGGTTTGTTTTCAGGTAGAGGAATCAATGGATTCTATTTTTATTTTGCCTTCTGCTTCTATTACAGCATATTTCAAAAAATCTTAATTTTTAAGCTACTAGAACTTAAAACTGCACTAAAACTTTAGGTATATCCTGAAGATTTGGGCATTTTTCTTTTGTGATTTGTTGAAATATAGCATCCATTTTTTTTTGTTTGTTTAGATCTAAGTTTTCAAGATTAATGATTTTCCTAGGTCAGTTGTATTTGATAGTAAATATCTTATAGTTTCTTCATTCTTTTCAATCATTTAACTTCTATCTTTTTTTTTGTTTTGTTTTGCTTTGTTTTCTTATGGAGTCACTGAGGTCTGTTTGTTCCATTATGATTTTCAGGAAGTCTACTATTGGTCAAGATTTTCTACCTTTTGTTTATTTTTTCCTTTCAGACTCTCACTTCATTTATCATTTCCTTTCTTATTATTTCATTTCTTCCAACCACTTTTATTACCAGACTATTTTGTTTTCCCTTTGAGACTCTGCTTATAGCTGTTATGGAATTACTCTTCTAAATGTGTACCTCATTTAGGCTTAATCAAAGTTGACCTTCAAATGGAACAAAAACAGAGGAAATCAAACAAAAGGTGAAGCTATTTCAGGTGTAAATGAAATATTCCACACCTGGGAATCATTTCTGATGTTCTGAATGACTCAATTGCATATGAAAATGGTAAAAGATAAATAAATCAATATGTCTCCGGTACACACTTCCTCAGTACATTAGTTCCCTGACACTAGTTTTGAATAAGACTTAACAGGAATTTTAGAAATATAACTGATGATCAACATAGATTAGGGTAGAAGTACCTTATCACTGAGGCAATCCAGTTCTGAATTGTAAATAATTGTAAAATAGAACAGCTTCTATCATATTCTGATTGGAGAATAAAATACCTCTTCTACTCCCTACTTGGTGATAATTCCTCAAAGTTAAGGTAACCAGGGAGCAGTATTAGAGAAATCCTAGGCCAGGGGCGGGGAACCTGTGACCGCAAGGCCACATGTGGCCTTCTAGGTCCTTGGGTGCAGCCTTTTAGCTGAGTCCAAGTTTTAAAGAAAAAATCCTTTTATTAAGAGGATTTGTTCTGCGAAGTTTGGATTCAGTCACAGGCCTGCACTTGAGGACATAGAGGGTCACATGTGCTCTTGAGACCCAAGATTCCCCACCCCTGGCCTAGGCCATGAGTATTTGACCTTTCTGAAAGAGCATGATAGTATTCCGGTGTCAAGGCATTGTATCCCCCCAGGTGAAACAGCAAAGAAGCGCTGAGTTGAGCCTGAGGTAATAGAAACTACAGCTGCCCATCTAGGAATGTGTATGTAGAGTCCTGTAGATCAGTCTATTCATGACAGACCCCATTCCTTGAGAGGTGCCAGCTTAGCAACTGAGCAACTTCCAAATAAACCCACCCAGGTGAGATCCTGTGCTCTGTAATGAATGGCACAGACTAGCCACATCTGTCACCAACACCTCACCTAGTGGTGAACTTTTTGTAGACTCTGAAGAACGAAAAGATATTGAAAGATCCTGTTCTGTGACTTGTCTTGGACCTATGTGTCTACTGTACATTTGCTTTGGTATCATTGTAATTTAAGTTTGTATCCACTGTCCCTGACTCAAGCTCTGTTTTCCTTTGTGGGAGTATGGGTTTTGTGTTTTATTTTTTTGAGGGGAAGAGGGACATTCTTTATAACAATTTTTCCTTTCTATGACTTTAGAGTCTTTTCTAAGTGCCAGCTGAATCTACTGGCTGATTGATAATGGGAAGCAGAGAGAAGTGGTCACCCCAAGAAACTGAGGACATAATTATCACTTTGGTGATTCAATCTACCAGTATAAGTATGAATCATGGCTGGGGTGAGGGGACATGGGGGGACCCAGAGGGAATGCCATACTCTCTTCTAGGCTTTACTTCTCTGGGCTTCTCTTAACATACTGTATTTCTTGATTGCCTCTGGCATTTTCTTCTGTTTACTCATATTTTCAAGCTCATTTCTTGGTTTGGGATTTTGTCCTCAGGCCAGTCCCCTTTAGCACTCTTAGATGGATTGGGTAGTCCTTTTTGGTCCTGTCCCATCTAAAGATTAGATGCTACTACCTGTGCCTGTCCAGATGTTATGAGGACCTATCCTCTTTCTTAATCCTCGGCTTCTGTCTCAGGCTACTTTCTAGTGGCCTCCGTGGGTTCTTGTCTCAACTAGACTATTTTCAGAATCCAGATGCCAGTGGGATGCTGAAGATCATGCTCATCAGGGCAGCACATGGTGGTCATGGGGTCTTCATAAATCCACCCACTTGGAGGGGCTCTGATTGCCTGTGGCTGGGACTTTTTATGCCTTAGTGTGACCAGGAAGCTGTGTCAGAGGAGTAAGGTTAGTCAGATTCTAGGGATAACTTTGTCTCCTTTTGAGAAAATTACTCCCTGTTGAAGGTAAGGGGAGAGGGATAAAAGTCCTGAGCCTACTCTCTGTTGAGGTAGGGAAAAAGAAATTGATTTAGGTAAATGCTAGTAAATGTTAGTGTTATCACAACTCCTCACCCTCCTTTACCACAAATATCTAATTACTTAGTTGCCAAATTTTATTGTTTCTGTCTCTACAACATTTTTCACATTTATCCCCTCTTCTCCTCACTCTTCCATCAACTTAGTGTGGGTTCTCATTACCTCTTGCCTAGACTGCTGTAATGATATCTTAATTAACTTTGTCTAAGTCTCTCCAATCATTTCATAGGATCAGAGTTCTAGAGCTATAAGGGACCTCAGAGGCCATCTACAACCTTAATTTATAAAAACTGAGATATAGAGAGTTTAAGTGGCATAGGAAGGTGACACAGTAGATAGATCACCGGACTTGGAATCAAGAAGACCCATCTTCCTGAGTTCAAATCTAGCCTCACATAGAGGCTACTTACTAACAGTGTGACCCTGGGCAAGTCACTTAGCATTATTTGCCTCAGTTTCCTCATCTGTATAATGAGCTGGAGAAGAAAATGGCAAACCACTCCAATATCTTTGCTAAGAAAATCCCAAATTGGCACACAAGGAGTCAAACAAAACTGAAACAGCTCAACAATAATAACAATAGGAAATGTCAGAGATGAGAGTTGAATTCAGGTCAATTGACTTCAGAGCCCATACTCTTTCACCTGTGCTATGCTCCTGCCAAAGAGATTTTCCTAGAGAACTGATCTGGCTTTGTCATTTCCCTTTTCAACCCTTACCTCTAGGATAAAATATAAACTCTTCTGTTTGGTCTCAAACTATCATTTCTCCCTTTACTATGTATTACTCCCCTTTCCAAATTTTCTGGTTCAGCTTAAAGTGGTCTCTCTAATGCTCATAACATTCAGTCTCCTGTTTTGACTCCTTTTAAAAGGCTGCTCCTGGTGCCTTCCCTTTCTTTCCATCTGCTAGATTCCTAATTTTCATCAAAATTCTGCTCAAGGATCACTTTGTACAAGATGCCTTTCAAGGTTTTCCCCTAGGTGCTAATCTCACATCCCTGGCAGCTAGGTGGTGCAGTAGATAGAGCACTAGCGCAGGAGTCAGGAGGACCTGAGTTCAAATCTCACTTCAGACACTTGACATTCACTAGCTGTGTGACCTTGGGCAAGTCACTTAATCTCAATTGCCTCATCCTGGTTATCTCCAGTCATCCTGATGAATATCTGGTCACTAGATTCACATGGCTCTGGGGGAGAAGTGAGGCTGGTGACCTGCACAGTCCTCCCTCACTCAAAACGAAGTCAAGTTCAAGTCATGTCATCATTTCTCTGATAGCATGGTCTTCTTTGGCAATGAAGGATGAACACACATTCCACAAAATAAGATTCCTCCTAATTCCCCTTTTCTCTCCTTTTCTGATTCCTTTTATGTGTCTCCCCACCTCACCCCCATTAGATTGTGATCTCCTTGAGAGTAGAAACTATCATTCCTTTGGCCAATTATATCTCCAGCACTTAGCAAAGTGCCTGGCAGGTAGTAGGTACTTAATAAATGTTTACTGTATTGGAGTGATACATTGTTTTTGTGTATTAATTCAATACTCTTTGGGATACATCTACCAATTTTACTTTTTTTGGTGGGGAGGCAATCTGATTTGCCCAGAGACATACAGCTAGTAAGTGTTAGAGACTGGATTTGAACTCAAGTCGTCCTGACTCCAGGGCTGGTGCTCTATCCACTAGCTGTTTCCAAAAGTATACTCTTACCTGTGGGCTGGTTCCCTACTAATACACCAGATCCAAGGGATAACTCTGTTGGTCTGTCCTTCTAACATGAAGCACTGATGTGCTTCCCATTAGCAATCAACCGATATTTAATTAGCTCTTAGCAAAGGTGATTGCTCAGGCAACAGCAAAAATAGTAGTTAGAAAGCATTCCTATCATTTATCTGGGGCATACTCTTCTGCAAATAAACAGTATCCATGAATGGAATCGATTCAGATTTAGGGTCCAGTAGGAGAAAGGCGTATGTGTAAGAATCACATGTGATTCCTGGTACTGCAAAACCCTGAAGTCCTTTGTTTTTAGAGTTCTCACACTGGGTTTCCAGGATTGGATACTTTCTTCAGTTTTATTCTTAGTTACCAGGGACCATGATCCTTGAAGCTTTCTGCCTTGCTTCTCCTTCTATCTATGTTTGTCTGGATTTTGAGTCTCTGTTACCTGGTGGAAGCAAACACCCTCCCCACCTTTGCCGACCTGTGGTATAGGCATGGGGAACTCTTCCACAAATACCTCTGGCTCTTTAACTTTCAAACTCACTCCTGCAGTTGTTCAACTCTTTAAATCCCACAGGGGAACTAACCTGCTCTTTCAACCAATTGTGTTCTTCTCTTTTTGTTACCATCAGAGATGGGTTGACATCCCAAAACATAAAGCATCTTGTTTGCATTTGAAAATCTCATTATGTGTATCTATATTCTGTGATTCCATCAACAGAAATGGTGAAAAACCATCTCCTTCATATTTATGTAAGAATATTTTGTCTCCGAGGTAGAATGTAAATTCTTCGAAGACAGTGACTATGTTGTTTTGACTATATATATGTATGTATGTATATATACACATACATAAATGTATATACACATATATACATAAATGTATATACACATATATACATAAATGTATATACACATATATATTGTATATTTGATAGATATAGATAGATATACAAGTGCCTAGTATATTTTCTAGCACATGGTAGGTGCTTAATAAATGCTTTATTGATTGATTGATTTCTGTGACTGATATAGTTATCACTGTGAAGCCACTCTGGTAATGAATGAGCTTTTCAGAGAGTAACTAGTCCTAGAAGGACAAGTAAGAGTCTGCTGTCACTCCTGTGGCAACTTGGTAGAACTGTCCTATACGCTGCTGACCTAGCTTCCATCTTCACATCACAATGGGGCACTTCAGTGGAGACTTAATTGATAAACTGACTAAAACATTTTGCACAAGGCTTATGATTTCATGGATGTGGAGAACTTCCTGGAGAGATGATTCCTCATACCAATGCAATCAGTCCCTGCCCTGAAATTGATAGCCTTAGAGAATTTTCTGAGGGCACTAAGACGTTAAATCGCTTGCCCACAATCACACTAAAGACTCGAACCCAGGTTCCTGTGGCCAGCTTTCCATTTATTTTGCCATGGTATATCTGTTGTTATTGAGTCCTTTTAGTCATGTCCAACTCTTTGTGACCTCTTTTTGGGGATTTCTTGGCAAAGATACTGTAGTGGGTTTGTCTTTTCCTTCTCCAGCTCATTTTACAGTTAAGGAAACTGAGACAAAGAGAGTTAAGTGACTTACCCAGAGACACAGAGCTAGTGAATGTCTGAGCCTGAAATTGCACTCAGGAAGACTAGGCTTCCTGACTTCAGACCTGGCACTCTACTGCATCACCTAGCTGCCTCTACGGTCAGTTAGTTACACATAGATTCAGCATAAAATAGAACCACAGTGGCTCAGCAGAGATGGTAGAAGGCATTGGATACCTGACATGACTTAACCTTACACCTGTTGTTTTCATGCTAATAACAGCTTACATGTATATAATGGTTTAAGGCTTGCAAAGTGTTTTCTTCACAATAGTTCTGTAAAGATGATATTGCAAATATTAGCACCCTTATTTTATAGAGGAGATAACCAATAAAGAGAGATGAAGACACATGCCTACAAACACAGTTTATAAGAGAGTGAGTCAAGATTTGAATACAGTTCCCCTGACTCCAAGTGTGGCCATATTAGGGAACTAAGCACACATGGGCATCTTTTCCCAGAGGCAGCATGGTATTCCCATCTAACCTCCTAGATCACCCTCTAAAAGACATAGCAGCAACTAGAGCCACTTTAGATGAGAGGGGAATTACCAGAGGATGGGTACAAATAACTCAGACTCAGGAATATTTAGGAAAATAAAAGGTGTTATGAATTTTAAAAATACATATCCAGAATGAAATACAGCCATCACACTAGGATTAGAGGAAAGGTTTGGGAATCTCAGGTTTCCCAATACATTTATTAACTTATAGCAGTAACAAGTAACATATGGAAAGAGCTTTAAGGTTTACAAAGCACTTTTGTTGTGAAGCACTGTCCCTGTGAGGCAGGCAGTATAAGGATTTTGTCTTCATGTTGCTAACCAGGAAATCATCTCAGAAAGGTTAAGTAATTTGCCAAGGGTTACATATGTAGTATCAAACTAGAACCCAGGTTAGAATCTGATAATACTAGGACTCATTCCTCTCCACCATTCTTACTCAAAACCTTATATTGCTACTTATCTTTATGAGGTACTATATAATGATGTGCTAGTAAATGTTTAGCTCTCTGGGCGGTGTAGAGGAAGCATGTATACGTGAATCACTTTAAAGTTTAATCTGCTTCACTGACATTTTCTCATGCAACCATTAAAGCACTTGGACCATCAACAAAACAATAAATCAAACCCTGAATTGTAGCATTTGCCAATTTCTAAAGTGTAAATATACTTAAGCTAGACATTTAACCATCAGCTTCTCTGAAGTGTAAATATACTTAAGCTAAACATTTAACCATCAGCTCTTGCAAACTAGTTTGAGCTAGGTTCAGCCCTTCCCCCACCCCCGTATATAAAGACCAATACTCTCTTGGACTTTTAATTAAAGTTTAACTGAAAGGTATTGCTATTTGTTCATATGTATTGTAGAAATATAGATAAATTATGCTATCATTAATGGTAAGTGCGGATCTAGGTAGCTAACTTCACATGAGCTCTGTTGAGCCTAGTAGAGTCTCATATTTAGAATTTTCTACATACAAAGCAAGAGGTATATAAAGATTTAGTAAAAAAATTGATCTGGAATATTGTTGGCTCTTACTAGAAGAGGGAGAATGAGTGCGTATTTGAATAAACTGAGAGAACAAGATGTTCTTTCCCAGGAGCTGGTGAAGGGATCTTAGAAGAGATCACATTTATATAGCCAAGGAGATAAAATTTGAATTGAGATAGAGAATAGGAATTTCCTTAATTGCATTTGTCCTATCTTGAAGGATGATTTGCTCAGGTAATATATGAAAATTATCTTTCATTCTCCATCTTACAGCAAGAAATGCCTGATGGAGAGTTTTCCCTTTTTTCCCTGAAAATGGAAAACAAAAAGTAGTTCCTTTCTGTGGACAGTGACATTGGAGATTACAGTAGCAACAACTCATAGCACAATTGCACACATACACCTACATATACCTACCTGTGTACCTACATATATGTGTGTTTGTATGTGTGAGTACAATCATCCATTCACATCACAGTTTTCCCCATTGCAGTTTCAATACGTCATAGGTCGTCATAAGAAATTAAATGGGAATTTTAGGGGAGTTTTGCAGAAGCTGCAGACAACACCCAAAAGCCAGCAGATGACTCAAAAAGTTTAAAAACTCAGAAATGCATAAAATATATGTATGGAATTATATAATATCAACACATTTTGTCTCAATACCATAATAATTCAGACTTCTTCTCTGGTACGAAGGGAGGGCCAAAAAATTTTACGCAAATTTTCCAGATTACAGGGGCGCCATGCTCTTAATCCCGGCAATATGGAAGAGATAACTGTATATGTGTGCGTATACATGTATATGTGTGCATATCTACACATATATAATATATGGTGGTATATCTACACATATTTATATATACATATATTTATTTTTAAGTATGGTTACTGTTTTGGAAAAATTCTTCTAGTTAGCTGCAACTGACTTAGAAATAGACAGGCTGTTGTCCTTTGGGGAAAAGGAAAAATTTCAGTAGATAATGCCCTTCCCTATGCCAGTTGAATAATAGAAGGAACTGCTGGGATGGCATTCAGGAGTGAGCCTGTTCTCACAGGCCAAATGCTTGCACATTGCCAAATGCACAAGTGTTTGTCATTTCTACACATTCCTTAAAGCTTTTTTTCTGAAGAACCTATTCCTGTGGGACTAGAGAAGCCAGACCATTGCTCATGAGAATTGAATGCCCTTCCTCTTCTATCTTTCCACCAATGGGGGAATGTGAGCTGACTGAGAATCAAGAGAATAAAGATCGAATTTTGGCTGGATGTGAAGTAAGAAACTGACTTTTTTTTTTAACTGAGATAAATGGAAATCATATCATTGCAATCTACTATATGCTAGGTGGACAGGTAGGTGGTGCAGTGAATAGATTTGCCTACCCTGGAGTCAGGAAGGCCTGAGTTCAAATCCAGCCTCAGACACTTACTAGCTGTGTGACCCTGGGCAAGTCACTTAACCCTCTTTGCTTCAGTTTCCTCATCTGCAAAATGAGCTGGAGAAGGAAATGGCAAACCACTCCAGTATCTTTGCCAAGACAACCCCAAATGGGGTGGGTTACAAAGTGTCAGATATGAATCAACAGCAATGTAGCAGGATGGAAAGATAAGTTGGGTCCAGGTTGTTAAGGGCTTTAAAAGCCACACAGAGAAATTTGTATTTCATCTACAAGGCAATGGAGATCTATTGGAACTCATTGGAGGTGGAGGAGGTGATATAGTCAGATCTGAAATGAAGGAAAATCCCACCCCCCTGTCCATTGTGTGGAGCATTGGCGTAAACAGAGGCTTAAGGTATCTAGACCAATTAGGAAACCATTGCAATAGTTCAGGTAAGAGGTGAACAGGTCTTGAACAAAGGTGGTGGCTGTGTGAGTGGAGGGAAAACAGGAGGCACAGAAGCAAGATTTGGCAAGTAATTGGATATGTGGAAGGGTGGAAATTGAAGTGAAAACCTGGGTTACTAACCTTAGGGCCTCGAAAAATGCCCTTGACAGAGATAGAGAAATTCTGAGGAGGGTTGAGTTAGGGGCTGGAGTGATATTGAGTTCTGTTTTGGACATGTTGACTTGGAGGTTTCTTTGGTATATACAATTTTAAATCTCTAATAATCAGTCAGTGACATAGGACTAGAGCTCAGGAGACAGACTAGGGTGGATGTAGAAATATCTTAATCTTCTCTGTACAGAGAGAATAATTAAACCCTAGATAGCTGATAAGGTCACCAAGACAGATAATGTAGAAAGGGAAAAGAAAGATGGGGGCAGAGCCCAACAACTCTGCCACAGTTAGTAGGGCATGATAAAGATAAAAGACCAGAGAAAGAGACAGAGAAGAAGCATTTAGCCAGAGAATGAGGACACAATATCATCACAAAAATACAGAGAAGAGAGAATGTTCATGGTGTTCAATAATGCCAAATGCTGCAAAGAAGTCAACGATTGATAATTTAATAGACAGATCTTAGAGAAGTGCCTTGGGGCAAAGAGATTTAAAGTAACTTGCTCATAGTGATATAGCTAATCCATGCCAAGGATAGGATTTAAAGACATGAAAGCCATGACTCTATCCACTGCACCACATGGTCTCTTAATGGAAATTAAGTCTGGACATTTGACAGTGGCAATGTCCAATCAGTTTATGCTCTTACTAAATAAGATCTTAAAAGTCAAGCCAGAGAGTGCATTCATTGTTTCCATGATGCTTACTCAACGACAAGTCATTTCCTTCATTCTGAATACTGTGTTTTAAGGCCCAGTTTCCATCTGATTTTTGATCTGCTTCATTAGACATTTAGCCAATATCATCACTTATCATGTGCCAAGTTTCCTTTAAACACTTTGAACTTAGGACTCTATCCATCTATTTCATAGATGCAGTTTGTGACTAACCAGTGTAATTCCACCAGTCCAGATGGTTCAGGGGATGCTCCTTTAAGTAACATGATAAAGTTCAAAGCCTTTTTAAAAGAAGTCCTTTGCAAAATGTCTAAGTTTTCTTGGAGGGATGTGTGGTCCTACAAAAAAGACATCATGTGACCCTCATCAATGTTAGACAATAGTTACTTACAATAACAGGTATTTTAATAAACAGAGACTAAATGCTGCTTTTCAGAGGCAGCTTGATTCTGTGGACAAAGGGACTGACTTTGCATTCAGAAAAACCTGGGTTCAAATACTGCATCTGGTGTGTGCAAGCTGTGTGACCTTAATCTCTCGGTATCCCAGGCAACTCTATAAATCTGTAGATTGCAAAGTTGTTGCTGATTTACAATAGTGGACAGAACTACCACTGAAATCAGTTGGGTGCCCAATACACACTTCAAAAAAAAAAAAAAGCACTGAAAAAGAATTTATCCATCAGGTATTTGGCACAGTAAATACTTCACTATCCCCTAAAAGATACAGTCTTTACACCAAGAATTCTGTAAAGGCTAATAAGTAGACTTTGCTCTGAGATTCTTTCCATCTGACATAAAAATAAACTGACATAAAAATATCTGACACTAAAAATAAATAAACATTAGTAAGTGTAAATGTGACCACTGATTGGTATATTGTATTATTATTTAATTCTATATTTAAGTTATGTAATTAGATATTATATAGATACCTATATTATGCATATGCATTTGCATGTATTGTATATATATACATATATAAACTTTATATATACATATCTAAGTATACATATATGTGTATGTTTGTATATATGTGTGTAGATTTACATACGTACATGTGTATATGTATATATACATGTGTTTATATATGTATGTATATCTCTATATATGTGTATACATACATACACATATATATGTGTGTGTGTATATATATGTATATATGTATATAAAACCTTTCCAGCATGCAGATCGAAAGATGCTCATTCTACAATAAAAACATTTTTGAATGTATTTGAAAAATAACAAGAGGTAGAGAAGGACCTGTTCATTTACTAAAAGAATGGAGGCGGAATTCTAAGAACTGAAGTTCTACGTTACATCACAAATATCATTTGGATATATAATTTTCAAGTTTCTGTGACTGTTTGCATGTACATGTGCTGTGTGTCATTTTCCAACCAGACTGGAAATACCTCGATGAACTGGGGGTATGCATTCTATTTCTTTGTGCCTACCAAGACACTTAAGACATATTTGTTAAAGCAATGAATTTTTCTATTAACTAGCTGGGGTGCTTATTTTAGGCATTGCCTATATGTCCATAGCTATATAGTATCTAGATTAGAAACACATAGATAGATTTGAAGGAGTCTGTGAATTGGAATAGGAAAATAAATACGTCTTCTTTTTTCACTAACCTCTAAATGAAGTTTAGCATTTCCTTAAATTCCGAATGTAGGTAACAAACCAAAGCACTCTGTAACACTGACCACACTATCAAAGGAGTCTATGCCACAAAAAAGGTTAAAAACCCCAGAGCAGGCATGATAGATGACATTGGTTAAATGTCTAATGAAGCAGAACCCCAGAGCAGGCGTTCTTAACCTTTTTTGTGCCATGGAATTTTTTAGCATTTTGGCAAAGCTTATGAACCCCTTCTCAGAATAATGGTTTTTAAGCACATAAAATAAAATGCTGAGGATTACAAGAGAAGCCAATTATATAGACATGCAGTTATCAGTTTTTTTTTAAAAAAATTCACATACCCCAAATTAAGTAGCACTCTGCAGCTAGACCACAGATTTTTAAAAATTTAATTCCAAGAAATCACTAAATATTAATTATATGTAAGATACACAAGAATTCTGGTTATTCTGGTTCTATATCCCCAACCACTTATTTTTCAACTCATTCAGGTGATGATTATATGCAAGTAATTCTATAAGAAGCTTGGATAGTGGAGGCATAGTCATTGCTAAATAAAAATATCTCACCACCTACATAGATCTTGACAACATGGGTCAGAGTTCTGCAGGTACTTAAAAATGCATTGATTGTCTGAAAAGTGCCTCTGGCTCCAATTTCTTCTCATCTTTCTAGAATTCCAATTCTATCCCATTCAGAAGCTGGAATAGCATTCACTCCTTCACCTCTTCTTAAATTGTACAGTGAGCATCTTTCTTTCAGGGTACGTACTTAAAAAGAAAAGTTTCTTTTTCATTTCTATACCTATATATATTTTTTTTTCAAAGAATCATATTTCTTTTCTTTTTTTCTTTTTCTTTTTTTTTTTGTTTCTGCAATAAGATGCTCCTGCAGAAAGAGTGCTAGAACAGTGTATAGTGATTTCTCTTGATAACGAGAGCTTTCCCGTTTCTGTAGAGTTTTCATTTGCCAGTGAGCTGCTGCTGCCGTGAGCCTGATTGATATATGACTGCAATGGCACTTTTCCATTTGACATTCTCTCCCTCCCTCTCTCTCTCTCTCTCTCTCTCTCTCTCTCTCTCTCTCTCTCTCTCTCTCTCTCTCTCTCTCTCTCCCTCTTTCTTTCTCTCTCTCTCCATCCCCCACCCCCACCCTCACCCCCAACTCCCCCCCCCCACGCCTGGCTTAAACAACAGCCCTAACTTTTGTGTGTTGCAAATATAAAAGGAAAGCCATGTGACAGAGGGACAGAAGAACAAAAGATTTCGAAGTAACAGGACCTCTTTCTAGCTCTCGAAACGAGCCCTGCATTTTCCCCAAGGTAAGCAGGAAAACAAGAGCTTACAACTTTCATAGCAAGTTACTTATTTCCAAACTGAGCATTTCATCTTCTTAAATAAACACATGGTCTTTAAATACCATTTAAATTCGCATTCCTTTAATTTGTATTCATTTGAAGCACTTCAGTATTTGATTTTTCTTAAATTGCAGTGCCTTTGAAGTCTGTGACAGATCAAGGGAAGACACACTAAGTGTTCCTTAACTCTAAAAAGCAAACACAGTTTTTATTTTGTGGGTTTAAAGATATTTCACTTGAAAGCTGCCTATATTTTAATATGTAATTTTGTAATGCTTCTTACCATGTGATCAGTTGAAAGGGGTATAGAAGGCACCACTCCTCCAGTATTAATTCATAGGCATCTTCTGCACTGCCTTTGTCCCATTACAATGGGGGCACTATTAATGCAGGACCCAAGTCCTGCGAGTTGAAGAGAGCTGTTTACTTTTATTGCTACTTATGTATGCTGCTGATCTCTTGGCAGTCATCTGCTGGAGTGCTTAGAATAATTTCAAACAATAGGCAATATTTATTTCTAGCTTTGTGTGTCATGCTTTGTAGGAACACTAGGAATCTGCTCATTTGCTTATTCTGATTTGGGATACTTTGCTGGGAAGGGCACAGCGCTCCTTAGAGTTGGGTATGGATTACTGTATTGTTCCAATTGCATTAAAACACCCAGGAAATTCCCAGTGCTAGTCTTGGCTATATCCCTGAGCATTGGTTATATTTAGTAGTCGGCTTACCCCTGAGGGGTGACAATTAGCACAATGGGGAGGTCCAAGGAACAGCTAAGCAAGGATGCTCAGACCCAGCAACAGGGTGAGAAATGCTAAGGGAAAACTCCAAAACACTTTCTTGGGAATATGAGAGTTGCCTTTTTTTGTTTTTGAATTTCCTGAAATCATTGTTTTCTGGTAGAAAACTTCTCTCTTAAATGGGATTCTCATTGTAGGAAGCATGAGTGTAACCCTTTTCTTGTTTGGGTTAAAAGAAGTGTTTGACTGTGAACAGAATGTTAATATGTCAGAGTACAGCGGAACTAGAGCTCATTGCGGTGGGTGAAGTGCAATAAAACTTAATTTAAAAAAACAGGTCCCTATGTTACTAAAATTCAGGTAATTGAAAGACAGTCACTCAGTAAGGGTGGAATTTAGGAGAGTCCATCCTTCGTAATTAGAATTATTAGTTAAAATGTTTATTTTTGTTTTCATTTATAACGTTTGAATGACAGCTAGTGATGAATTGTTCCAATGGATGTGTATGGAATACCAGGTGCACTTACAAATCTGTAACTACTCAAAGTATGCACAATAAATGGGGGTCATTAAACTGAAGCGCATGTGATATGGAGCTTCTGTAGAGACTATTGAAACCAACTTGTAAATACAAGATGATTGAGTTAGCCCCTATCTTTTATGTTAAAATGATCTCCTACATCAGAAGTACATAACCTAGAAAGGAGGCTAAATGTGTGTTTTAGAGAGATGCTTACTCCTTGTCTTTTAAAAATATAAGCTTATTGGGAAATTTTCAATTTCTCTAATAACCTGAACAAATATGTTAAAATACATATCGGACTTTTGACGCAGCTACTTTGGGACATTGGGGGTAGACAGATTGGGGAAGATAGTTAAGAATCACCATAAAAGAAATCATGAATTCCCTTGCCTTAAGACTGCATGGTGATTCTTAACCCAAAACAAACAACAGAATCATTATTGGCTATGAAATTTAACTAACTCTGACTATTTTTGTGAAGCCATCCTCCAGGTCAGTTTTACATGGTTTGCTCACAAATATTGTCAGTACAGGTAAAGAGCGCAGACAGAGGCTTCAATCCATGAGTATGTGGTGTGTGATATATTCAAAAATGGAAACATGCCTGTTTAACTCTCATTTGTAATTCAAGTTAAAAGTCACTGCCAAGAGTCCATAAGGCAATTTTCAATAGTACTTAACAGTTTCCAACTCATTCAGTCACTTGATCTGAAAAATGTGATGGCTTTCACTGAGTGTATTCACTGTATTTTGCTGAATGTTTTCACCCAGGGTATTTCCAGAAATTTAGATGCTTATAACTATCTTAAAACATTACAGCTCTATTTTCCCTTCTATAACGGCACCAGTTAGATTTCTGCTCAATGATAAGGAGATGACCCTTGGAAGTGGATGATAATTGTCTATAATGATGTCATATTCTTATGCATATGGAGATTCCCTAATCCCTCTCACCTAGTAGCTACCTTTCTTCTTACCTGTAGTGCTGTGATTCCTTTCCTTCTGACACCTATCATTTGATCCTGGGATATTCATGATTTTCACAACTAATCTAGCCTAGCCCAGAGGTTTTCAGAAGGGTTGAAAGAAGTCTGGGAGAATACCAACTTGTCCTTTTTCTCTTCCCACCCTAACCCTGCCACGCCCCCACCCCTCATCTCCCCTACCCCCACCAAGATCTTGAAAACAACCACACTCTTTCTCTATCTGGGATGGATGTGAGTGAGTCACCTTCTCTGGGGCTGACATCAGTGGCACTAGATGAATCATTCATGGAGAGAGATGCAGTTACTATCTCCCACCCCCAGTCCCACCCCCAAGGTCAAAACATATGACCTCTGGGCCTGGCCTGAATTCAAAAGGTCCCTGGGAATTGGAAGTTGGAGGTTGTTCCCAAAACCCAGGTCTCCCTCAGAGCCACACACAGTGCTACTTTCAAATCAACTCATCTCATCTCATGTTCTCTGTAGCTGATTAGGTTATCTGTAAGCATCCCAAAACAGAATCACCAGGGTCCGCTGAATTGGTGTTTATCAGGAGATAATCAATTTCAGTGAGTTTAAAATGCTTAAAACTTCCCAAGGGGACCTAGCTCATAACAATTCCTAGACCAGACCTAGCTGTTAGCCAGCTGCACCTCCCCACCATTCCTCCCCATGGCAGTGGGCTTGCATCATTTCCCTAAAACTAACTGCCTACATTGGGGGGTAGAGGAGGGTCAGTACATATAAGGGAAAGGGGAAATAGGGATGTAGGGGGGGTGCTTACTGTTGACAATCCTAGACATGATCAGCTGTTATTTCCTTTTTATGTATGACAGTGTGGAACATATTAAAATTTCTCTAGGATGGTATGTTTGGAATTCCTCTGATGCCCCACCTCACCAAGTTACCCAAACAATAAAAGCAAGGTTGTAAGCCTTTGAACAGATGGCAGGCTATATATTCACCCCTCTTTCTTTTACATAATCTAATTGTAAAAAGAATCTGGGTACCCTTGGCACTGCCATGTCTCTGACCTTTCTACATAAGTCTTTCTTCTGGAATCTCCTCCTTTTCTCCATGGAATCCTAGCATCTCTGTCTGTCTGTCTCTGTCTCACTGTTTGTTTGTCTGTTTCTCTCCCCTATCTTTGTTTCTTTATATGCGCCTCTGTCTCAACCTCTGTCTGTCTGTTAATCTCTGTCTGTTTCACTGTTTGTCTGTCTCTGTCCCTCCCCCTATCTTTGTCTGTTTCTGTCTGTCTGTCTCTGTCTCTTTGCCTCTCTCTGTCTGGCTCTGCCTCTCTATATTTGTCTGTTTCTGTCTGTCTTTCTGTCACTGTGTCCCTCTCTGTTCCTGTCTGTGCGAATATATAAAGTTATTGCTTTTCTTTATTTCTTTACTTCCCTGTTCCATCACTCCTTCAACTGGGCCCCTTCTATCGTGAATCCTCTCTTTACTTAACTTGTTTTTCTTTTTTTAATTATGAACTTGACATATATCAACAAACATGAGCATTTTCTTATACAAAGAACAGGAAAAGAGGCCTGCGTGTGATGCAAAACTCTATAATGTACAGCTCATCTTTTTTAAAAGCATATATTAAATTTAACATAGTAACTCCAACACTGCCTTGTTTATGTCCCCTTCCTTCTGCCCTCTTCACAGTTTTTTAAATGCTTCATTAAGGTTCATCTCTTTCTCTCTTTTTTTGGGGGGAAGGGGGTAGGGAGTATCAGTCATTACTTCAATCTTCCTGTCGCTTCTCTCCCAACACTGTCCAAAAGCCCTCACTTGTAACAAATAAGAATATTGAAGCAAAAACAAAGATATACCTTGGGTTCCCACTTACTTTCAAAATGGCTTAGGTGCAGTTCATTCTGAGGAAAGTCATTAACAAAATTTTTCTATCTCTATATTATTCCATACATGTCATTCTGCCATCAGTCATTGTTTGGATAATACCGTCTGGAGGCTCTTAAAAATCTCAGCTTGAACCCCTTTCTGAGCATGAGAAGCAGTGTGCCTCTGCTGCCCATTAGGACAGGCAAATTGGAGTTAACACTGAGACCCTGGACTGGTCAAAGACAGCCATAACAATACAAATGATGAACACATCTCTGTCCAAGTGCTGAGGTGGGAATTGGGTGGAAAGGAAGGGGTGTTTTTCATTAAATATATTTTTATTGATCTCCTTTGTTCTTTTATATCACTAGAATTTCTCCCAGTATCCCTGACCCTCTCCACTCTCAGAGAGTCATATCACATAAATAATATTTTTTTTAAATGTGTTAAATCAGCAAAGTTGATTGATGCATTGAAAGAGTCAGAAAACATATGTAATGTACCACATCCATGGATCTCTCACTTCTTCAAAGGAGTGAGATGGGGCTGTTTTCTCATTTTTCTTCTTTGTGGTTGTGCCTATTCTTTATATTTTTGTAACATTCACAGTTGATGCAGTGGGTGTTAACAGAGTTAATCTTGTAGAAATAGGAGTTTTCTTTATTTTCAGGGAAAGTTTGAAGGACCAGAAGCTAAAGTTCCCTATGTCAAATAAGATCCAGGATCAGAGACTTAGCACTATAAGAATTTTCTATTCCAAACTCTTCATTTTACAGGTGGAGAAACTGAGGCCCCAGGAGGTTAATTAATTTGCTTAATGTCCCTGCAGTAATAAGTCGCAGGGCTAGTCTTCCAATCTAGGTCCTCTGACCATAAATCTCCTGTTCTTTCCACTAAACCAAAATGGCTCTGCCCATTTCCTCATCTTTACCCTTACGATTCACCCCGTAAAGAGAGATATAGATGGCTTTTATTCTAGTCAACAAACTGGATTGTCATCATTAAATGAATTTGATGAAGGGCAAGTTAGCGTGAAGCAAGCTGAAAGTCCACAGGACCTTGAAAATGGAGTCTCTGTGCTTGTTTTATAACAAAGCAACTGTTTAGTTTATAAGATGCAAATGGAAAGAATTGGACATCTCAATTAGATTTTCCCATTTAAGAGTTTCACACAGCCCACTGTGCTGCATTCATAAATGGTATAGCTAATATCCTCTGAATGGAAATGGAATCTTTGGTGCTGTTACCCCTTCCTTTTTTTTTTTCCTGGGGGTGTCCATATTCTTTACTGAATTAGCTAAAGTCCATTAAAAAACCCCAAAGAAGAAAATTTAACACAGCTGAATTAAAAATGAGCTCTTTCCTTCCAGCTCTACCAGGAAAAAAACAACACCCTTCTCCTTTGCCACTTCTTGGGTTTTAATATGAATTATTCCATACAAGTCCCTAGAGCTTCTATTTAAAGACTCCTGGCAGGATGAAGAGAGAGGGTAAAAATACAGCCACTCTTTTGTCCACCAATGGTTTTCTTTGGGAGTGCATTAAGAACATTCCTATTTTCCTGTCTACCCCTGCCAGTGGCAACATTCCAGCTAGTAGTACCCACTGCTTACCAGTCAGGTCAGCAGCCATGAACTTCTATATTTGATTTCCATAGAAGACAAAGACAGGGGATCCTTTTGAAACCTACGAGGGGCCTCAGGGGAGGGAAACATCAGTTGGCCATGGATACTGCATGCTACAAATGTGTATAGCATGCAGTGCGCGTACACACACACACACACACTCATACACACACAGGCACACATAGTCACCTCATCAGTATTTTGGGGAAGATTTGACTAAGGGAGTCCCTTTAGGTGCCAACTTTACTGACCATCCACAGGAGTTGCCTTTCCTGGGAGGCTCTTGCCTTTCACCATTCACATACTCCCACCCTGTCCCTGTGCCTTTGGCTCAGTGGGGCTCAGAGCCAAGGGTTGACAGGTGTCAGGGTTTATTTTATTGTCACAGACAGTACACCCACGTCAGGTAACCCAGGCTTCCAGCACCAGATGGGATTTACATTCTAGAACAAGTATTTGCTTATCCAAAAGAGTGCCGAGTTGGAGAGATTCCATGAATGGGGAAAACCCTTCTCAATGTTTTGTTTTGGTTTTTTTCCCCATTGCTTTTTTTTTTTCCAGGGGAGAAGGATAATTTGAACTATCATAGTTCCTTAGTTGTGGAAAATTCCTTCCCTCCACTGACACAGATGGACAGCACATCTATAATTTATAGTTTTAAAAATGCTAGAATTTTCACTTTTGATTTCTAATTCTTCTACAAATAATCATGTTAGGCTAACTCTGGGATTTAAACCTTAACTCAAATTCCAAAAATGGATTATTTTCTGAAGAACATAAAACATCACAGAAATGAAACTTGTCTTTAAAAAGTCTCTTTCAAAAAACTCCCAGTGTGGAAATTTTCACAATTATTACACTTGAACAGCTCCTCCAAAATATATAGCTTTAAAAAGTTGTCTGAACACTGAGAGGTTAAAAACTTGCTAATATCACATAACTAGTTTGTGTCAAAGGCAAGAAGTCAATCTGGATCTTTCTAATTCTAGGGTCAGTCCTCTGTCTATTCAGTCATACTACCTCACACAGTGCTTATATTTTGAAAATCTTCCTTTTCAGAGTCTATTTCCTGTCAAGTTCTGACAAGTTTTTGAGAAAAGGTTTTAGCACCCTTATCTGATTGCAAGGTTTGGTAAAAATCTCTTTATATTTGATGGTTAAAAGCTTTCTTCCAAGCCTTGGCCTAACTTCAACCCCTGAAAATAAAACAAAAAAACTTTACTCTGACCCATGGCACTATTATTTTAAAGTGAAAGTGTGGCATGTAAACTTTAAATTAAAAAATGAAGAAAAATGGTGGTTTAAATATGAACTACTTTTCTGTCAAAGCAGACTTAAGAGCATAGCAAAATTTTAACTGAAAAAACCTACCCTTACCAACTGTGTGGACATAGAGGTACATATTATAAAGAGAATATGAAAAGACTGAGTTACTCAAACCTCAATTTAGGTTTGGGACTTTCTTATTTTAAAACAAGGAAATATTTCAGGAACTGATATTTTTTACTATGTTTCAGAAAATAATTCTCTTTTAGAATTTGATTCATTGCTTCTGGTATTCAAAGCCCAGTAATAGCCCAACAAGATTATTTGCAGAAGAATTGGAAATTAGAAATGAGAGTTCTAGCACGCATTGTTTGAACAGTTTTGTGACTTTGGGGTTTTGGCAACTTTCATAAATGTTTCCAGTGCTATTTATTCTGACAGCCTCTGACACAAGTCTTGCTCAGATGTGACTATATTGAAATTAGGAGTGTTGAATTTTGTTACTCATATCCACTGATTGGCCCCCAAAAAGTCTATTTTAATAGTGAATGGAAAGATGAAATAGTTTCCATTGTTAATGCTTACCCTTTTCAAAGGCTATATACAACTGTTAGGTGAAGTCACCAGCTGCTGATGGAAATCCAGATTTAGAAATACTCTATTAGGAAGTAGAAGAAGAAGGGGGAAAAAAACCCAGGCCAGTAGAAAAGAAACCCCAGTTGACTTCAGACTGGAAGTCATGCCATTAATAGGTATAGTGTCTCTCTTCCTAGGGACATTCTCCAGAATCCAAAGCAGTGAAACTCAAAGTATCTAGGGGGTCTTAAAGATGAAGACACTTAGGATAACTGGTTTCCTTGCATTTTTCTGCATGAAGATATGTGTGTTGCACCATCATACATATATGTTGCCATCTGGAGTCTGGAGTACTTGAAATCCTTGGGGTAGAGTTTCCAGAAACCAACTACCTGTTCCTCCAAGGATTTTACCAAATGAAAACTGGGAAGATGGGATTGGGTCCTAGCATGGCATTCCCTTCCTCACTCCTGGAGATGAACAAGCATTCTAATGAACATGTTCAATAATATTTACCCATCTATCTTTCCTGAAATGACTGTCAGTAAGTGTTGGGCTGGAAGAAAAGAGGTATAAAATGTGGCAGTCATTTTGTGATTAGCTGTAAAGATGCAGTATACTTACCTTCTTCAACCCTATACAGCATATTAATACTCTCATCCTTCATAATAATGAGTACAGTAGCAGTAACTATAATAGTACTAGCTCATTAGCTCATAAGCTAATAAACAATAAATCTCTCTACCACAGAGACCTCAAATTATTCTAGAGAATGCAATAAATAAGCTGTACAACAAATGAAGCAATATCACAGACAAAACCATTGTCTACAGTCACCCAGGAAAAAACCATCAAATCACAAAAACTTCAAGATGGCTCTTTAATAGATGTTGGCATACCAAATATGCATAACCTCCAAGCTAAGTGGCATGGGAAGCTTTCAAAATCTTAAGATCTAGTGAAAGAAATTAAAACCATGGAGCAATAGAATGAGTGCTGATTATGTATCATTATGCTGTCTACTACTATAATTATTCTGTAGATGATTCTGTATAGACTTTGAAAGATAAGCTTACATCCCAAGGCTTTTATTCTAGTACAAAAATTGCCAATTACCAAAGCCAGTTATTTATTCACCTATATTATGTTATGTTATTCATTTACTATTTAATTATTTATTATATTAATTATAATATATATATATATATATATAGTTACTGTTCAGTTGTTTCAGCCGTATCCAATTCTTTGTGACCCCATTGGGGTTCTCTTGGTAAAAATACTGGAGTGGTTTGCTATTTCCTTCTTCAACTCTCTTAATGGATGAGAAAATGGAGTTAAACAGGGTAAAGTGACTTGCCTAGGGTTACACCGCTAGTAAGTGTCTGAGACTGGATTGGAAATCATGAAGAGGAGTTTTCCTGACTTCAGGCACTCAATCCACCTAGCTCACACACACACATATATACTATATGTAGATATATAATAGAAATGTGTATATGATTTATATACATATATAACTGATATGCAAATGTGTATGTATGTAGATAGCTATGTAGGTAGGTGGATAGCACATTATCCCAGGACCATTTATATCTAAACTCCATTGAAACAGACAAGAACAAGGTGAATGTAATAGCTCACATTAACCAAGTGCTTTAAGGTTTACAAAGTGATTTAGAGATGCTATCTCAACTGATGTTTACAACAACTCTGTAAAGTAGGTGCTGTTAGTATCATGATTTTAGACATAAGGAAACAAGAAAAGAGAGGAAAAGTTACTTTCCCAGCATCTGAGATATAAATTAAACCTAGAACATAGTGTTGTTCAGTTGTTTCAGTAGTGTCTGGCTTTTAGTAACCCAATTTAGGATTTTCTTGGCAAAGATACTACAGTGGTTTGCCATTTCCTTTCATTTGACAGATGAGGAACTGAGGTAAACAGGGTTAAGTGACTTGCCCAGGGTCACACAGCTAGCAAGTGTCTGAAGTTGGATTTGAAATCAGGAAGATGAGTCTTCCTGACTCCAGGCTCAGTACTCTATCTTCTACATCACCTAGCTGCCCCTATATTTTTAACTTATTTTATCCAGAACTTAAGAAATGAAACAATCATTTCTATAATATAGTATAATAGAATAGAATAGAATAGAAAAAAGGATGGTTGCTCATGAAACTGCAAATTTGTTATGCACAACTTGATATTCCTTTTAAATATATAATAAAGTTATGTAAGTTTTCTCCCTTTTTTCTTCCCTTCCCCCACACCTGTGACCTGGAGATGGCCACCACTATACACAAATATGTATATATGAGAATCATTATTAATTCTTTCTCTGGATGTAGATATCATCTTCCTTCCTAAGTCCTTTGTAATTAATTTTGGTATTTATAATAGTCAAAATAACTTAATCTCTCAACGTCAATAGTAAAACAGTATTGCTGTTAACTGTATACAGTTAACGCCTCTCTACTCATTCTGATCTCCATTATTTTGGGCAAGTTTTTCTATGTTTTCCGAAGATCATCAAGCCCGTGATTCCTCCTATCACAGAAGTATTCCATTGTGATCATACACCGCACTTTGTTCAGCCATTCCCCAACTGACAACATCCCCACCATTTTCTATAATTTTTTTCTCTCACCTTTTTATCTCTCTCTGGCAATCAGTGGGGTGGGGTAGAGAAAGCCAGAGTTGTGAGTGTTTCTGTGGGCTTTTAATGCCATTGGATGGTGCCTTTTAAGGCATTTCTAGAGGAGTCAGTGTCATATAAATAAAAGCCTTGACTAGGCATTCCAGGATGGCAGAACAATCTACTGATAAGGATTGCAATATTGTATTTGTGAAGATTTGATGTAGACTATCCCCAACCTATGACAGTCTGGGCTCTAAAAATGCATTTGAAAAATAAATTTTTAAAAATTAAATTCAGGAGGCGGAGCCAAGATGGCGGAGTAGAAGGACGCACGTTTACGAGCTCCGAAACCAAAAGCCCATAGAATTCATGTAAAAAGAGTCCCCCATAACTTCTGGGTCAATACAAGGTGTGCAGAAGCAGAGTGGAAGAGATTTCCGTTCCAGGGAGCCCTGAAGACCCGTCCCCAGGGTCCGGCGCGCCCTGGAAAGTGGACCCCACCCCCAGCGCTGCCCTGGCTGCGGCCCCAGAGAAGCTGATCCGAGCAGGCTTCAGAGACGGAAGCTCCGGCAGCCGGGAAAGTCCCTCTGCCCACAGAAGCTACAGGTCAGTGAGAAAGAAGGCCGGGCTGGAGGAGAGGGGAAGCAGGGCGTCTCCGTGACTCGGGCCCCCTCGGGAGGAAGCAGCGGCGGCAGAAACGGGGGCAGGAAGCAGCGGAGGCAGAGATGTGGGCAGCGGCTGAGGTGGCAGCGGCCCAGGACTCAGGAATCCCCCAACAGCAGGCAGGATCTTCATTACGGAAGATTCCTGCATAAAACCTGACGGAGCTGAGCCTGGGAGACGGCCCTGCCCCCACCCTGCTCTATTACTGAAGGCTTCTGCTCAAAGACCCCAAGGGAACTGAGATTGGGAGGCGGGGCCCCCCACCCCACCCCCACCTGCTCCATTCCTGAAAGTCTCTGCATAAAGCCCCTGACGGAGCTGAGCCTGGGAGACGGCCCTGCCCCCACCCTGCTCTATTACTGAAGGCTTCTGCTCAAAGCCCCCAAGGGAACTGAGGTTGGGAGGCAGGGCCCCCCACCCCACCACCACCTGCTCCATTCCTGAAAGTCTCTGCATAAAGCCCCTGAGGGATCAGAGTCTGGGAGGCGGCCCTGCCCCCACCCCAGCACCTGAACTAAAGCTCACTGATTGACAGCCGGCAGGAGGAAAGCCCATTTAAATCTCAGAGGCCAAGCACTAGCTGGGCGGATCCAGGCGGGGGTGGAAAGGAATCTCAGAAGGCAAGTAACTGGCTGGGAAAATGCCTAGAAAAGGGAAGAAAAATAAGACTATAGAGAGTTTTTTCCAACAAATGCAAATGATCCCGACCTTCAGATCTGATGACGAGGACGTATCCTTGCCATCAGGGAAAGATGTGGAGGGCGGGGCCTCAGTACCCCAGACACCCCAGGGGGGTGGCGGGTGGGCTCAGGCCCTGGAAGAGCTCAAAAAGGATTTTGAAAAGCAAGTTAGACAGGTGGAGGAAAAACTGGGAAGAGAAATGAGAGAGATACAAGAAAAGTATGAAAAACGGGTCAATACCTTGGTAAAGGAGACCCAAAAAAATGCTGAGGAAATTAACACCTTGAAAAATAGGCTCACTCAATTGGCAAAGGAGGTTCAAAAAGCCAATGAGGAGAAGAATGCTTTCAAAAGCAGAATGAGCCAAATGGAAAAAGAGGCTCAAAAGCTCACTGAATTTAATAGTTCTCTCAAAATTAGAATGGAACAGATGGAGTCTGATGACTTTATGAGAAACCAAGAAATCACCAAACAAAACCAAAAGAACGAAAAAATGGAAGAGAATGTGAAATATCTCATGGGAAAAACAACTGACCTGGAAAATAGATTCAGGAGAGACAATTTAAAAATTATGGGACTACCTGAAAGTCATGATCAAAAAAGAGCCTAGACATCATCTTCCATGAAATTATCAAGGAAAACTGCCCTGGCATTCTAGAACCAGAGGGCAAAATAAGTATTGAAAGAATCCATCGATCACCACCTGAAAGAGATCCAAAAAGAGAAACTCCTAGGAACATTGTGGCCAAATTCCAGAACTTCCAGCTCAAGGAAAAAATTTTACAAGCAGCTAGAAAGAAACAATTCCAGTACTGTGGAAATACAATCAGGATAACCCAAGATCTAGCAGATTCTACATTAAGGGATTGAAGGGCGTGGAATAGGATATTCCAGAAGGCAAAGGAACTAGGACTCAAACCAAAAATCACCTACCCAGCTAAACTGACTATAATACTTCAAGGGAAAATATGGTCTTTCAATGAAACAGAGGACTTTCAATCATTCTTAATGAAAAAACCAGAGCTGAAAAGAAAATTTGACTTTCAAACACAAGAATGAGAAGAAGCCTGAAAAAGGAAACAGCAAAGAGAAGTCTTAAAGGACTTACCAGAAGTGAACTGTTTACATTCATACAGGGAAAGATAATATTTCTAACTCTTAAAACTTTTCAGTATCTGGGTAGTTGGTGGGACCACACATACACATGTACACGCATGCACACACATACACACATGCACACACATACAGAGATAGAGAGCACAGATTGAACTGAATAGGATGGGACCATACCTTAAAAGAAACTAGGGTAAATGGTGAGAGAGAAATGTAGGGGGAGGAAAGAGAGGGAAAGGGAAGGGGGTAACTATATGTCATTTAAGAGGCAGGTAGGAGTTTTTCTTAGTGGAGGGAAAAAGAGGAGAGCTGAGAACAAAAAAAAACAAGAAGTTTACCCTCATCACATTTGACTAAACGAAGGAGTGAAATGCACACTCATTTTGGTATGAAAACCTATCTTACAGTATAAGAAAGTGGGGGAGAAGGAGATATTGCAAGGGAGGGGATGATGGAAGGGAGGGCAAAGGGAGGAGGGAGCAATTTGAAGTCAACACTTGGGGAGGGACAGGATCAAGAGACAGAAGAGAAACAATAGGGGGCAGGTTAGGAGGGATGGTAATCCAGTTAGTCTTACACAACACGACTATCAGGGAGGTCATTTGCAAAACTACACAGATAAGGCCTATATTGAATTGCCTGCCGTCCCAAAGGGAATGGGTGGGGAGGGAGGGATGGGGAGAATTTGGAACTCAAAGTTTTAGGAACAACTGTTTAATATTGTTGTTGTAACTAGGAAAGAAGACATACAGTTAATGAGGAATAGAAAGTCATCTGGCCCTACAGGAGAAAAGAGAAGATGGAGACAAGAGAAGGGAGGGATGACAGAAGAGAGGGCAGATAGATTGGAGATAGGGAAAATTAGATTGCTTGGGGTATTGGGGTGGGGGGAGGGGATAAAAGGGGAGAAAATTTGGAACCCAAAAGTTTGTGAAAATGAATGTAAAAAATCAAATAAATAAATAAATAAAATTTAAAAAAAAAAATTAAATTCAACAAAGATTTACACATTGTCTTCTATGGTCTGCTAGGTGGTGCAGTGGATAGAATACCAGACTGGGAGTCAGCAAGGCCTGAGTTAAAATCCAGTCTCAGATACTTACTATGTTTTCCTAGACATTCCTTAGACATTTCCTAGACATTTCCTAGACACTTAGCCCTGTTTGCCTCAGTTTCCTCATCTATCAAATGAGCTGGAGAAAGAAATGGCAAACCACTCCGGTATCTTTGCCAAGAAATCCCCAGGGTCATAAAGCATTGGACACAATTGAAATGACTGAAAAACAGGAAAAAGTGTCTTCTGTAGTAAAAACACTCATCTGGGTTCCAAGCAGAGTGGGCTAAACATTTTTTTATTTTAATTTATCTATATATTTTTAGTTTAGAACATTCAGTTCCACAACTTTTGAGTTTTAAATTTTCTCCACTTCCCTACCTTCCCCCTCCCCAAGATGGCATGCAATCCGATATAGACTCTACATATATATTCATATTAAACATATTATCACATTATAGACTTTTTAATTGTTAAATATTCAGTGAGCACATTCATATCTCAAAATCAACAAATGTTATAAATTAGGGCACACCTTATCATTTTGATGATTATCTATGCTAGATTTAAGAAAGTGATGGAGAGACTGTGAATAGTGCAAATTAAACTTAAAAGTCTGTTGTGTGTGTATTTTTTCCTCCAAAAGTCAGTTGTTAAAAATTTACCAGGCTATCATTGGTTCCATAGATACAAAGAGAAAAAATAAATAACCTCTAACCTTTACTAAGAAGATATTATAAATAACTATCTATCTATCACCTATCTCTCTCTTTCTTTATATATATATATATATATATGTGTGTGTGTGTGTGTGTGTGTGTGTGTGTCTGTGTGTGTCTGTGTGTGTGTGTGTGCACCAGCATAATCCAAGATAATTTGAAAAGAAAGACATCACTAGATGCTGGAGTGGGAGGGGAAGGGATCGGAGGAAATATCATCAATTCCAAAGAGTCATCTTAAAGGATCAGTGTTAGCCTGAGCATCATCCAAGAAGGAACTTCAAGCTCGATATACTCATGGCACTTAGTATGTGACCTTGTTCTAGGGGTTAATGTGTAAGTTAAGCAAATTGAAAAAGTGTATTGGTGGATGGGGCAAATAGGTGAAACAGAAAGTAGACAAAAGGGTAGGTGTGACTGAAGTTATTGTTGAGACAAAAGAAAAGAATTTGAGAGGGTTAGTTATTGCAAAGTTATGACTTTAAAAAAAGTTTTATCTATGTGATTAGGTGTGAAGTATAAATATCTGTGAGTAATTTGAAGACACAAGGTTGTAAATTCTGAACTAATATATTGAATAGGGGAAATTGCTTGTGATCTGCATGGAGGGTGTTATGTTTGCATTTCTGCCACAGTCGAGTTACTGTGTTTCAAGGATGGGCTGATTTTTCTCCTAAAAGAGGCAAAGGGATATGACAAATGCCTCTCTGTACCCCAGGTCATTAAAGAGAATGAAAGGATCATAAAGGAAGCAGATTAAAGACTTCAACGAGGGGGGAAATGATTCAAGTTGGAGGAGAAGGGAAGATTACCTTTGTAAGGGTAAAATAGCATGGAAGACTGTTACAAAGAGATGAAAGGGGGAAGAGGACAGCTGTATCATTAAAACTTAAAAACACATTCAAGGCTATTCTTGAAAAGGAGAAATCTGAATGGTCTGAAGTGTAAGAAGCTACTTGTTCTCCCAAGAATGTTATAAAAGGATCTCAGATCCATGTCCATTAAAGGGAAGAGGAAGAGTTATTTTCCAACCTCATAGCAACACTAGAAATATCTATCAATTGTATTCCTGAGGGTAAATATTCGAGAATTAAAATTTTTTAAGATATTCAAGAAATAAAAGAAAATATCCCAGATTCAATGAATGACAATTATTGATTCTTGGAGATTCATTTAGGCATGATGACATTACCAGAAGGACCCAGAAAAATTTTGCAAATGATTATGAAGTCTTGAACAAGAAACCTATCATGAGATAGGTTGTGTTTTCTCTACTGTTGCCCATTCTTGTGCCTAAGGGATGCCTAAGAGAAAAATAGAGAAGTGAACATCTCAATCAATAAATATTTGTTTAGCTTGTACTATGTGCCAAGAACTGTGCTAAGCAAAAGGGATACAAATTAATGCAAAGAAAGGCAAGGGAGCTTATAATCTAATGGTGAGCAAAAAATATATACAAAGCAAATTATGTACTGGATACACAGGAAAAAATTAACAGGTATAAGGCACTAAAATTCAGAGGAGTTGGGAAAGATTTCCTGTAAAATATGGGATATTAGTTGGTACTTAAAGGAAGCCAGAAAAGTCAGTATGTGGAGCTGAAGAGAGAGAGAGTATTCCACAACAGTCAGAAAAAATACCTAGTGACAAGAGATGAAGTATCTTGTTCAAGGAATGACAAGGAGGTCAATATTGTTGGACTGAAAATGACTATTGAGTTAAGGAGGGGAATAAGGTATGAAGAGACTGGAAAAGGAGGAAGGGGCTAGGTTATGAAGGGCTTTGAATGTCAAGCAAAGGATTTCATATTTGATCATGGGGGTAATAAGAAGTCATTGGAGTTTATCAAGTAAGAGAGTGACATGGTCAGATGTGTCTTTAAGTGACTGAATAGAAGATGGATTAGAGTGGAGGGACACTCAAGGCTGACAGACCCATCAGCAGATTATTGTAATGGTCTAGGTGTGAAGTGATAAGGGCCAGTACCAGGGTGATGAAAGTATCAGAGGAGAGAAGGGGGCATGCATGAGTGATGTTGCTGAGGTGAAATTGGCAGGCCTTGGTAATAGCTTGAATATGGGGTGAGAGAGAGAGAGAGACAGAGACAGAGAGAGACAGAGACAGAGAGAGAGACAGACAGAGAGAGAGAGGATAACATGTAAGTTGTGATCCTGAAGGATTGGTAGGATGATGTTGCCCTCTATGGTAGTAAGGGAAGGTAAGAATGGGGAAGACTTAGGGGGTAAGATAATGGATTTTGCTCTGGACTGTTTAGTTTAAGATGTCCACTGGACAGCAAGTTTGAGGTGTCTGAAAGACAGCTGGAATGTTAGATCAGCAGGGAGGTTAGGGCATGACAGGTAGATACGAGAACCATCAGCATAGAAATGGAAATATATCCGAAGGAGCTGATGAGATCACCAAGTGTAGTGTAGAGAGTGAAGAGTCCCCAAAACAGAGGAAGCTCAAGAGACATTTACAATTAGAAGGTGTGATCTGCATGGGGATTCTGCAAAGGAGATGGAGAAGGAACAGTCAGATAGGTAGGAAGAAAATCAAAGAAATTGTTGTCCTAAAAACCTGGGAAAAAGAGGCTATTTAAAAGGAGAAGGTGATCAATAGCATGAAAGGCTGCTGAGAAGTCAAGGAAAATGAGGATTAAGAAGACATCTTGGAATTTGGCAACTAAGAGATCACTAATAGCTGTGTTGAGAGTTATTTCAGTGGAATGATAAGATTGGAAACTGAATTGTAAAGGGTTGAGAAGAGAGTAGGAGGAGAGGAAGTGGAGGCACCTATTGTAGATGGCCTTATGAATAGTAAGAACTACATAAGGCAGAGAGATCTAGGTCAATAGTTAGCAAAGATGGAAGGATCAAGGGAGGACTTTTTTCAGGATGGGGGAGACTTGGGTACATTTGTAGCCAATAGGGTTTGAGCTAGTAGAGAGAGAAAAAATGAAAAAATAAGTGGAAAGCCAACTTGCCAAGATGAAGAGAGGGTTGAGTTGAGCCAAAGAAATGACCAAGAAAATAGTGTCTGAGAATAAGATTTACATTTCTACATCACAGTGTAGGGTTGACAGATTTTGGCCAATGATGGAAAACAACTAACAGAGGGTGAGAAGAATGTATTTGCCAAATGTTTTGAAATTTTAATTTAGAGGCGTTAAGCTAAGAAAAAAATGGGTGGGGAAAGGGAGCAGAAATATTGCTTGTGTACATTACCAGATATATACCATTAGGTACCACAGGGAGTACCCTCAAATAAAGACAAAGAATAATATCTGACTCTTGGAAATTCATAGGAAACATAATCCAAGAAAGGAGCCAGTGGTAAAACCCATCATCTCAAATGTCTATACTCAAAATTTAGGCAATTAGCAAGAGAAACTAAAGGGTCTATAAGAAAGAAGAAATTTTGACCACATAGTTATCCCTGAATATGAAACATATGACTGAACCATGTCTTTGGATGGATATACCCTATTGTAGTAAATAGGTTAGACAATTGAATGGGATTGCACTGTATTTTAAGAAGGTATATTCATGTGAGGAAAAACCAGAGAGATGAAGTATGATAGAGAGTATTTAGATAAAGGTCAAAGGAGGGAGAAACAGAAGTGATTTTGGAGTGCAGACTACTGGTATAGGCTATAGACCACTGGACAACAAGAGGAAGAAGATAAGTTTTGGAAATAAATCAAAAGTTTAGTACAGAGACATGATATCATAATGATAAGAGGGACTTCAATTATCCAGCTATTTGCTGGAGCTTTCTCTCTGCCAAAGGCGAACAGCTAATTACTCCTCAATTTGTCTTAGTGATGATTTCATTCTTCAAGAAGTGGAAGAACCAACAAGGGGAAATTCTATTCTATATCAGATTCTCAGTAAGAGGGAAGAATAGGTTGTAGAAACCTTGAAGGGAATTGACAATTCTGTCCCAGAGTTTGTGAGGAAGAAAGAAAAAGCACAGGATGATAAGTATCCTAGATTTTGGGAAAAGAGATTGCAAAAAGTTCACCAAAAAGATAGGTGAGATCCTACAAAATGTCTAAGGGAAATCAGTCCAGGAAGGAAGATGCTCAAGAATGAAATTCTAAAGATGCAAATGAAACCAAGGAGGAAAAATAAGATTGATATGCAGAGACAGATGACAAAAAGAGAACTCATCAACCAACTTAATCTTTAAAAAGAAATGTACAATGTACAGAAGATGGAAACAAGACCAGGTAACAACAGAAGACTGTAGGACAACCCTCTAAAAGTGGTATTAAGAATACTAAAGCTCAGAATGATGTGGGGCATGTATAAGAGGCAAAGACAACAAAAAGCTTTCTTAGTAATATTGGTAGATGGAGGATAAAAGAAAGAATTGGACCATTGTTTAAGGCAATTGAGACAGTCATAACTGACAATAGAAACTAGGTAGAATTCCTTAGTTTTTATTTTGTTACTCTTTTCCCTTGCAAAGTAGAAAGGGGAAAAGTTCACACTAGAAATGATAACACAAATAGTACAAAAATAACTAATACAGATATGATAACCAAGATGTCACCTGACCCAGGTAGACTAGTTCCTAGAGCCCTTAAAGTACTGGCAGAAGTGATTACAGAACTTCTCCTAATAATACATAAGACATCATGGAAAATGGGAACAGAACCAAAAAAATTGAGAAGGGAAAATGTCCTAAATTTTAAAATTATTTAATTTATTTACTTTTAGTGTTCACCATTCATTTCCACAAGATTTTGAGTTCTAATCTCTTCCCTCCTCCACCCCAATATGGCATCCATTCTGGTTATCTCTTCCCTCAGTCTACCTTCCCTTTTATCACCCTTCCACTTATTCCCTTCTCTCTTTCTTATAGGGCTATATAGATTTCTATACACCATTGCCTATATATCTTATTTCCCAGGTGCATGTAAAAATAATTTTTAACATTTGCTTTTAAAACTTTCAGTTTCAAATTCTCTTCCTTCTTTCTTCCCCACCTACCTTCATTGAGAAGGCAAGAAATTCAATATGTGTGGTTATGCAAAACATTCCCATAATGGTCATATTGTGAAAGACTAACTATATTTCCCTCCATCCTATCCCACCTCCTACTTATTCTATTTTCAACTTTGACCCTGTTCCTTTTCAAAAGTGTTTGCTTCTGACTACCCCTTTCCCCAAACTACCCTCCCTTCTACCATCCCCCTCCCCATCCCATTACCCTTTACTTTTCGGTAGGGTAAAATACCTTAGTGTGTATGTTATTTTCTCCTTAAGCCAAATCCAATAAAAGTAAGGTTCAATCGTTCTTTCTCACCTTCCCACTCTTCCCCTACATTGTGAAACATTTTTCTTGCCTCTTTTAGGTGAGATAATTTATCCCATTCTATCTCTTCCTTTTTCCTTCTCTTAATATATTCCTTTCTCATCCTTTAATTTTATTTTGTAGATGTCATCCCTTCATATTTAACTCAACTTGTGCTCTTTATGTATCTATCTATCTATCTATCTATCTATCTATCTATCTACATATATATATATATATATATATATATATATATATATATATATATATATATATATATATATATATATATATTTTCTTCCAACTACCCTAATACTGAGCAAGGTCTCATGAGTTACAAATATCATCTTTCCATGTAGAAATGTAAAGAGTTCAACTTTAATAAGTCGCTTATGATTTCTCTTTCCTGTTTACTTTTTCATGCTTCTCTTGATTCGTGTATCTGAAAGTCACATTTTCTATTCAGCTCTGGTCTTTCCAGCAAGAATGCTTGAAAATTCTCTATTTCATTGAAATTCCATTTTTTTCCCCTGAAGTATTATATTCAGCTTTCTGGGTAGGTGATTCTTGGTTTTAATCCTAGCTTCTCTGACCTCAGAAATATCTTACTCCAAGCCCCCCAATCCTTTAATGTGGAAACTGCTAGATCTTGTGTTATCCTCATTGTATTTCCACAATACTCAAATTGTTTCTTTCTGGGTGCTTGCAATATTTTTTCTTTGACCTGGAAACTCCTAGAATTTGACTACAACATTCTTAGGGCTTTTCCTTTTGATATGTCTTTCAAGAGGCAATTGGTAGATTCTTTCAATTTCAATTTTACTCTCTGATTCTAGGACCTCATGGCAGTTTTCCTTGATAATTTCTTGAAAGATGATGTCTAGGCTGTTTTTTTGATCATAGTTTTCCGGTAGTCCAATAAGTTTAAAATTATCTCTCTTGGATCTATTTTCCACATCAATGGTTTTTCCAAAGAGGTATTTCATATTATCTTCCATTTATTTTCATTCTTTTGGTTTTGTTTTATAATTTCTTGATTTATGCTTTATAATTTCTTGATTTCTCATAAAGTCATTAGCTTCCATTCTAGGAATTATTTTCTTCAGTGAGCTTTTGGACCTCCTTTTCCATTTGGCCAACCCTGCTTTTTAAGGCATTCCTCTCTTCATTAGCTTTTTGGGCCTCTTTTGCCATTTGGTTTAGTCTATTTTTAAGGTGTTATTTTCTTCTGTATTTTTTGGAGATCTCCTTTAGAAATCCACTGACTCATTTTCCATGATTTTCTTACATCACTCTCATTTCTGATTTTTTTCCTCTACTTCTCTTACTTGATTTTCAAAATCCTTTTTGAGCTCTTCCATGGCCTGAGACCAATTCACATTTTTCTTCGAGGTTTTGATGTAAGAGCTTTTACTTTGTTGTCTTCTTCTGGCTGTATATTTTGATCTTCTTTGTCACCAAAGTAAGATTCTATAGTCTGGTTTTTTTCCCTCTGTTTGCTCATGTTCTCAGTCAAATATTTGACTTTCTAACTCTTTGTAAAAGTAGGAGTGGTGTACTGTCCCAGGCTTCAGGGGTTTTGTGTCAACCTAGTGATCCCCCACTGTCTGTGGGTCCAGAGCTCCAAAATCAGCTGCCACCTCCTCCTCTACTCTGGGGCTGTGGCCGACCCCATCCCAACCAGATCAGGTCCCACAGAATTTTTCTGTTGACCTTCTATGCTGTTTTTGGCATTTGTGGGTTGAGAAGTCTGGAAACTGTCACCACTGCCAGTGACTCAGTCCCCTAAAGCCTGCTGTGACCCTATCTGTGCTGCCAACACTCACATTGGACTGCACTCTGCTCTGTTCCCAGCCCAGTGTGATAGACACTTCCTGTTGACCTTCCAGGCTGTCTTGGGCTGGAGATTTGTTTCACTCCATCATTTTGTGGGTTCTTCAGCTCTAGAATTCATTTAGAATCATTTTTACAGGTATTTGGAGGGGGATGGAAGGAGAGCTCAAGCAAATTCTTGCTTTTACTCCTCCATCTTGGCTCTGTTACCCTCCTCCAATTTTTAAAAAAAGGGAAGAGAACAGAGTCTGCAAACTACATGCCAGTAGGCTTGATTTTGAATCCTGGATAAATCATTAAAGGCATGGTTGGCAAAACCTAGAAAGCAAAACAGTGACTACAAAGTGCCAACGGGTTCAACATGATCAAGTCATGCTAGAATAATCTGATTTCCTTTTTTTTACTGGATTACCAAATTAATAGTTGAGAAGAATGTGATAGATATAGTTTACTTAAATTTTAGTTAAGCTTTGGACAAAATATCTAATACTGTTTTTGTGAAAAAGATGGAAAGATATGGATTTGACCAGAAATTCCCCAGCTTTCTCCATTCTCAGTTCTCTTAGTATCTCAGTAAATTTTTTATGGCACTGCCAGACCAAAAAACAATGCCTCATGGTTTCACTTAAATAGCTGGCCCCAAATAATGTAACAAGCACTTATGTCTTAACAATTTAGTAGCCATTTTAGAAAATTACTACATGCAAATTGAAAAAAATATTCTCAAGTAATTACAGTTGCTTACTAATGAGATGTATGCTTTTGTTGGGTATGCACAGCTTCTCAAATCTAGGAATAAGATTAGACACTACTATTCTCATTTCTGTTCCAAATCACTTTTCATATAAACCTTCCTTTTATCACAGCAATCACCAAAAAAAAAAAAAAAAACTTCGCAAAGATATTGCTTCATGAATAAGAGATTACTGGTGTAGATGAAAATGCATGGAAACACATGCTGAATATTGGAGAATGTCATCACAAGTAATATAGCATGACCCAATATTAGAATCTTGTATTTGTGCATCTGATGTATGTAGAGTATCTCTATTTCCCCAGAAAGGTTGAGAACCATGATATTAAATGACAGCAATTGAATAGATTGAGAAATGGGCAAAGAATAGTTGTTAATAGGTCAATATTAACTTGGCAGGGGGTCACCAGTGTCACAAAGCTTGGAGGAATAGCCAACATACTGGATCACAGACTCAGGATCCGAAAGAATTTTGATAGGTTAAATTTGAGGGCTATATTTAATAAAATGGAATTCAATAGGCATAGATGTAAAGTCTTGCCCTTGGGCACAAAAAATCAATTCCACAAATGGAAGATGGAGGAGACAAGAATAAAGAAGGAACTCTTCTGAAAAGGACCTCAGGCTTTTGTGGACTGCAAGCTTATTATTTGTCAGTACTATGATGTAGTAGTCAATATGACTCGTGCAATCTTGGGTTGAATTAGGAGAGGAATAACTTCCAGGAACATGGAGGTGTACTCTGCCCTTGTTAGATGTCATCTTGTTTATCGTTTTCAGTTCTAGGTACTTTTGTTAACAAAACATTGAAAAACTGGAGTATTCCAGAAAGGATCAACTAGGATAGAGAAAGGTTTTGAGGACTAGTTAAAAGAACTGGACATGGTTAGCTAAAGAAAAGGAAAATGGGGAAAGAAGGAGGAGCTTAATAGTTGTGCTTGGTATTTAGAAGGCTTTCATATAGAGGAAATTTTAGACTTATGTTTGACCTCAAAGGACAACAAAGTCTGCAACTGAATATAACAAGAGCAAAGAAATAAATTTTGGTGTCATGATGTTAGGAAAAAAAAACATAGGTGTAGGATTATAGTGGTATGGTAGGTAAAGTAGTTAAAGTGTCAGACCTGGAGTCAGAAAGACTCATCTTCATGAGTTCAGATCTGGTCTCAGACATTCATGAGTTGTGTGACCGTGAATAAGTCACTTAACCTCAGTTTGCTTCAGTTTTCTCATCTGTAAAATGGGCTGGAGAAATGACAAGCCACTCTAATATCTTTTGCCAAGAAAACCCCAAATGGGGTCACAAAGAGTCAGTCACAACTGAAACAACTCCAAAACAAAGCTGGGAGTGGAATAGGCTGCCTCCAGGGGCAATGAGTTACTTCTCCTTGGAAGTTTTTAAGCAGATCTTTTGTGCATAGATTGTGATTATATCAGGTGGCCACTGAGAAACCCTCCAATGCTCAAATTCTTTGTTTAACACTTTGAAGTATGTATGAGTCACAGAATGTTAAAGGAGTAGGACCTTAGAGGTCATCCAGTGCACTCCCTCACTTCACAGATGTTCAGAGATGTAGAGCAATTAAGTGAGTTGCCCACAGTCACAGAGATAAATAGTAATAGAACTGGAACTAGAATCTGATTCCAAATATAGTGATCTTTTCATTATAGAATCAATGAAATTCTTAGTTCATCAAATCTAATTAATAGCCATAGTAAGAATGTCTTTTACAATGTCCAAGACACAACTGAGAGACTTACCTATCTCCCAAAATAACTTACTCCATTTGGGGACAGTTATAGATATTATGAACATTTTCCTTATATTAGTCTTATGTTTTCCTCATATTTTCTTGAAATCTGTCTCCCTTCAACTGTTCTAATGTTAAGGAGAATAAGTCCAACCCCTTTTCTCTATGACAGTCTTTCAAAAACTTTAAGACAGTTATAATGTCAACTTAACTGTTCCCCCCATCCTCTACACTCTACAAGGTCTTCCTTTCATAAGGCTAAACATTTCCAATTCCTTCAGTTAATCCATATATGGCGCCTCAGTGTCCAATATACACACATTGTGGACATTAAATTTCTATATATGCTTTTAGTCTTGGATCACACATAGAGAGAACTATTAGAATGTTTTCCCATTACTGACAAGTAAAATATAAATTGGAATTTACAATATAGATTATTGAATAGAGAACTAGAGAGAAAAAGGCTTAAATTACCAGAAGACAAAGACCCGTGATAATGAAAATGAGTGGTATCCTCAAAGCTTGGGTACATTCATGAAAACTGAGGTATTATTACTCAAACAGCTATTTAGGTTTGACAATTTTAATTTCTCCCTACCCATGTTTATTATTTTTAATACTGACCAATTGGTGATATCAAGGTGATAGATACTTATTAAGTTGAATCATTTTCAGTGGTGTCCAATTCTTTGGGACCCTATTTGTGGCTTTCTTGGCAAAGATACTGGAGCAGTTTGCCATTTCCTTCTCCAGATCATTTTACAGATGAAGATGCTGAGATGAACAGGGTTAGGTGACTTGCCCAGGGTCACAAAACTAGTAAGTGTCTGAGGCTAGATTTGAACTCAAGGAGATGAATCTTCCTGACTCCAGATTCTATTTACTGCTGCCCCAATAGATGTTTAATAGTTGTATAAAGGACTAGAAACAACTTCCTCTTCATGCTCTCTTTTTCAGCATCTTTATTTGGTAAGGAGTATTATTTATTTTGATTTCCCCAGCTATCTTCCTCATTAATTTCCCCTCTCTCATCTTTGGCCTCTTGTTCGTTTCTTTTGCTCAAATACAAATATGGCAGTAATTGAAGCTACCATTCATGGTGAGATGGCTTTGAGAAGACATATAATCAACTCTATCATTAAGGTAGAATGTCCCTTAATTTTTATGCATTTTCTATGCAGAGCAGTTACATAACGAGAGTCTTTTTCTTCCTCCTAAAGGAATAATGGGAATATATTTGGAAGGACAATGATAAGCTGGCGAGAATCCAGAGACAAGCCACCTGGATTCTGAAATGCCTTAAAATGATGCCGAATGAAGGTGTTTGAAAGAACTTAGCAAAGACAATGGCTAAAAACAGGGGAGAGACATAACGTGATAGATGTTTTAAAGTATTTGAAGGGCTGTCTCATAAGACAGGGATTTGAATTATTCTACTTGCTCTCAGAGGTCAGAATTGGTAGTATAGCTGAGTCCCAATTAGTGTGAATAATGAATCCCCTGTAGTAGCTGAATTATTCCGACATTCAGACACTATTGAAAGTTATAATTATGTAAAATGTGGTAATTGGTTCCAACCCAATGGAAATATGCAGTATGAATTCAAATAATGTGACCACTCCAGGGGGAACTCTATTGTTTGCACTAATTGGAACCTAGGTGTAATTGGTGGAAGAGAAACATTTAGGTGTGATGTCAGTGAAAACTTCCTAACAATTAGGACTATACAAAAATACACCAGGCTTTCTCTGGAGGTAATAAGCAAGCTTTTTCTCATTTCAGATATTCAGATAAAGCCTAGGTGTTAACTTGTCTGATATATTGTGGAGGCTATCCCTGTTCAGGTATGAATTTGCCTGGACAGTCACTGACGTCCCTTCCAAATCTGGAATTCTGAGAAAGAATGGCTGTGGGAGGGGTAGTGGCAGTGCCTTTCAAGGGACCTGCGGGGTCCAGCACGAAGTAATGACCACAGCTGCTGATGCCTAATGGGCCCGCCATTGTCTGGAGCTCCAGCTCTTTGGCTAGTCAAGCATTGAGTTACCATTCAACCCTGTCTTGGCGGCTACTAAACATGTAGCCCAATAGGAATAATATTAAAAAACATTCACTGAGTGTGCTAAATGCTTTACACAATCCAACATGCTGTTTACAGTTTATAAATTAAGCACCATGGAAGAAGGCATTCCATTTATCTTTTGAGGTATTTGCTTAGCCAAGGCCAACTAGAAGACTCAGGAAATCTAGGAAGAGAATGCCTAACAATCTGTACTCTCAAATTTCACCTGTTTCCTTGATTTTCTAATTTTATGGTAAAAATCTGCCTACAGATAACTGCCCTTCTGTACTTCCAGTCATCAATTTTTAGAAGTAATTTATTTAGTTGAAATTGGAATATTATTGAATTTGAAAAATGGAAGGATCTCAATGACTGTCTAGCCCAGCATATATTTGAAAAAATCCTAACTACAACATATCTGAAAAGGATCATACAATCTCTTCATGAAGATTTCCAGTAAGGAGGATACCACCCCTTCCCAAGACAACCTGTCCCACTGATGGAGAGCTCCTTTTTTTTTTACTTTAAATTTTTATTTTCAGTTCCAAATTCTCTCTGTCTCTCCAGTACCTCCCCCATTCATCGAGAAGGCAAGCAATACAATACCTATTATTCATGTGAAGTCATGCAAAACACTTCCATATTAGCCACATTGGGGTGAAAAGACAAAAAAAATAAAGTGAAAAAAACATACTTCAATCTGCACTCAGAGTTTATCAGTTTTCTCTCTGAAGGTGGATAGCATTTTTTCATTGTGAGTCCTCTGATTGTTAAGAAGTTTTTCTTGATTTTGGACTTAAATTTATTTTTCTTTAACTTCCATTCATTATGTCTGGTCTGGGGACAAACAGAAAGGTTTAATTCTTCTCTATATAATCAGACAAATATTTTGTCCACCCCCACCCCCTATCCCTTTCTGTGAATTTTCTCTCCTCCAGTCTAAATATTTCCAGTTCTTTAAGTCTACTCTTCTGTGATAATGCATTTATGTAGCAGATAAGATTGGATTGAAAGTTGGGAAGACTATGACTTTTAGTAGCTGAGTAACCCTGGACAGCTAGGGGCAGATAGGTGGTGCAGTGGATAGAGCACTAGGGCAGGAGTCAGGAGGACCTGAGTTCAAATCTCACCTTAGACACTTGACGCTCACTAGCTGTGTGACCTTGGGCAAGTCACAACCCAAATTGCCTCATCCTGGGTCATCTCCAGTCATCCTGATGAATATCTGGTCACTGGATTCAGATGGCTCTGGAGGAGAAGTGAGGTTGGTGACCTGCACAGCCCTCCCTCACTCAAAACAAAGTCAAGTGCAAATCATGTCATCATTTCTCTGATGGCATGGTCTTCTTGAGTAACGAAGGACGAACACACACAAAAACCCTGGACAAATCATTTAACTTCCTTGGGCCTAACAGGGGTGGGAACCTGCAGCCTCAGGGCCACATGTGGTTTCCTGATCCCTGAAAGACAGCTAACTCCCTAGGACTCATCTCTAATCACAAAGGTTGTAATCTATTTTGGTGGTGGGAGCTGCTGGGAACTATTTACACCAAAGACCACTGGATAATATTTGAGTAGTCAGTAGAAAGGGTAAATAGAATCACCTACCTTCTTGTGTTAAAAAAAATAAATGTATAAAACTATATACCAGTGAGAGCCGAATAAACACTGAATCTTTTTTGGAGTCATGCTTTTGTCATCTCATTTGTTCAGTATAGAAATTAAAGTTAAATGTGAATTGATCATTTAGAGCTTATTTCTGGGCAGGAGAAGAGCTTACCAGAAAGAATAAGAAAATGAGTAATCACCCTTCTTCTCTCACCCCTTCCATGTAGATGTGTATCTTACCCTTGCAATAAGAAATGTAGGGACTGCAGTTTCTCCCTAGAGCTTACTCTTTAGAAATAACAAAGGAAAACTTTAGTATTACTAAGCTTGATTTTCAGTTTTATCCATTGATTTTGAAAGGCTCTAATTCAAATAATACATAACAAATACTTTCAATATATTTTATACTATTTATTTATACACACATATATGTAGATGGCATTTATATATGTATATATAGACAAGAGACAGAGAGAAGTCTAATTCCTTGTATCATACTTTCAAAATAGCTATATACTATGTACTCTACTATAAGTCCTCTAAGGCAGAGGACACATCTTAAAACAAAAAAAACCTTTAAAGGTTCAACATCTAGCATAGTGCCTTCCATGCATTAGGTATTAATTAAATCCAGTGAATTGAATTAAATTGGCTCTTTCAAGAAACCACATCCACTGTTGCCACCACCAAAAAAAGAACCAAAGTGATGGTTCTTTAAAACAGGTTTTAAAGGCAATTCTGAATAAACTTCCAAAAAGGAGGAGCCTACATTTATTAGTGCTAAAAGCCGTCTGTGCGGAAGATGTGAATCCCAAACCTCCTCTTTCTATTGCCAGGTGAGTTGGAGCCAGGATGAGGCTAACTTTGGCACTCTCTGCCCCCTGTCATTTAGCCTGTCACTGACATAAATTATGTTAGTACAGCATGGTATCATCTGCCAACTTGGAAGGTCAACATACATGAAAGCCAGCCTGTGGGCATAAAACAAACTCTTACCCAGGAGACTAGGCCTCTTTGTGAACTTGTGTTATGCTATACCACTCATGGATAACAGGTGGGGGATCTGGGCACCAGTTGTTTGGATTTTTTTTCCATTAATACCACTTGGAGAGTAGTTCTAAAAAGTAGGCATTAGTTCTGACTACAGTGGTTTCTTGTTAAAGATATTAAAATTCAAGCTTAACGAATAGTTGCAACTCATTGTCTTGTCTGTTGTGTGGAATCCTACATCCACAAACATACAGAGAAGTCTTCCATAAATGGGTAGCTTCCTGTCTCTGATTTGGACAGGGATATCCAATATTTTTGGGTTGTGAAGTTTGCTATAATTTGCTTTCATAATATATGACATTAAAAAAATTTTTAAACAGTTGATTGACTTTCTTCAATTCTTCAAACATCTGAGATTTCACCAGCATGTATTTCCTTTCCAACAATATAGATCATAATCTCCCCGAGGACTTAGTATATGATCTGAGGCCAAAAAAGAGCATTATCCTATGACCAGTGATGAGCAGCTCTGAAATGATTTCAGCTGGTCCACATATCGTAGATATCACTAGTATTTGAGAAGACCTTTTAAGACCAGCAAGACCTACCAGCTTAAGCTCTGCTAGTATAGGCTTCAAGTAGGCAGGATCACTTCTTTGTCATGATGAAACATTGGAGGAGGACTTGAATCCTCCTTGAAAATTAATTTAATTTGGAACATTCTATAGTAGATTTTAAGATAATCAGATATGCCCCAGAGTATCACATAATCAGCATTTGAAACCACAGGTTCACAGAATCGCAAATTGGATGGAACATTGGGTTATCTAGCCTAATCCATAGCTGAGTAGAGTAATGTCTCTGGCAAGTAACCATTCAGACTCTACTTGAAGACTTCCATTGGTGGAAAACATACTGCCTTCCAACGCAACCATTCTGCTTTGGAAGGCGTTAGCATGCTTTTGCTTATATTTGCTTAAAATTCTCTTTGATCCTCCTTGTCATCTGTTTTCCTGCTCACTTTGGCTAATTTTGTTCTGGCCCATTTATTGGCCCTTCTAAGCTGTATAAATGGATAACAACAAGAGTAATAGAAAAAATAAAGATTCATAAATTGTCAGAGCTGGAATCAACTTTAGATATCATATGACTTATTTCATACTACGTCGTTTCTGTGAATGCTCTCCTTCCATTCCGTTGACCTACTTTAGCACTTCCTCCATTCTGAACTGATGTGTTACATTTGAGTGTTTATAGTAAGAACCACCAATCTTAAACTGCCCTGGATTCTTACCTTTTCACATTGAAACAGCCCTCTCTCTTGGTCAGAAACTTTCATATGGTTGTCGAGTGCTCCTATTTCAGATTTTAAAGTAAAACCAAAACTAAAATGCTAAAGCTTTGGAGTTTTAAAGGGAAGTTGACTCTTCCTGCTAAAGAAGCACTTTTGCCTCAGTACTGAATTGTCACTGATTATGGCTAAAGATCCCAAACCCTACCATCTCCCTGTTATGCCTTCTTTGTTAACTCTTCTGGAGCCAATCTCCTATCTCTGAAGTGGAAAAAAAGATTAAGGAGTTTTATTTGAGACTATGAACAGGCTTTTTTTTTAAAATTTTTATCTTTTTTTTATTCTGGACCTATAGTTTTATCAATGGGAAATTCCTAGTGAGGTAATTCCCTATACCAACCTAGAACCACAACTGTTCTCACTGTTTTTGGTCTTGGAGATCTGTCTAGAACACAGAGATATTAAATGTCATGCCCTTGGTCACACAGCCAATATGTGTCACAGTCATAATTTGAGCCCACTCTTTCCCTATCCTCCCCTTCTTCTCAACCTCCCTATTACTGTTGAAGGCACACACTATTCTTTCAATCACCCAGACTTACCTCTTGGATGAGTCTCCAATAACAACCTTCAGTAAGATTGAATCAGCTCTGAACACACACTTCTTCAATAGTCCCCTGGCCCTGGGATCCCTCCAGGAGACCAGTCTGATTCAAGAGGTAGACTCTGATCAGAGAGTTCCTCCCAGATTCTCCCTTTAAAGTGAGCGCCTAGTGAACCCACCTCATCATTTCCCACCAAATGGCAAATACTCACTTCACCAACTTGTCAGCTTCTTTTTCTTTTATGTGTGAACCCACCTCATCATTTCCCACCAAATGGCAAATACTCACTTCACCAACTTCTTTTTCTTTTATGTGTTAGCTTCCCCAACTAGATTGTGAGTTCCTTGAGGAAAGGGACTGTCTTTTGCCTTTTTATGTACCCTTAGCCCTTAGCACAGTGCCTGGCACATAGAAAGTACTAAATAAATGTTTATTGACTGACTGAATGACCTGTGTTCCCAAGTTGGTGTCATCCTATGACCTAATCTCATTCACTCCACAAACAGCTGTGACATCTTGCTTCCTCTCCATTCACAGAGGTAATAGCAAACATAAATCAAAGAAGATGTAAAGAGAATATATACCAGACAATATACAGAGTGAATGAGCTCTCCCATTGAGAACAAGGTATCTCAGTTCAACCAAGAGAAAAGAAGTCCTAGATCTCACTTCAGAGAAATTCCTACAAAGTCTCTACAGGGAGAGACAGGATCAAGAACTTAGATTCTCTACAAGTATTATGCTAATCTATGCATAAATATAGATGTGCATATATGTATACGCATTGCAGACATACACATATGTGTATATGCACATTTATACACATACATACATATATGCATGTATAATATGATTCCCATGATAATAAATATATTAGGACTAACATATATTTATACTTTTAAAGGAAAATTGACTTCCTGATAGAGAAGCAGTCTTGCCTTGGTGTACTGAAGGACCGTTGATTATGGCTAAAGATCCCAAATTCTACCAATCCCTTTTATACCCTTTTCATTTTTCTGTCATAAGATAATATATGTTATATTGCATGATGAAATACATTGTATATGTTCAATTATGTTATATAAGATATTACATATGTTATAGAGTATATGTGGTAGTCCTATCATGTCATATAAGATATATGTCATATTATAGAATATAAGATATTATGTATGTTAGTCCTATTATGTCACATAAGATGCTATATATGTTATATTATGTAATATAATAGATCTTATATTAGTTATATAGTTATATCTATAGTTGGCTATAGATATAGATATGTTATATATGTTAGTCCTATCATATAGTATAAATATTACATTTTTATTATATTATAAATATATTTATTATATTGCATTACATTATGTTACATTTATTCTATATCATATCATATATCATATCATATATTACATGTTAGTTCTAACAAATAACTATTTATGCATACTAGACAGATAGGTAGGTAGGTAGATAGGTAGATAGGCAGATGGATAGATAGGTTAGTTTTTATATATCATTCAATGGTATGGGATTCCCCAGTGTGAAAACTACATCTATTGCTTCCAATTAATAGCTGGTCTATAATTGATCTGTGATTTTAGAAAGTTGCCTGAAGCACTGAAAGGTTAAGTGACTTGGTCATAGTCATAGCACTAAGGTGTGTCAGAGACATTACTAGAACACATCCCTTCCTGATCTCAAGACCAGGCTTCTTTCAATTATGCTATGCTGTCTAGCCATGATTTTCTTGCATTACTTACGAAGTAACTTTTTCAAAAAAAAATTCTAGCATAAGGATTTACATTTATCCCTACTTAATTTCATCTCATTATATTTGGCCTAATGAGCTGTTTTGTTTTGTAAAGATCTTTGTTTTTCCTGATTCTTTTGTTCAATGTGTTATCTATCTTTCCAGCTCTAGTTCATCTGAAAATGTAAAAATAATCATGCCATTTGTGACCTTTACCAAATTATTAATAAAAACCTGAAATAGCCCATGGTCAAGCACAGATCCCTGGGATAATCCATTGAAAAACTCCTTCCAAGTTGGTATTGAGCCATTAGTAACCATTACTCTTTGGGTTTAACTATTCAAAAAGCTCTGAATCCACTTAATTTCACTATTCCTATTTTCCCACCTTTTCCCCAAGAATAACATGAGAGACTTTATCAAATGCTTTAATAACGTCTAGGCAGACTCCATCCATATCATTCTCTAAACCTTATAATCTTGTGCAAAAAAAAAATGAGGTTAGTCTGGCAGAATCTGTCCTTGTTGAAGTCATGGTGATTCATTATTATCTTTATTATCTCTCCTCCCTTTTCTAGATATTCACTAACTCTCCCTTTACTAATAACAGTCAGGACTGGATCTGAAATCTCATTGACATAAGGAAAGCCAAGTGAGGAGATTCCCTCTGTAATTCAGTGAAGTCTCAGGAACTTAAGTCTTAGAGAGTTGACTAGGGGACTGGGAGGTTGAGTGCCTTGCTAAGTAGGAATCACCCAGGCAATATGAATCAGAGAAGAGACTTAAAGCTGAGTGTTCACAAGTTTAAAGTCGTATCTGTATCTATCATACCACATTGTCTCCCATTAATAATATTACTGAAATTGAATGAAAGTTCAATGCCTTATGGCTTGTCAACATTATTCTATTGCACTTTCCTTTTTTCCCAAATTTATTCATTTATTTGTTCCCAGTTTTGAACAATCACTTTCATAAGTTCCAAATTTTCTCCCCCTCCCTCCCCAAGACAGCATGCAATCTTCTAGGAGTTCTCCACATGCATTTCTCTTAAACACATTTTCATATTAATCATATTGCGTAGAAGAATTAAAATGAATGGGAGAAACCATGAGAAAAACAAAACATAGCAAAGGAAAAAATAGTTTGCTTCATTCTGCATTCCAGCTGCATAGTTCTTTCTCTGGATGTGGATGGCATTTTGCATCATGAGTCCTTTGAAAATGTTTTAGGTCCTTGCATTGCTGGGAAAAGCTAAGTCTACCAGAAACAATCTTCATAGACTGTGGCTGTTTTTGTATACAATGTTCTCCTGGCTCTACTTGCTTCACTCAGCATCAGTTCATAAAAGTCTTTCAAGGTTTTTCTGAAGTCTGCCTGTTCATTAGTATTCCATTACATACATATACCACAACTTGTCCAGCCATTCCCCAGTTGATGGGCATCCCCTCAATTTCCAGTTCTTGGCCACCACAAAAAGAGCTGCTATAGACATTTTTGTACATGTGGGTCCTTCTCCCATTTTTATAATCTCTTTGGAATACAACCCTAGAAGCAGTATTACTGGGTCAAAAAGTATGTACATTTTTATATCCCTTTGAGCAAGTTCCAAATTGCTCTCCAGAATGGTTGGATCAGTTCACAGCTCTGCTAACAATGAATTTAGTGTTCCAACACTCCGACATCTTCTCCAAAAAGTATCATTTTCCTGTTTTACCATGTTATCTAATCTAATAGGTGTGATGTGGTAACTCAGAGTTATTTTGATTTGTATCTCTCTAATCAATAGTGATTTAGAGCATTTTTTTATATGACTATAGAAAACTTTAATTTCTCCTTCTGAAAACTGCCGATTCATATCCTTTGACCATTTATCAATTGGGGAATTACTTGTATTCTTGCATGTTTGTTCTCTATATAATTTAGAAATTTTAAAAATGAGGCCTTTTCCACAGACACTAGTTGTAAAAATTATTTTCCAGTTTTCTGCTTCCCTCCTAATCCTCATTGCATTGGCTTTGTGCAAAATTTTTTCTATTTGATGTAATCATAATTATCTATTTTGCATTTCATAATGTTCTCTATCTCTTGCTTGGTTGTAAATTCCTCCACTCTATAAATCTGACAAATAAAATATTTCTTGCTTCCCTGGTTTGTTTATAGTACCAGCCTTTATACTTGGGTCATGCACCCATTTGGACTTTATTCTGGCATATGATGTCAGGCATTGGTCTATGTCTGGTTTCCACCACCCTATGCTCCAGTTTTCCCATTTGTTCTTGTCAAACTGTGAGTTCTTCTTATCCCAGAAGTTGGGGTCCCTGGGTTTAGCAAATGACTCTTACAATCATTGACCACTGTGTCTTATGCACCTAACCTATTCCACTGATCTACTCCTCTATTTCTTAGCCAGTACCAAGTGGTTTCAATGATTGCTGCTTTATAATACAATTTAAGATCTGGTATAGCTAGGCCACCTTCTCTAGCATTTCTTTTCATTAATTCCCTTGATATTCTGGACCTTTTGTTCTCCCAGATGAGTTTTGATATTATTTCTTCTAGCTCTATAAAATAATTTTTTGGTAGTTTGATTTGTATGGCACTGAATAAGTCAATTACTTTAGGTAGAATTGTCATTTTTATTATATTCACTCAGCCTACCCATGAACAACTGATGTTTTTCCAATTATTTAGATCTGACTTTATTTGTGCAAATCTCTTCCACTTTTTGAAAATTGAGATATTTGCCCTCCAATACTGAAGTACTTATTTCATCTTCCACAATATTTCAAAGGCAACTTCCACAGCTCAGCAATTGTATTTGTCCAGGATATGTTAGCTAGACCAGACTTGGATTCATGAAGAACAATTAGATATTCTTACTATCCTTTTACTTATCTTGAATATCAGCTATTTACCATTTTTGCTCTATTCTTTCAATTTGAAAGATGTCTCTTCTTGGAAGAAAAAAAAAAGAAGTAAAATGGAAAATAAGCCTTCGTTTGTTATTGGTTAGCATTGTACCAACCACCTGGGACAGTTCAATTCTCTCTTTCACTTTTCTCTTCCCCATCCCCATATGGTTTTCATACAAGGTATTCCAAAAGTCTTAGTGTAGTTGTAAACTTTAATAGCTAGAAACTTATGAAATATTCCTCATATGCATATAGAATACAACATAAAATGTAAATCTATATACAAATTTTGTTTATCTTTCTCGTTAGCTTTCTTTACTAGCCTCACCTCAACCTGAACTTGAACACTCATGATTTGAGCAAAGTAAAACATTAAAAACTGAGAGGCATCAGGAAATATTTCTGTAGGAGTTTGTAGCAATCATAAAAGATAGAGGTGGAAATGGAGCATGTTCTAGGCATGGGCAACAGCCTTTGTGAAGGCCTGGAGCTAGGGTGCCATGTTAGGTTCACCAAATAGCTAATAAGCTAGTTTGGTTGGAATTTAGGGTATATCAAGGAGAATGATATAAAATAATGTTGGAAATGAAAATGGTGGTCAGGGCCTGAAACATCAGGCTGACATTTTATTTTATTCTAGAGGTAATAGAAGATTACCACTAGATCTTTTAGCAGAGGAGTAACATGGTGAGAACCTGTGTTCTAGGAAGATAGTTGGTGGTTGTGGAGAAGATGGATTCTGGAATCGAAGAGACCAGTAAAGAGGTCATTACAAAAGGCTTGAGGAGTTCAGGTGAAGGGGTTCTGAGCTAGGGAGGTAGCTAATGTGGTGAGGAATGTGGATAAGCAGAGAGATGTGAAAAAACCTTGGAATCAATAAGTAACTAATGGAATATAGGGGATAAAGAAAAAGGTGAGTCTATGGTTACAATCCTGCTCAACTAGAAGGATGTTGGTACTCTCAATAGGGAAAAGAGATTTTTGAGGAGCAGTTTATTAGAGTAGGTAATATGCTTTTTTTTGACAGTTTGAGTTTGAGCTGCTTACATAGCATCCAGATGGAGATGTTCAGTAGGCAGTTGTTACTGAAATTGGACAGGAGTTTAAAGAGATTAATAATTAATTTTGGGAGTCATCTGTGTAGAGATAATAAGTAAACTAATGAGATGAAATAATTAAGAGAGAAGAGCAAATTTTGCAGTACAGTTAAGTATTACAGATAGGAGACAATTCAGTAAGAGGCAGAAAAAGAGCAGTTGTACTGGTAAGAGGAGAACAGAGAGAGCATGAAAATCAATGGAAGAAAGGGTCATCGGGTATTAACAATTTCAAAGGCTGAAGATAGACCAAGGAGAATGACTGAAAAAAGTGGGTGAAATTCACAGTGATCAGATCAAGGGTAATCTTGGAGAAAAGAAATGTTGGTTCATTGGTAGCATTACAAGCCAGATTGCAAGGGGTTGAGAAGTGAATGGGAGATGAGGAAATAGAGACAAAGAGTGTATGTCACTCAGGGAGTTTAGTTTGGAAAGGGGAAAATAGATAAAGGGTGATAACTTGGAAGGATAGCAGGATAAAACAGCAGGTTGTTGTTGCTTTAAGAATAAACAAAACAGGGTCAAAGGAGAAAATAGAATAATTGGGAGGTGTGATAGGATGGAGGGAAATATAGTTAGTCTTTCACAGCATGACTGTTATGGAAGTCTTTTGTATAACTACACATGTATAACCTATATTGAATTCTTTGCCTTCTCAATGAGGGCGGGTGGGAGGGAAGAAGGGGAAGAATTTGCAATTTAAAAACAAATGTTAAAAATTGTTTTTACATGCAACTGGGAAATAAGATACACAGGAAATGGGGTATAGAAATCTATCTTGCCCTTTGAGAAAGTAAAGGGGAAGGGGAAAAGAGAAGGGATGATAGAAGGTAGGGCAGACTGAGGGAAGGAGCAATCAGAATGCGTGCGATCTCGAAGTGGGGGGAGGGAAAAGATAGGGAGAAAATTTGGAACTCAAAATCTTGTGCAAATAAATGTTGAAAACTAAAAATTAATTAATTAATTTTAAAAAAGAATAGGCACACCAGGAGACACTGGATTAGTAGAGACTGAAGATAAAAGAAAAAGTAGGGTCAAAATCCTTGATGATGCAGGAGGAGAAGACTTCCATGATTAGAAGACACCGGAAAAGAGAATGGAAGAGAGGTTAGCTTTGGTAAGGAGAAAGGTCATCTCATCCTCAAATACTGTTACAAAGAAGGCAAGAATGGGTGATTTTGTAAAGAGATTTTGATGTATGGAGTAGGAAAAGAAAGGGAGCTTATAGGAGATGGCTTCTATTTTTTTTCAGTAAAATTTTATATACAGGTTTTAATTAAGCTACTCCTTCTTATGATTTATCTCTTATGAGATGTTCGAATGACCCTGGGGCAACTTATTTCTCCTTTTATTTGTTCAACAAGTGCTTATGAAGTCTACTACATATAAGACAAGCATAGTGTCAAAGTTTCCCTAATTTCTTTCAGAAGAAAAAGAAACAAGTTTTTTCTTGCTATTGAAAGTGCGTCTTCTCCAGATTGTCTCTGTGATGCTTTCCTTTGATTGGAATGCTCTCTTTTCCAGAACAAGAACCATTCTTATAGCTTAGAGTATATTGTTACCAGGAATGACCTGAAAAATAAATTACCTTAAGTTAAGGGGTTTGTTATTTTAAAATGAAACAGTATATTTAAATTTTCTTTTAGTTTTGTTGAAGTCTTTGGTTTTAAAATCACATTTTTTTCCATATGAATACTACCACCAAACAAACATACATCCACGCTCACACTTGCAACCCACCTCCATGCAAACCTTCCCTTACAACAAAGAAAATTAGTTAATGAAAACCTACTGAAACAGCAACATGTTTGACAACACACATGCAACATCACTTGACCATAGTCTACATCTCAATAACTAGGTAAAGTAGGATGATACGTTTTCTCATCTCTTTTGTGAGTCCAAAGTCATTCATAATAACTAAACAGTAGAACAGTATGTTTTACTTATCCGTTAGTTTTTTATTACCAATTTTACTTATATATTTTTATTTTCAGAGTTTTTATGCTTAGGGTTTTTGATTTATTGCTTTTCTAGTTCCCTTTTCAGTTCCCTGTCCTATTTATTTGTATGTTCTTTCTCTCTTATGTTGATCAAAGTGTTTAGAGACATAAATTTCCCCCTAATGGTTGCTTTGGCTGCACTCCAAAAATTTTGGCATAATGTCTCACTGTCATAATTTTCCTTGATGAATCATCTATTGTTTCTATGTTCTCTGACCCACATATTCTTTATGATTATATGATTTAGACTCCATTTAAATTTGAAGACTTTTTTCAGATGTCCTTTATTTTTTATATTTATTATTATTTTGTAAGATTTGCTTAGCATTTCTACATTTTTGCATTTGCTTGTGAGATTTTATGTCCTAGCACAGGGTCAATTTTTGTAGAGATATAATACACTAGTAGCATATAAATATACTCCTTGCATATTCTATTTAATAATCATGGGAGAAGAATCATATCTAACTTTTCTGAAATTTCTATTCCAATCCTTTATTTCATATTTATCTTTTATGTTAGACTGGTCTAGCTCTGCAAGAGGCATATTGAGATCGCCAACTCTCATAGTTTTTTGTCTATCTTTCTTTGTATTTCAATGCACACATACATATACATATATACACATATATACTTCATGTATATACATAGTTAAACACATACAGGTGGTCCCAAATATATGTGTTTGTATACATACACAAACACACACACACACACACATACATACAAATGGTCCCAAAAGTCTCAGTGCAGTTTTAAGCTATGAAAGCTAATAGTTTTAAGGTATCAAAACTTTAAACAGCACTAAGACTTTTGGTACTCTCTCTCCAGATAGATATAGATATATGCACATTCATTTATATGAATACAGATATAACTTTAATATTTATGATTCCTTTCAGAATAAGCTAATTTCATTGTTTGAAATACATCAAGTTTTGCTGTTGTTTTGAATGAGATCATGATCATGATGATCACCACCTTGCTCTTTTATATTTACCTGAGGTATAATAAATTCAATTTCAACCCCTTATTTTAAGTGTGTAAATTTTTATACTTTATGTGTCTTTGTTGTATACTACATATTGTTGAATTCTGCATTCTAATTATTCCGATACTGTCTTCCATTTCATGGGTGAGTTCATACTGTTTGCACGATTGTTCATTGTATTTTCCCTCCAAAATTTGGTCTTATAATTTTCCTTTATTTCCCCCTCCATCTCCATCTTTTTAAAAAAAGGAATGTTGAAAGGAAAAGAATATGATTGACATTACCAAAACTAGTCTAATCTGACTTTGTTATCCTCCTCTTCACCTATTATTTATTTTTTCTTTTTTCATCTTGTGACTATTCCCATGACAACCCCAACTCATATTCTTTAAGATCTTTACAAGGTTGTTTATAGGAGAGTTGGAATCCCCTAGATTCTTTCATGTAATCATCTTAACATAAAGAATATATTTTAAATACAAATTTTGAACAGAAAGTTAAATTGAAATTATAACCCATTTCATCCTATTGGTTTACCAGTCATCTCTTAGAACCCCTGGATAAGAAGCTGACACCACCAATCCTGCGCCCTACTTTGACCCTACTGCTTTTTGACATAGAACTAGCTGTGATAAATTACAATTTAAGAAAAGGCAATGGTATGGATCAGGAACTAGAAAGGAATTTTATTTCTTCATCTTCTCTCCATTCATATTACTAGTTGTAGATGAAGGGCAATGTCCTTAGATCATAAGGAAAAGAGAACAGAGTAAATTAATGTCTTCTTTTTCTTAGAGAAATCAAAATCTAGCAGAGGTAGGTAGTCATTAGGAAAATGTCAGTGGGACTTAAATCTATGTGAAGATCATTAAAATTATATTCCTTTAATATTTAACAAGGAAAAACCTTCATCGTTTGAATAAGAAAGTCCTTGAATCCTCAGTAGAACAGTAAACTCTTTAAGGGCAGGGACTATTTGGATTTTTGCTTTTGTATCCCCAAGTGCCTAGTATAGAGTCTTACACATAACAGATGCTCAATAGATGCTTATTTAACTGAATTTAACTCAGTATAAAGTATAAGAGAAAGCTCTAAGTGGGCAACAAGAGAGAAGATAAAGTATGACTTCTCCAGAGTTCCCAAACTTACAATATCTAACTATGGTTAATTTCAATTTGAATGAATTAATCAAAATAGAAACTGATTAATCTGAATAAAGATATATTGTTAACATGAATAAAGATATACTTTTCAAAGTGTAAAGCCAAATTATGCATTCCTCGGTACATGAAAATGATACTGAAGACCCAGAAAAGATGTTAATGTCAAAGGCCTACGCACCATGCATGAATTCCCCAACAGTAGGAAGATACTCAAGTATTCATTCTGTGATCTCATCATTTAAGGAGTCCCCTCCAATTCTGCAGATTGCAATAAATCCATGCCTGCACATCCTGTTTGGATTTTGTTCATAATATCCCAAAATTTTTCCATTGAGGGTCCACTTCATATGCTAGAAGCCTTCTATGACTTCTTGTGATATCATTAAGGTAACCATGCCATACTCTGGCTGCCCACTTGCCACCCCTAGCTCTTCTCCTCCTGACATACAATTCCTTGATGATGTCTTCAGAGTTCCTTATTCACCATGTATTGCAACCTGCTCAACTCTGCCATGTGCTTTTTCAATGCCCCCTTTGTAATATTCAGTTTTAATTCTTCAGAGGCAATGGTGTTCCCTACCTCACTATCACATAGCAACAACAGCAGTAAAATGTTAATGTAATACAGGGTATAGATCTACAAGACTATGATTAGTCACACCTACCTCCTTTTCTCTCTACTCCCCCTGAACTATCCAGTTCAAACAACTTGTATTCTTATTGGCAGTCAAATTGTCATCCATAACTCACTCTATCAGGGTGCTAGTAATAATTGTTGTGTGGTTGATACAATTCAACTACTCACAAATAGAGTTCCTGAGTCTGTCAATATCTTTCCCATTTAGACAAATCAGTCAATATGATAGCATTAATTCTTAATTATAAATATGTACTAAACAGAAGGCAAAGCACTGATAATCATTATATAGCCATCCATTCATAAATCTTGGGTTCCGTTCTCCCACTAATTCACAAAGTGGGTACAAAAATAGACACAAACTTACAGAAACTTATCAAGGAAGTCCATGGGTAGGGAAATTCAAGTGATCTGGTCAGTTTATGTCTTGACTTCAGACCTTGAGGTCTTTGATCTTCCTAGGGAATAGATTGCACCACAAGTCCCTGCTGGGTAAGGACTTCCTCCACTGAATATTTGTCTCAAATCACAACTTGGCTGGGCTCTAAGGTAGTGGTATATTCTTTTAGCAGAAGAAATAACTTTAAGGCTATTGTCTGCAGAGATATTTGGTCTACTCCCTTGGCTGAGGTCTGAAAGTTTTTTCTTTCTCAAGCCATTGGCAACAGCAAAGGACAAAGAAGACAGACCTCAGAGGGATTTTCCTTCTCTCAATCCATAGGAGTTAGAAAAGACAAAGAGCTACCTTCCTCTCCAACCCCATCGCTGCTAAGTAACAGAAATTCTTGTTCCTCCAATCAGCCGCCAGTAGCAATGCTTTTCTCCCAATCAGCCTTTTCAGTCAATAGAGCTCTCGTTCCAATCAGCTCAGATTCCTCCTTCCTTCTCTCCTCCCAACAGATGCAAAGCCTGTTTCATTCTAGACATCTCAGCATAGCCTTTTTCAGCTTTCATTTTGATTGCTTTTCCATGAACTGCCCACTCTAGTGGGCTCAAATTCCTTTCAAGTAGCAGAGGGAAGTTGACGTTCTGAGCTTTCCATTTATCCACTATCAGCAGGGCTTAGCTCTTCTCCATTCTGGTTCTCCCAAGCATTCTGCTGAAGCAGTCTCTGCTTTGTTTTTATCTTATTCACTGCCTTCTTTGTCTTTAACTCATCTATTCTCCTGACTCGAAGCAAGTTTTCCCCTTGAGAAGACTCACCTCTATCTTAGGGTGAGAACTCCAAATTCCTGTTTCTTTCAGATAAACCACGAATAGGCAATATACAATCATCCCATACTTACCAAAAGTTCCAGTGATCAGTTTTTCAAAAACCAACTTAAAATCCATATATGTTAGCTACTGAGAAACAAGATACTTCAGATATTTTTGCCTTCATTAAGATTTGCTATTTGAAGATGGCTTTTTTTTCCCTCAAGTCTTCTCAAAACTGTATTGGTTGCTAAACACTTTTCTCAAAGGGGCTACACTCTCAGAACTGGTTTCTTCCCATTTCTACAAATAACTGTCCAAATCCAAAAAGGCTTCATTTGAAGGTGTCAGTAAAAGAGATATGTGATCTATCAAAAGCAAACCAACCCATTCTCCTTCACATGGTCAACTCTAAGTTCAATTCATTGTCGAATTGTACTGTTCGTTCTAGAGAAGCATACTATTGGATAAGATATATAGCATATCTATCCAAATTAATTTTGAAATTTGGGAAGTGGACCATCTTCAATCAACATTTATTAAGCACTTACTATATACTTGGCTCTGTGGTAAGTTATTTATCTCCTTGATTTTTCCTGTGTTTGTAGACAGACAAAGCTTCTTTTCATAAATATTGATTTTTTTCCCAGAAGAATCTACAATGTTCTAGAACTTGATGTAATCAACACAATGTTGTCATCAAACAGGAGAATCTGGAGGATGCATAAAACCATATAATCAGAGTTGGATACAGAACCATGACTAGGATAGGGCAACCAGGACTTTGGCCAAGAGTATTAACACCCAGAAAACACATCTGTTTCCCATGATATTTTCTTACCTGTACAGCCTACATCACAGTTGGTCCCTTGCATCTTCATCTCAAATAATCCTACTTCCTTGTTCAGCCTTGGGCTGCTAACCTTGAGGAACCATTGCTGTAGCAACTCTCACTTAAGTTCCACTTTCCTCCATTGTCTTTTCTACGTACTGCCACCTCTCCCAACTTTCCCTTCCCAGAATCTGAGAGAAAGATGGTGCTACACAGTCCTGTATTATATTGTATATGACTGGGCTCCTTCCCTTTTCTCAAGAAAATTTTCTCTGGGTTGCCAGGATTTCTAGTAGATTAGAAAACACCTCAAAAGTGCAACCTTTACCTAAGTTGTGAATCCTGTCTGAATCCTGTCTACAATACATCTGGTAAAGGGTTTTATCCCACAATATTGAAAATTCAATTCAAAATATTCAATGTTTTACCCTGAACTGTCCATACTCTTAATGTCTGTTACATCATCCTTAGTGCTCCACATATGAGAAATGGTTGATTAGAGCTGAGACTATAGTCCCCAACCAAGGTTGTCCTTTGCAAAGCAAAGCTTATCAAAAGGATAGAACCTGTGATTTCGGCCCCACTGACATTATGCCTTGATAATTTTTGTTACCCATAAAGTGGGAACTATTTTCTACCCTTAATAAGGAATTAAATTCGAATCATCTGTCTCAAGTGTATTATGAAGTCTGAACTTGTAAATACTGTGCTTCTTTACTCAGCACATAATGTTGTAGCCCTTAAATTTCCCAAACTTTTGAAAACAGTTACATATGTGTGTGCATGTGTATATAATCGGGTTTCTTTTTGTTTTGTAGCACCCATGTTTCCCATACAGCATGAGGATTTTAGAGTAAATAATTTGGGGAGACTTCTGTCCTCTTCTCCTTGTGACAAATAAATTGTAATGACATCAATGAAGACCCTCTACTCCACTCATCATTTGCCCTTCCAAATTCCTGCCTGCATTAAGAAGAGAATCTGCAGAAATATGTGATTTTGTTCACAAACACCATATGTGTTTCCCTTTAGGAATTTTAAGATGCACTGGGGGGCAACATGAAGCAAAATGTTTATTTCAGATGCAGTATCTCATCCAAGTGGATGGCACACAGCTTAGAGACAATAACAGAAGTCAAAAATTAGGTGGGTGGATACATAGAGATGGGAAAAGACGAAATATTTAACTGATATAGAATGAGAGCTGTGATTCCACCCCTAAGGGATTGCTCATTACTCTTGACCCTGAATTGTCCTTGTTTTCTCAGGGTTTTTAGAGCCAGATCTCTGGTGAGTTGAAGCTGTCACTGATGGCTTAGTGAGAAACTGGACAAACATCCAAAAGGAAAAGAAATGAGACCACCCAACTCACTCACATTTATGGCTATGAAAGAAATTTCGCCTTTCACATGGGGAACAAATTATACTCATTCTTAAGAATATGCTTTTAACCAATTAAAGCAACCACATGCTCCCATTAAATCAGAGTGTACCCCACTGGATTGGGATGAATACACTCAGTGAATTACCAACTGGAAATCTGGGGATGGGGGTGGAGGGGAGGTGTAACCTAAAGCCAATTTACCTCTATCACTAAAGTGACTTGAACTAAAAGTGCCTTGAGATGAACTTCTTACGATCCACCATAATGATGACTTCTGGTCTCATAAAACATTTTTAGATTGCCAGAATTCTATCATTATTATCACTAACACCCTTATCGTCATTCAAGATAATGTACTACTCTATTAAAGATAAAAATGAGGGGAAAATAGTAATAAGATAAATAACCACAGCATCGACAATAATAGACAGGCTTTGGAGTTTGAGGCTCAGATTCTTTTTGTGTCACTTCCTTACTGTGTGTCTATAGGTAAGTCACTCAACTTCGCTAGCCCTCCGTTTCCTCATCTATAAAATGAAGGGGTTGGACTCAAATGTCTCTTCAAGTTCTAAATCTCCAATCCTATTGGTTTCTTGGAAAGTTTATGTCTGACAGATTATTTATATTCTTATTCCAGCTGTGCAGGGGTTGCTGTGAAGGATTACAAGCAGGAAACCTTTTTGCTTCCTCCCCGTGCCAAGGAACACGGCATCCAAAGGACGATGACAACCGAGAGGCCTCAGCCAGATTTCGCATTTTCCCTGAAAAGAACTAGGTCCTAAGACTTGAAGGTGTTTTTTTTTTTCTTTTAATACTCTACCTCCCTCTACTGTTATTACTGGGAATTTTTTATTTTATTTTATTTTTTTACAACAATGAGAAATCATGTACTAGCAGCATCAATTTCGATGCTCTCCCTGTTGGTGATTATGGGAGATACAGATAGCAAAATGGACAGTGCTTTCATGATGGACTCTGACCCTGGGCGTTGCATGAGGCATCATTATGTGGATTCTATCAGTCACCCTTTGTATAAATGCAGCTCAAAGGTAAGTGAGTCCCTGGGAAAATGTCTACACCTGGAGTTTTGTCACCAGGAACACAAGTCACTATGGATTTTCTGTTTTGCTTTTTGTTTTATCATATAGGGAATGATAATCTTTGAGTTTGGTTGCTAGGGTACTAACTTCAGAAGTCCTTTTCAAGGGCTTCCTGCTATGTGTTATGTATTTCTTGAAAAATACAGAGTTATTGGGCATCCTGTGCTCTCAGCATGGTAGAAGAGTACTGGCTTTGGAAGGAAAGCAGTTGGGTTCAATCCTGACTGCAACTGGCACCTGTGTGACTGTGCTTGTCCCTCCATCGCGCTGAGTCTCAGTTTCCTCCTCTGTAAAATGAATAAACTGAGCCATATGAGTGTTAAGGTCCCTTCTGGCTCTGAAATCTTGGGAATTTCTAAATGCTACTTGGTCTTATGAAAGCTAGGTCCATTACCTGGAAATTGTGTGAAGAACATGCATTTGCCTTGAGGCTGTGATTTTATAGGTCATGGATTCTTCTGCTTCTAAAGTTAGAAAAGGCAAATACTATTTATTTCCATGTTCTTCTAGTAAAGGATGAAAGAATAAGTAACGGCGAAGAGGAAGTAAGAGAATAAATAATAAATAGAAGCAGCTAGGTTTCAAACTCGTGTTTTCTTGGTAAAAGATACTGGAATGGCTTGCCATTTTCTTCTCTAGCTCATTTTACAGATGGAGAAACTAAGGTAAACAGAGTTGAGTGACTTGTCCAGAGTCACACACCAAGTAAGTGTCTGAAGTCAGAATTAAATTCAGAAAGATGAGATGTTAGGTCCAGCATTCTCTGTAGGCACTGCACCGCCTAGCCGCCCCAACTACAATCAGGAATCCACACTCAAACATTTACTAGCTGTGTGACCCTGGACAAGTCACTTAACCACTGTAGGCCTTAATTTCCTCATCTGTAAAATTGGTATAATAACAGGACCTGGCCTGTAATGAGGATCAACACTTACGCTATAGGGAGAATCAAAGGAGATAATATTTGTAAAGTGCTATATATTATTATAGTTGTAACAGCATTGAGTTCTAAAGCTTGAGCCCTTGGGCCCCAGAAGAATGAAAATAAAATTGCCTCACTTCCTAACTGTGTGTCTATGGGTAAGTCACTTAACTTCCCTGGCCCTCAGTTTTCTCATCTGTAAATCTGTGAAATGAAGGGGTGGAACTCTAATGTCCCTTCAGGTTCTATATCTACAGTCCTCTAATCCAACTGGTTTCTTGGAAAGTTTATGTCTGAAAATTTATTTATATTTTCACTCCTACTGTGCAGAGGCTTCTGTGAAGAATTATAAGCAGCAAACCCTTTTGGTATTTTCTTCTGAATTGGTGGAGTTAACCTATCTAGATGTAGAATCAGTGCTTTCGAGTTACTATGTTAAGTCACAGGTGTGTAAGTCCAGCAGAACTCCCCAGCGAGGCTTGAATCAGCCCAAAATGTAATCTAGAAATGGTTAACAAAACAGATAGAAATACAATATAACATAGAAATGGTCATTGGTTAGTTTTAGGTCAATATGCAGCTAGCAGAAGTCTATTTCTGTTTTGAGTTTGACCTGGTTTAAACAATTGATACTCTTGGTATGTCATGGCAAAAAGGCAGATATTTTAAAATATTGATTATATATTCTGTTTACCACTTTTGCTGTTTCATCTATTTATTCATTCATTCACTCAGCAGCCATTTATTTTTTATTTATTTTTTGTTTTTTATTAATAAATTTATTTATTTAACTTTTTACATTCATTTTCACAAAATTTTGTGTTCCAAATTTCCTCCCCATTTATCCCCTCCCCCCACCCCAATACACCAAGCATTCTAATTTTCCCTATCACCAATCTGCCCTCTCTTCTATCATCCCTCCCTTCCCTTGTCCCCATCTTCTCTTTTGTCCTGTAGGGCCAGATAACTTTCTATTCCCCATTACTTGTATTTCTTACTTCCTAGTAGCAAGAACAATACTAGACAGTTATTCCTAAAACTTTGAGTTCCAACTTCTCCCCATCCCTCCCTCCCCACCCATTCCCTTTGGGAAGGCAGGCAATTCAATATAGGCCATATCTGTGTAGTTTTGCAAATTACTGCAATAATAGTCGTGTTGTGTAAGACTAACTGTATTTCCCTCCATCCTATCCTGCCCCCCATTGCTTCTATTCTCTCTTTTGATCCTGTCCCTCCCCAAGAGTGTTGATCTCAAATTGCTCCCTCCTCCCATTGCCCTCCCCTCCATCATCCTCCCCACCCTGATTATCCCCTCCTCCCCCACTTTCCTGTATTGTAAGATAGGTTTTCATACCAAAATGAGTGTGTATTTTATTCCTTCCTTTAGTCGAATGTGATGAGAGTAAACTTCATGTTTTTTCTCTCAGCTCCCCTCTTTTTCCCTCCACTAAAAAGTCTTCTGCCTTCCTCTTTGATGAGAGATAATTAACCCCATTCCATTTCTCCCTCTCTCTTCCCAATACATTTCTCTCTCACCGTTTACCTTTATTTTTTTAAGATATGATCCTATCCTATTCAATTCACTCTGTGCTCTCTGTCTCTGTGTGTGTGTGCCTGTGTGTGTGTGTGTGTGTGTGTGTGTGTGTGTAATCCCACCAACTACCCAGATACTAGAAAGTTTCAAGAGTTACAAATATTGTCTTTCCATGTAGGAATGTAAACAGTTCAACCTTAGAAACTCCTTTATGATTTCTCTTCCTGCCTTCTCTTTATTCTTGTGTTTGAAAGTCAAATTTTCTTTTCAGCTCTGGTCTTTTCATCAAGAATGCTTGAAAGTCCTCTATTTCATTGAAAGACAATTTTTTCCCCTGAAGTATTATACTCAGTTTTGCTGGGTAGGTGATTCTTGGTTTTAGTCCTAGATCCTTTGACTTCTGGAATATCCTATTCCACACCCTTCGGTCCCTTAATGTAGAAGCTTCTAGATCTTGTGTTGTCCTGATTGTATTTCCACAATACTGGAATTGTTTCTTTCTAGCTGCTTGCAATATTTTCTCCTTGACCTGGGAATTCTGGAATTTGGCCACAATGTTCCTAGGAGTTTCTCTTTTTGGATCTCTTTCAGGCAGTGATTGGTGGATTCCTTAAATACTTATTTTGCCCTCTGGTTCCAGAATCTCAGGGCAGTTTTCCTCGATAATTTCATGAAAGATGATGTCTAGGCTCTTTTTTTGATCATGGCTTTCAGGTAGTCCCATAATTTTTAAATTGTCTCTCCTGAATCTATTTTCCAGGTCAGTTGTTTTTCCAATGAGATATTTCACATTATGTTCCATTTTTTCATTCTTTTGGTTTTGTTTTGTGGTTTCTTGGTTTCTCATAAAGTCATTAGCCTCCATCTGTTCCTTTCTAATTATGAAAGAACTATTTTCTTCAGTGAGCTTTTGAACCTCCTTTTCCATTTGGTTAATTCTGCTTTTGAAAGCATTCTTCTCCTCATTGGCTTTTTGAACCTCTTTTGCTAATAGAGTGAGCTTATTTTTCAAGATGTTATTTTCTTCAGCATTTTTTTGGGTCTCCTTAGCAAGGTATTGACTTGTTTTTCATGCTTTTCTTGCATCTCTCTCATTTCTCTTCCCAGTTTTTCCTCCACCTGTCTAACTTGATTGTCAGAATCCTTTTTGAGCTCTTCCATGGCCTGAGCCCATTGAATATTTATTTCGGATGTTTGGGATTCAGAAACCTTGACTTCTATGTCTTTCCCTGATTGTAACATTGTTCTTCCTCATCAGAAAGGAAAGGAGGAAACACCTGTTCACCACGAAAGTAACCTTCTATGGTCTTACTTTTTTTACCTTTTCTGAGCATTTTCCCAGCCAGTTACTTGACTTCTGAGATTTCTTTCCACACTCACCTCACCTCCAGATCTGCCCAGCTAGTGCTTGGGGTCTGAGATTCAAATGCTGCTTCCCAGCCTCAGGGCTTTCAGTGGGGGCAGGGCTACTATTCAATGTAAGATTAAATTCAGGTGCTCAGGTGAGGGCAGGGCTACCTCACAGGGCTCAGTTCCCTCAGGGGGTTTATTTGGAGATCTTCAACAATGGTTCTGGGACCGTGCCTGCTTTGGGAGCCCTGTCAGCTGCTGCCTCCCAAGGGGGCCTGAGTTACGGAGACACCCCGCTCCCCTCTTGGCCAGCCAAACAGGCCCTCTCACTGACCTTTGCGCCCATGGGTGGACAGAACTGCATGGCCACTGGAGATTCTATCCCTGAAGCCAGCCCGGATCCGCTCCTGCCAGGGCCATGCAGCCAGGGCAGGACTGGGCTCCGCTCCGGTTCTGGTGTGTGATAGACCCCTGGTGTTGGTTTTTCTGGTCTCTCTGGAACAGAAATCTCCACTCCATTGTTCCACGGCTTCCTCTGCTCCAGAGCTTGTCGGGAGTTCCTCCTTACAGGTATTTTATAGGCTGTGGGTTCAGGAGCTAGTGTATGTGTGTCTTTCTTCTCTGCCATCTTGGCTCCTCCCCCTCAGCAGCCATTTATTAAGAGCTTACTATATGCAAAATACTATACTAGACATTGAGAACTGTTCTGGACACTAGAAAGGCAATATTGTGTAATGGAAAATATATTATGGAGAACCCAGAAACCTCACTTCAACTCTGACCATGACCATGAACTTAACCTCAGCTCAGATCTAGTTTCAGAAAAGGAGTAACAATGCACTATATACCTCATAGGTGGAGGCAGGGGAAGTGCTTTGTCACCTTAAACTTCTCTATTGATGTAATTATGGATTATGTCATCTTATAAAGACTTAGTCTATTGCACATCTTCCTTGACTCAATCTCATTGAAAAGTTTGTAAGAGAGAAGACCTTGGTCAAAGGGCCTTGACATCTGTCCAGAAAGGAAGAAGGGTGAGGAGGAAAAAGGTACAACTTGGTTTTCAGAAATTGTGACTTGGCTTTCACTTGAGGGTCTCTGCCGCTAAACTCACATAGCTGTACCTCCATTTTTCCAGTCATGGTAATGAGTGTGACTCTGGCTGTCCTTGGAGATATTAATTTTTAGCCATAGTCAACCTTATTAATATTCTCCAATAAAATGGAAAATATTTTAGAAATTACCACTTTAATGATAATATGTATAGATGGTACCAACAATTACAAGTAAGGTCAAAGTGATTTCTGTTCAGCATTCATATATTTTTAATTGCTTATCACCTTTTTCTCTGATTAGCATTTGAACTTTAAGAATGATTATACTCCAATAAGGTGATGTTTATTTTTATTTTGGTGAGGCCAGATTCTGAGCTAAGTCACTTTGGCCATTATTTTGGCTGTGGGAAAGAATACATATTTTCCACTCTAAGAAAAGCTCTCTGACTTTTATTTGTATTTGAGAAACTCAAAAAGAGTGGCTGGGGTAACGAAATTAAAATTTCACATGGCCACAATCCTTGTTAGGAAAATCTAACTAAAAGAAATTGACAATAAGATAGAAAGGCATTTTTACAACTGTAATGGTTCAAAAATGACTGGCCTGACTATGTCATTGGAGTATTTTATTTGCTGGTTTTTCCCATCACCCTCACTGAGGCAGACAGCCAAACTATTTGAACTTTCTCTTTTGCCTAAATTATTTTGATAGGATCGTTGAGGGCAGACTATGATTTATTTATCTTTACAAATAGCAGGTGTCCAATGGATATTCAACAGAAACTGCAGTACACTTGGGAAACTCCGTGTTTCATGAAGGCTCCCAGAAAAGCTGACCTAGATTTGAAACACTCAATGAGTCAGCATCCATCATAACTAAAAATCCTCTACCAACATATTTACTTCTGGCAGTCAACTATAACGCACATTTATTTCAAAACCAAAGACATTTGGTCAAAAGTATAGCAAATAAAGTGATATTTTTTTTTTGGAGGAAAGAAGGCAAGGTGATTTTACAAAGGAGAAAACTGAGGTAACCAGGGTTAAGTGACTTGCACTTACACAGCTAGTAAGTGTCAAGTGTCTAAGGCTGGATTTGAACTCAGGTCCTCCTGACTGCAGGGTTAGTGCCCTATTCACTGTATCACTTGGCTGGTCCTAAAGGGATAGTTTTTAAAATCTCTCCATGCATAAGTGGGGTACATTCTCTCACAGGTAAAGGAAGATACATAAAAAGGATCCATATATATGTATGACCAAGGATGGCACATAAGTAAAATGAACACATGTGTACATATATACACATGTATATGTGTATTGAATGCAAGTTTATCTATATCTATCTACCTATATCTATCCGTATGTGTCACTTTAAGCTTCTCTGTTGACGTGATTATAGATTATGTCATCTTCTTATAAAGATTTAGTCTATTACATGTCTTCCTTGACTCATTGTCATAGAAAAGTTTGTAAGATAGAAGCCTGTGCTCAAGAGGGCCTTAATACCTTGGAAGTCATATATGCTATACAAAAGGGAGGATGGATGAAGAGGGATAGATAGATAGATAGATAGATAGATAGATAGATAGATAGATAGATAGATAGACATATTTATATTGAGAGAGATGATAGGTATAGACAAAGTTGGGAAAATATTGATAAACATAAGTCCTGTGAAAAGGAATACATACAGGAACCCATGTAACTAGGGGCAAATGTCTAAAAGTCATACATATAGGAAACATAGTGACTAGGTCAGATCATAACCAAACTGTTTCAGGGATGTTGATGTCCTTCAGTGTTGTCATCATGCTCCTCTCTGCTACTCCTAATTAAGCTGAGCACCCCATCTCTGTTCTAAGTGTAGTATTCACTTTCTTCTATGAGCATTTTTTAACCATGTCTGGTAGGCATATCCACTGGTCTGTTGGTTGTTGGGCTTCTCTTTGCTCTCATTTTATGGGCTTTGATCCCTCAGGACCATCTTAGTAGATCTTAACTCCTTTTTGCTACCCCTAAGCAAATGCATGCTAATGCTTCTTTAGGCCATAGTAGAACATTGAACTAAGGGCAACAGAGAAAGACCAGAGAGAATAAACATCCCAGGCAAAGATTAAGTGTATTCTTTTGACTTCCTGTTTCTGGCCCTAATTCAAAGTCCATGGTGCCAGAATCTTATCTGGGGTGAAAAATTTATTGTAACTACATTTACCCTCTTGTAGCAAACCTGTGTTCCTAAATTGAAGGTGGGGAATTCTAAAATATTTTTCATTGTTGTCATTCAGTTGTTTTCAATTGTGCCCAATTCTTTGTGACCCCATTTAGGGTTTTCTTGGCGAAGATACTGGAATGGTTTGCCATTTCCTTCTCCAGTTCATTTTATAAATGAGGAAACTGAAGCAAAGAGGTTAAGTGCCTTGCCCAGAGTCACACAGCTAGGAAGTGTTTGAGGCCACATTTGAACTCAAGAAGATGAATCTTTCTGACTCCAGTCTCTGTGTTCTATCCACTGTGCCATCTAGCTATCCTTCTAACATACAAACGAAAACAAATCGCAACAATATGGGGACTGAGTGGAAGCTAAGGCTTCAAAATATACTTCGTTCCTAAGATTCTCCCCAAATAGCATAAAAATGAAATTGAGCAATAAAAGCTTGGAGTCATTTAAATAAGCTTATAATTTCAAATCTTGTCGCAACTCACAACCCATTTTTAGTGCTTGCTCAAGAGAGATAAATGATAGATAGATAATACATAGGTAGGTAGATAGATTAATGATATGTAGGTAGAAGGATACATAGATGTTCAGAGAGATGATACATAGGTAGGTATGTGGATAGCCAGACAGATAGCAAGAGAAAGAGAGTGAGTAAGAGAGAGAGAGAGAGAGAGAGAGAGAGAGACAGAGACAGAGACAGAGAGACAGAGACAGAGAGACAGAGAGAGAGAGACAGAAAGGGAAAGAGGAGATATACACTGGACCTTCTCCAACATACCCCAACTCTGCTTCCTGAAGCCTCACTCATCCCTGTAATTCACACATTGAAAGTATCCTCTGCCCCTACAGCATCTCCTAGTGGTTGGATGGCTCCTCTCAAAATTTCCCTTTAAGGAAGGCATTGGAGCCAGCCAGGTCTCTTTCCTGGGCAGGTTGACTCTGATACTTCTTTATCATGCTCCTGAGAGGAATACTAGGCCCTTTGTTTTTACCCCTCCCCTTTCAGTTTCCCTTTATTTGTTGTCTTTTGCCATTGATTGTCTGCCCCTAGTCTTTCCCCTAAATGTAAGCTCCTTGAAGTCAGAGGACTGTCCTTTTTCCTTGTATTATTTCCAGCACTTAGCTCACTTCCTGGCACATATTAAGTGCTTAGTAAATGCTTGCTGGCTCTTAAGTCTCTCTCTCTCTCTTTCTCTCTCTCTCTCTCTCTCTCTCTCTCTCTCTCTCTCTCTCTCTCTCTCTGTCTCTCTCTCTCTCTGTCTCTCTCTCTCTCTCTCTGTCTCTCTCTCTCTCTCTCTCTCTCACACATACACACACACACACACACACACACACACACACACACACACACACACACACCAGTGGTCAAGCCTAATAGTTTATTCATTCATCTGTAAATCAAGTATTTTTGAAATAGTGGGAAAAGATCTGGACTTAAAAGACCAGAAGACCTGAATTCAAATCCTGCTTTAGACAGTTCTCTAACCACAGACAAGTTACTTAATTTTTCAGTTTAATTTCCTTGTTTCTAAAGTTATGATAATCATACCAACTATATCATAAGGTTATTGTGGGAACAAGTGAGAAAATGTACGTAGATATAGTGCCAGGCCTGAAGGAAGGAAGATTCATCTTCATGAGTTCAAATGTGTTCTCAGACACTTACTAGCTGTGTGGCTCTGGGCAGGTCACTTAACTCTGTGTGCCTCAGTTTCCTCTTCTGTAAAATGAGCTGGAGCAGGAAATGGCAAACCACTCCAGTCTCTTTGTCAAGAAAACCCCAAATGAGGTCACAAAGAGTGGGACAGGACTGAACAGCAGCACTGAGTACCAAATTCCTCACTGCCTAAAGGCTCGACAGGTTACATCTCAACCCTCCTCTAGAGTTCTCAGGTATCCTTTAGTAGGGTTGGCAGTTAACTCTGTCAATGGCACCACCCCTCACAAATGGTGTATCCCTAATGTTTAGGTGGCTTGTAGTCGAGTTCCATTTAACTATACGATAGCTTTGATAAAGGAATATTTACTTCAAAAGGTAAAATGACAAATACACAAACTTACTCCACCAGGCCTGGTGCTTAATCCCCTATCTATACTATTTTAGCCTGTAGGTAGGGGAAGGAGATAAGTTTCTTGGCTTAGCTCATGTCTGCAGAGCACAATTCCAAATTCTAAGCTGCAAACCCTCTTTGGGCTCACATCCCAGACACCTTGATTTCTCAAGGTTTCCCCACCAGGGAAGGTGGGAAAAGGTCATAGCATCCTGCCTGGAATCCTGGCTTCCTGTTCACTGTGATTGGAACTCCCAGGTCCAGTGGGGATTGTCACCTGCATCTGAAACTGAGAAGGACAGATTGAACATAACAGAGAACTTGGGCCCATTTCTCAGAGCTAGGGTAAAAGACAGGAGGGATGTTACCTCCCCTTCCCCTGGTGCTCATGCTGTGGGTGAACTGGGTGGATTCTTTGCTCTTTGGATGTAACAGGAAAGACACTGTCTCAGTCTGACAGCTTTTTTTAATTTTAAAGGTTTATTTGTTAATTTGTAGTTTTCAACATTCATTTCCACTGTTTGAGTTCCAAATTGTCTCCCTGTCTCTCCCCTCCCCCCCACCCCAAAACACGGAGCATTCAGATTACCCCTTCCCTCAATATGCCCTCTCTTCTCTCATACCCCTCCCTTCTCTTATCCCCATCTTCTCTCTTTTCTTGTAGAGCAAGACAAATTTCTACACCCCATTACTTGTATTTCTTATTTCCCAGTTGTATGCAAAAACAATTCTCAACATTCGTTCCTAATATTTTGAACTCCAACTTCTCTCCCTTCCTCCCTCCCCACCCATCCCCACTGAGAAGGCAGGAAATTCAATATGGGCTATACATGTGTAGTTTTGCAAATGACTTCCGTAATAGTCATGTTATGAAAGAGTAACTATATTTCCTTCCAGCCTATCCTGCCCCCCATTTCTTCTATGCTCTCATCTGACCTTGTCCCTCCCCAAATGTGTTTACTTCTAATTATTCCCTTCTCCCATTTGCCCTCCCTTCTATCATGCCCCTCCACCCCACTTATCCCCTTCTCCCCTACTTTCCTGCAGTGTAAGATAGATTTTCATACCAAACTGAGTGAGCACGTTATTCCCTCCTTAAGCCAAAATGTGAAGAAAGAAAGCTTCACTTTTCCCCTCTTACCTCCTCTCTTTTCTCCTCCATTGAACAAGCTTCCTCTTGCTTTTTTAATGACAGATAATTTGCCCCATTCCATTTCACCTTTTCTCCTCCCAATATATTCCTCTCTGACTCCTTAATTTTATTTTTTTAGATATCATCACTTCTTAATCAACTCACCCTGTGCTCTCTGTCTCTCTGTCTCTGTCTCTCTGTCTGTCTGTCTGTCTCTTTATATATATATATATACATATATATGTATATATATAATGTGTGTATGTATATATATGTATATGTATATAGATATATATGTATATATGCATGTGTGTATATAATCCATCCAACTAGTCAAATACTGAGAAAAGTTTCAAGAGTTACAAATATTGTCTTTCCACGTAGGAATGTAAACAGTTCAACCTTAGAAAGTCCTTTATGATTTCTCTTTCCTGCCTTCTCTTGATTCTTGTGTTTGAAAGTCAAATTTTCTTTTCAGCTCTGGTCTTTTCATCAAGAATGCTTGAAAGTCTTCTATATCATTGAATGACCATTTTTTCCCCTGAAGTATTATACTCAGTTTTGCTGGGTAGGTGATTCTTGGTTTTAATCCTAATTCCTTTGACTTCTGGAATATCATATTCTAAGCCCTTCAATCCCTTAATGTAGAAGTGCCAGATCCTGTGTATTTCCACAATACTCAAATTGTTTCTTTCTAGCTGTTCGCAATATTTTCTACTTGGCTTGGGAACTCTGGAATTTGGCTACAATATTCCTACGGGTTTCTCTTTTAAGATCTCTTTCAGGAGGTGATTCATTTCGTTCAATGTTTATTTTGCCCTCTGGTTCTAGAATATCAGGTCAGTTTTCCTTGATAAATTCATGAAAGATGATGTCTAGGCTCTTTTTTTTTTTTTGATCATGGCTTTCAAGTAATCCAATAATTTTTAAATTTTCTCTCTTGGATCTATTTTCCAGGTCAGTTGTTTTTCCAATGAGATATTTCACATTATCTTCAATTTTTTTCATTCTTTTGGTTTTGTTTTGTAATTTCTTGGTTTCTCATAAAGTCATTAGCCTCTATCTGTTTCATTCTAATTTTTAAAGAACTATTTTCTTCATTGAGCTTTTGAACTTCCTTTTCCATTTGGCTAATTCTTCTCTTTAAAGCATTCTTCTCTTCACTGGCTTTTTGGGCCTCTTTTGCCATTTGAGTTAGTCTGTTTTTTAATGTCTTACTTTCTTCTGCATTTTTGGGGGTCTTCTGTAGCAAGCTGTTGACTTGCTTTTCATGTTTTTTTTGCATTGCTCTCATTTCTCTTCCCAATTTTTCCTCCACTTCTCTTACTTGATTTTCAAAATCTTTTTTGAGCTCTTCCATGGCCTGAGACCACTGCATATTTATTTTGGAGGTTTTGCATGCAGAAGCCTTGACTTTTAGGTCTTCCTCTGAAGACCTAAATTGTTCCTCCTCATCCAAAATGATGGAAGAAAATACCTGCTCACTAAGAAAGTAACCTTCTATTGCCTTATTCTTTTTCCATTTTGGGAGCATTTTCCCAGCCAGTTACTTGACTTTTGAGTATTTTGTCACAGCCAAGCTCAGGGCTGAGATGCAGATCGGAGACTCAATTTCCCCAGGGGCTCTAGGTGGAGGTCTCCAAAAATGGAAGCTGCCCCTGTAGTGGCTGCTGCTGGGGATCCAGACTGCGCTCCCCTCTCCTGGGTGAAAAAGCCCTCCCACTGACCCTTGAAGCTGTTTGTGGGTTGAGCAATCTGGGAACTCATGCTGCCAGTGACTCCCTGAAGTCTGTTCAGGGTCCTGTTCCTGCCACATCATAAGGCTGAGCTGCATGTGCTGTGTGCTTCCTCCAGTCTGACAGTTTTTAAAGGTACAGCCTGTTCCAAATATTAGTCAATGGAAGACAACTTAATTCCCTTCACCCACCCACCTGGGAGAACACAGAAGGACAGTGCCTCAAAGTTGGATGATCTGGTTGTGTCCTGAGACCCTCCTTATATATTTAAAATGCTATGCAAATCCTAAGCTACTTGTTGATTCTCTCTTGCCATCTCTCATATTTTTGCCCTTGACTTCGCTGGTCTTGTCTACCACCCTGAATCAATTCCGTATCATCTCTCACCTAGACTATACCTCCTTTGGTCTTCCTGCCTTGTCTCTCCCCTCCTTAATACATCCTCCATGCAGCTGCCAAAATAACATTCCTAAGGTGAAGTCTGCAAAGATTGTCCCTGTACTCAGACAGTTCAGATGACTCTAGGATAAAATGTAAATTCCTCTATTTGGCATTTAAAGTATTTCACAATCCGATACAAATTTACAAACAGTTTTACACTCCTCCTTTTCACACATTCCTCATATATGACATGCCACCTCCCATTTCTCTACTGTTCCCATGCCTGGAAGTTGCCTCTTCATCACCTTTACCTTCAAGAGTTGCTAACTTCCTTCAAAACTCCACTTAGGTGTCACCTATCAGACCTTATCTATTCCTCCATCTGCTAGTGCCCCTGGTCACCCTGAAATTAAATTGTATTTATTTTGTATGTATTTTGTATTTAGTTATATGTTAGGAAGTCACTCAGTTAGCAAACATTTATTAAGCACCTACTATATGCCAAGCACTGTGCCAAACACTGGGGATACAAAGAAAAGAAAAAAACAATTTTTTTCCTCAAGGAGCACAAGTCTAATGGGGGAGAAAACATGCAAATAAATATGTATAAACAAGCTATATATAAGATAAATAGGAAGCAATCAACAGAGGGAAAACTCCAGAAGAAAATGAGGTTGGGAAAGGCTTCCTGTAAACAGAAGAATTTTAGCTGGTGCTTGAAGAAATCAAGGGAAGCCAGGAGGTAGAGATGAGGAGGGAGGATGTTTCGTGCTTGGGGACAGTTATTGAAAACATCCAGAGTTAGGAGATGGAGTGTTTTATCTGAGGAAGAACAAGGAGGCCCATGTGACTGGATCCAAGGGAAAAAAGGGAATGAAGAGCAGGAAGCTGGAAATATGAGGTGGGAGAGGGCAAACAGGTTGTGAAGGGTTTTAGATGCCAAACAGGATTTTATGGTTGACCCTGGAGGTGAGAGACAGCCAATGGATGTGTGTGTATGTATGTATGTGTGTGTGTGTGTGTGTGTGTGTGTGTGTGTGTGTAGAGGAATGTACCATGGTCACACCTGAACCATGTATACATCCTGTTTCTGCTAAAAATATAAGCTTTTTGAAGGCAGGGACTATGTTCTTTTATCTTCAGTGCCTGGCATATAGCAGGTATTTAATGAATAAATACCTTTTGTATTGATTGAATTTATACAGTTTTATTACCACTGACTGGTCATTGTACAAAAGATTTTATATTTACATATCAATGATTACATTAGTGTTGAAATGAGGTATAAAAACTGTATTATTTTCATTATTCTTTACCTTGCTTTTCCTCAGCTTTGCCATCATCACTATAGAAATTGAAAAGGGCCACACAGGATGAAAGACCATTTTGCATTTTTCCTTTTCTTGTACGTTGCCATTATTGAACAATTCATCACGAAGGGTACAGCCTATTGTTGATAAACCTTTCTACGCTTAGCTAAGGTAGTCCTGGGAAAGTAGACTTAGTGGATTCTGTATGGTAGAGTCTGCCAGAGTTAGTGTTTTACTTTTGTAGTCCTCAAGTACCCACTGCTCACTCCATACCACATGACTCATACCCATTGTCCATTCAAAACCACAGTTACCCATTTTATTTGGTAGGACCTTTCCCACTCTGTAAATAGGAAAAGTCAATCATTTTAAAATGAGCCAGTAGGAGAATGTTTGAAATTCTCAAAAATAGAAAATTATTCTCAAACTCTGTTTCCTAGGTATGTTAGCAGAGTAATACTTTTATGCAAATTATGTCATGACTTGTAGATGATTTATATCTAGTAATTAAAGCAGGATTGTTAGAATGTCTACTTTCATACCCTGATGTGTATTTCTGTATTGCTAATCTTAGAAGTAACAATCATTTTTATTTTTACAGTATTTGGCAATTTAGACTTTTTTTTACTAAATCTGACAAGCCTTCTTTCTTTTAGTCTGAATTGATGAAATTTTATTATTTTATAGAATTGAGATTGTATATATGATGTGCCTAGAAAAAGCCAAATATTTTGCTAGAAATTGAGTGAGAGATGTACTGGAGAGATGAATGAAAACATCTTAAAAATTTCCATTGGCTTTCCCAAAACAAAGTGCTTTCCCAATCATCATGTTCAAGGGAAATTCAGTAGACACATCCATGGTGGTTGGCAGTCAATTTGTCAGGTTCACTGTCTTACCTTGATCACCACGTGCATCCCTATGAAAACAAAGAATTCTAAAAAAGGAAAGATTGTGATCAACCTCAAGGAACAGGGAACTGGGCCGCTCAGATGAAAATATCAGTGAATAACCTTTACGCTATGACTTGCTAAAAATGTAATGAGTTATGCCTATTTCTTTTTTTAACAAGAGAAATAAAATGCTCATGAGCTTCCATATAAGGCCACAGAAATCACATACTAACTTAATCACAGGCCTTTGGAAAATATAGGTGGAAAATAGCAGAATGGATTTTTCTCCTGTCAATGAAATAAATTATTAAAATATGTAATAACAAATCATAATATAAATAATAAATATATGAATCAAATATAAATAAAACTTTTATATTTATTTACACATACAATTTGAAAATGAAAGATAACAGTAAAATGTTTTTCAGTGTAAATAAAATCATCCCTTGGGTGAAACTCTTGATTCAGCTTTTCATCCACTTAACATGATCTGGATTAGATATTGACAGTCTTCCAATTGTAATGTATTGATTTAGTGGTCCCTCTTCTGTTATACCAGGAGTTGTAGAAACTGGAATCAGAATCTTATATTGACTTTTCTTGGCAGGTAATAGCCAGCCAGAGAAGGTGGTGGAAGGCCATGATTCTGATAAGCATTGATGCATTGGGTATGCATCTGCTATCTTTGTTATATATGTTGTATAACTGATGATGTATTGGGACCTGTTAAAAGGGCTTTATGGAAGAATCAGATGACCTAGTGACTGTCCACAGAATTATTAGTCCTTACCTAGGTCCAGCATCTAGAAAGGGACAATAGGAGAGCACAAAGGGCAAAGAAGAAATATAATTGCAATTGTCAGCATTGCAGGAGAAAAGAATTCATCAACATGCTTTGACAAGTTTCCCCCAAACCTTAGTACACTGGAACAAAAATCTCTCCCTGCTCTTCTTGGGTTTGATGGGTAGGGCTTCTACATCCATAGTAACTCCAAGTATGCCCCCTCCATTATAAAGCTGAAAAGTCCAGGAATTTTATGGGCACAGGTGAGGCCTTGCTCAGGTCTACTTGATTTTCTGATGGAAGTCTCTACCCCGTAGGATTCCAGAAAAGGCAGTGGATACTGCTCAGGGAAAAGAGATGTGACTCATGTAGAGGTAGCCTGTCTGAGAAACACTGGGCCTGGAAAACCAGTGTGGTACATTCTAAGCTTACCAAGATGGACCTGAGTGAAAAGCCTGATTAAAATGAAGATAATTTACATATCTTATTTTTGCTGTTATTATAACATGCTCCTATATGGGAGAAGTAATTGAAATTGGTCTGTCATTATTTGTACTTTGCCAAGGTATTGTGGTTGAGTACTAGTATCTTCTGTTTTTTTTTTTTTTTTTTTTACGTGGTTGCTAAGTAATTGCTTTTGTGTTATCTCCCAGATAATGGTATTAATGTTCTGCAATTACTCTGGCTGTATTGTTATCCAGAGGAAATATAAAAAGGGGAGAACAGTTAAAAGGGGTAATCATTAAGAGCTGTGACTAAGTGAAGCCCATGGTACCAACTGCAATTTCTCTGATTTAGGACACGGAGGAGGGGGTGGTGCATAGCTGAGAGACTCATGGACAAATGGAGGCCAAAATTATAAGACTAAGGCAAGATCTAGAACCCGGTAGCTGAGATCCATCATGGAACTGAAAGAGCTAGAGGTAGTTCCCTGGCTTCCTTTAAGTCCCAGCTAAAATCTCATCTTGTCCCGGAAGTCTTTCTCAATCACTTTCAATTCTACCTCTTTCTTTTCTTATTTATTTTCTATTTATCCTGTATTTAGCATGTTTGTACATATTTGTTTTCTTGTCTCTCCCATTTCACTGTGATCTCCTTCAGGTCAGTGACCTTCTTTGGGCTTTTTTTGTATCCCCAGCCTTAGTCAAGTGCCTAGCACATAACAGGTGCTTAATAAATGCTTATTGATTGACTGACAGGTGAAAATGATAGGAGGCAAGGTCAAAATTAGTAGTCACAATCTGGTCAAAGAAGGGACTAGCAAATGGTGAAGCCCAAGGTTCACGATGCAGCAGGCAAACAACAAAGGTTTGAACGAGATGATTCAATTCCATTAGATAAGCATTTATTAAGTGCCTACTATGTACCAGACACTGTGCTCAGTAGTAGGCATACAGAGACAAAAATGTAAATGGTCCCTGCTCTGAAGGAATTTACATTCCATGGGGGAGGGGGGCAATGTGTTCACAGAATTATTGTATATATTTAAAATATATACAAAAAAAATGGGAGAGGATGGGAAAGGAAGGAAAGAGGGGAGCAGTAAATGCCTAGTGTAGGGGTGAGCTTTGACTAGAGTTAGGGATTCGAAGAAACAGAGATGAGAGAGAACTGTCCAGGAATGAGAGACATGTATGAAAACAAGTTATCCCAATCTACCACACTTGTTTGGTCTATGGACTTAAGGGGGCAGCCAGCCCACTCTCTCATTTCTTCTGAAGTTCTCACAACTGGAGATCTGCTGCCAAGGCTGTCATCCTCATTGTACTCCCTGGCAATGTTCAAGTGCCCATGGCCTCTAAGAGTGGTCATCCACCCTTCCATTTGTCATTCTCCCTTTTCTAGTCCTCTGAGACTAATCTTGTTCTCTTGGACTGTCTTTAAAGGTGACTATAACTTCTACACTCTTCAACCCAGAGTTCCCAGGGGTAGGTGGGTATGTGCCCCAAGAAGAAAACTAAACAAAACAAAGAAAGACAAATGGAAGAAAAGGCTCTAGGTGGCGAAAATTTAAAACTTATGGAAGTGAAAGCTTAGAACTAAAAATAAACAAATTAATTTATATATATATATATATATATATATATATATATATACATCCACAAATAAAAAAAAAATCTATTTTCATGGAAAATTTGTAAGACTCAGGAAAATGAAAGTGTCCAGGACAGATTAATGACTGAAGTCATTACTTAATAAAACATTTTCAATACTAAAAAAAGAAAAAGAAAATGTTCCATATACACTAAAATATTCACTGCAGCACTTATTGTGGTAGCCAAGAATTAGAAGCGAAGTAGGTACCCATTGATTGGGGGATGGCTATACCAAATGAGGAGCACGAGTTTAGAGGAGGTGTCAATATACCATAAGAGACAATGAATATGAAGAATTTCCATGGGATGACTTGTATGACCTGACACAATGTAAAGCAAGCAGATCCAGGAAAACAATGACAATGCAAACTGAAGGAATGAAAATGCAAAACGGAACACTGTACAATTTTTAACAACCAAGCCTGGCCTGGGAAAAGAGTTGAGCAAAAGCACCATTCTCCCTTCACTTTAGAAGTGGGAGACCATAATTATGAAATATTGCATATACTATCAGAAGCTCCCTCCAGCCCCAACTTTAAATTTTTTTCTCAAGAAATGATTGTTCCCTAAGCAAAGAACAGTGGGGAGAGACATAATGCCTTCATAAAAGGCATTAGTAAAAAAAATGTTGGAATAATATATAACAGCTACTTTCTAGTGGGCTCTGTTAATTCCTTAATTATCTTCAGGTGGCGGTCATTAATGTTGTGCTGAGTTAACACTTTTGCTTTTGTCTAGCTTTTCTCCTTTTCTGTTCGGACAGAAACACCAACGTAAAACACAGAGTATATGAATGAGTACAATCTCTTTGGGGAAATACACTCTTATAGTAGTTCATTTTAAGATTTTGTCATGTTCAGTTGTTTTTAATTATGTCTGACTCTTTGTGAAATCACTTAGTGTTTTCTTGACAAAGATGCTATTAAGTAGTTTGCCATTTCCTTCTCTAGTTCATTTTACAGATGAAGAAACTGAGGCAAACAGGATTAAGTGACTTGCCCAGGGTCACACAGATAGCAAGTGTTCCACAGTTCTTATGTCTTGGTAATCACACACAAACACACACACACACACACACACAGATGCAAACAAAAAGTGGATATTGTGGTAAATTTGGTTGACTATTTCTTTTTCTCTCTTTTAGATGGTGCTGTTGGCAAGATGTGAGGGGCATTGCAGTCAGCCCTCCCGCTCAGAGCCTCTGGTCTCCTTCAGCACGGTGCTGAAGCAGCCCTTCCGCTCTACCTGTCACTGCTGCCGACCCCAGACCTCCAAACTGAAGGCCCTGAGGCTTCGATGCTCTGGGGGAATGAGACTCACAGCCACCTACCGGTACATCCTCTCCTGCCACTGTGAAGAGTGCAGCTCCTAAGGCTTGCCCACTGGCGGCGCTGTAGGACTGGCTGGCATTGATGCCACGGCTGTGGGGTTCTGGAGCCCCAAAGGAGAGATGGCTGCAAGATCCAGCAGGATAATTTCTCCCAGATGAGGCACTGTAGAAAGGGAACAGAGAAAGGCAGGGAACCTGGTCCATTTGTGTTCTACCAACAGACCTTTTGAGTTTGTTCATAAAGAGGAGACATTGGTTTTGGCATCTTCCTGGGTCTTCTCCTCCCTCCCCCTACTCTACCTCCCCTTGGACCAAGTTCTTTCAGTAGTTTTGAAGATTCCTCTTTTCTTCACTTTGCTCTGAATGCTCTCCACCCCTGAGCACTAGTGGGGAAAACAAGGCGAGCGACAAGCCGTCACTCATCAGAAGATGCCATGGAAGAAATGCCATTGGGCAGAAGGATGCCCAGGCCTTGTCTACGGAGTCTTCTTTTACTGTTGAGTTTTCATCTCCATGTGACGTTGTTCCTGGTTATGTTTGCTGCTGCTGCTGCTAAAAGTTGTCACTTGTCTATTCCAAACGCCAAGTATGTGGACATGCTTGACCAAGTTCAGCTGGCATTAAAAATAATTAACAAGAAAATTCAGGCTCTCTTTTGGGATGCTGGAATGTCTAGACATTGACAACTATCAGCTCATTTAGGAATGGCTTAGGACAAACATAATGATATCTATTCGGGCATTTATTTGGAGTCTATCTTAAATAAATTATGGCTGTCGTCAGTCAAATGAGTGTAAGGGCAGAATTTCAAAGCTCTGTACAGATGCATGCGGATTAGTTATATTCATGTATACAGATGCTGCAACTTCAGATATCAACCAGTATGTATATGCACTATGGCTTAAGCAGCTATATTTGCATGTTTTTCTAATCTCCCCTTCCTCTACATGAGACTTAGTGTCTCTACCAGGTGCCAAATTGGCAGCCTAACTCAGTTATTATTTCAGTTTTTGAACACTTGATCCACAGATATTTTTGGTCATTGAGGCAATTATTACAACCAATGGGGGGCTGCTATCAGATCTGTTCAATTAGAAATCCTTGATTTTAAGGAAAAAATAAACTGTCTTAGGACTGATAACTGGAAAAAAAAAACTTGTTATATATAATCTTATCCAAACACCTCATTTTACAGATGAAGATGCTGAGGAGGTCCAGAGAGGCTAAGTAATTTGCCCAAAGTGAAGCAGTCAGTGACTAATTAAAACAGGATTCGAACTCAGGTCATCTGAATAGCCCTCTAGTGTTCTTTCTCTATAGTACTATCTCCCATAATGTTTTCCTTAGTCAGACTATTATAGACTTAGCAAATCATTTAAGTTTGAGGTTTAAAATGCAATAAGTCCTTGGTGGACCATAAAATCTACTTTAAGATACTTTACTAATTGAATAATTAAAATGACACAGTTTGACAGGTTAAAATAAAACACTCTTTGCTTCTCCTGTAAAATCAACACAGCAAATAGACCAGAAGGCATTCCTTGAGGGCTACAAGCCCTAAAACAAAGGGGATACCTTTCCCCCACCAATGCATCCCCACCCCAGGCAAAGTTCTTTTATAGTTTCAAGTTGCAGAAAACTCTGACCTTCTTAAAAAGACATTCTGGTTCACCTGCTAATTCTTAAGCTTTTGTTGTGTCATGGAATACTTTTAAATACATAAAATAAATGCAGAGGATTACAAAACAAATCAAAGTACTTCACTGAAGTAAAGGTGAAGAAAATCTATTTTTCCCCATTCAAGTTTACAGAGCCCCTGACATCTCTCTATGGGTTCCTTGGCAGGTCTGTGAACCTCAGGTTAAGAACCCCTGCTAGAATAACTGGATGGGGCAGCCAAGGTGAAAGGGGAAGCCAAGCAAGGAAAAATGGGAGAAGGGCTCCCTACCCTGGAAACATCCTATAGGCTTCACAGAGCAGCTGAAACCCACCCTTAGAAATCCCGACGTCAAACAAGCCCATCTCTTCTTGTTAATGATAAACCTCCAGCCCAGCACCACCTTTTGGCTCTAGACGTCCACATGAAACTGCTAGAGCCCCAACCACCATCACCACCATCACTCAAGTATTATTGAGTACTTCCTTTCCCACTCAATGACTTGTCATGATATGCCCGTAACATCCAATGCACTTACTTAACTGGCACTGACACGGGACAAGCATCCCTGGAAGCATTTGTTTAGCCCATGAAAAAGGGAAAGATGGATGTGTAGGACACATAGTAGAGTTATTTCTGAGATTAATAGTTTTGGGGAGGTGTTTTTCATGAGGGCGTGGGGGTTGATAGGCTTACAAAGTTTTGCTTTGGGGCTAGGAATAAAAACAAAATAGGACATTTTTTCAATGGGCAGTGTGGTAGGATTGGAATAGAACTGAAGTCCTTTCGGTTCACTACAGCTCACACCCTGAGAGCCTTTATAAAATGCTTGCTTCACGACAAAAGCTCTACTCCCTTTACAAGTCAGGTGTCCAACGAAGAACTAGAATCTTTGTTTCCTGGCATGGATTACCATTAATAATAGTGACAATAATAGCTTATATTTACAAAGCACTTTAAAGGATTTCTTTTTTTGGTTTGGGTTTTATTTTGGGAAGGGAGGGTGAGAAGCAATTGGAGTTAAGTGACTTGCCTAAGGTCACACGGAAAATTTGCGAAGTCCTTTGCACAAATCTCCTTTGATTCTCACAACTCTCTGAGATGGATGCTATTATTATCTTTATTTGTCATAGGAGAAGACTGCATCTCAGAGAAGTGAAGGGACTCAGTCACACATCCAATAGCATCTAGGGCAAAAGTTGGAACCTGGTTTTCCTAACTCCAATTTGATTAAGCCATTGTGCCTGCAAAGAGCATGCCAGCTCTCAGTTCCTTTCCATTCAAGGATATGTGCCTCTCAAGAGATACCTGCAGAACTGCGAGGCAGTTGCAACCCAAAAGCTTGTGGTCCTCAGAAGAGGATTGGGTAATTTTTCTCAGGACTACCAGAAGTAACCATACTTGAAATGATTAGTAAAACACTAACTCCTCCTTAAGTCTCTTAATTGTCAACAAAATTCCAAAAAGTGCTACATCATACATACAGACATGTCTTTCACATACTGATGCCCTATAGACAAAAGAAAGTAATTATATTTTGGATATAATTATTTTAAATATTTTCCAGTTGTAAATCAATCAACAAAGTGAATGTACTTTTCCGTTTGGACAGGTCTCAGAGTATGATCTCGTAGGAGCTGTTACTGGCATTTCAGTGGTGTTGACCAGACCACCCTATGAGTGGGAGAGATGGGCAGGAAAAAAGTTTCACATAAGAAATTCAGTAATAAGTCATTACTTATTATTAAGAAGAATGGGTTGGAAAATCAGGAATTTGATACTATATAAATGACAAGCGAAAGTTCCCTTGAAAAGGAAAGAACCTCCCATACCATCTGATGTTAGGATGTCTTAAATTCCATAAGGAATTCTAACATTAGATTGGTTGATTTGGGCTGAATCAGTCATATCAGTCATAAGGGACTTTGAAAATATTTGTATGAAGTATTAATGAGCATGGAACCATAACCTTTTCTAATCTATTAATTGGAGTACTTCTGAAGGAGCCATATACCAGATATGGCATAAATAGCCAATAAACATTTATTAAACTTCTATTATGTTCCAAGCACTGTGCTAAGCAATATCTGGGAACACAAAGAAAGTCAAGACAGTTCCTGCCCTCATGGAACTCACGATCCGATGGGGGAAGACATCACATAAAAAGAAGCTGAAATGGAAGGAAGAATGGAAGGGGGGTTATATGGTGCAAGGAATGATGAAGTTCTACAGACAGATGGGAAATTATGAGAAGGCTGCCTTTGCCCCTCCTTAAATGGAGGATCTGGAAGGAGCTTTCCAAGGTCCACCCTCTACCCTCCACCATCAGAGAAAGGAAGGCAGCCCAGCGACAGAGGGTACTGAGCAGATGTGAGTTTTTAGAGCTGATGCAGTCTTGCAGCAACACAAATTACTTAAGATCATGATGAAAAGCAGGAGTGCAGCCAGGTGAAAAATTAAGAGGTAACTGCCTTGGACCAGTCAAGCTGAGACGCTCATGAGTTAAATGCTTACCATGATTTCTATACAAGTGGTATCAACAATGTCTTCACCATTATACAGTTTAAGGAAAACAGTGGAAAGCACATTACATTTAGCCCAAGAATTCCTGGGTTCAAATCCTTGTTCTACTACTTTCTCCTTGTATTGTCTTAGGGAAATCACTGGACCCCTATGAGCCTCCATTTCCCTATCAATAAAATGAGGATGATGACACTGATTACCTCTCTCAAAAAGTTACAGACAGTAGAGTTTTGTATAGCATAAATTATAGAAATGTGTTTTATATATACTTATATATAAATATATAACATTATATTAATTATATGGTAATATAGTAAATTATATTAATTATATGTAATAAATTATATATAATATATTAAATTAGTTATATAGTCATGATAGATTAAGTATATATAATTTCTTATAATGTTAACTAGGCAAATTCCTTCCTTACAATGGTTTATAAATTGAACTCTACTGATTTGTCCACTAAGCAATAATACTAAGTTGTTTACATAATATTCTATTCAATTTGTGGTCCACTAAGAGTAGTACATCTTCTTCTACAGGTAAGAGGATATCCAGGTTCTAGTGCTAGTTCTATCATGGATTACCTATGAATTTGAGAAAGTCCCCTAAACTCTCTAGATGTCAGTTCTCCAATCTCTATAAAATGAGAAAGTGGAAGAAATGATTTCTATAGTCTTTTCCAGCAGAAACAGCCTCTGATTGTAAAGCTGTGACATTTCTGGGCATCTCCCTTCTCACAATTAGAATTTTTTTTTTACAAATTACATATTAAACTTTTTATTTTTTCTAATTTTGGTTCTAGAAATCCCCCTTTAAGATCCATTCTTGGTAACCATTAGAAGGACCTGGAAAATATATCATAGAATAATATAGTGAAACCTTTCAGATCTTCTCTAACCATAGATTGCCTATGATTCCTCCTGTATGGCAACTTCTCTTGGAGAAAAAGTAAAGAAATATCTTGAAGAAATTAACCTTCTCCTGATTTCTGAGTTCCCCATTCGACACCCAAATCTAACTGTTTTTATTTCAGCATACACCATCTTGGTTTTTGATTCCACATCATAACCTAGCCATCCTAAATAGATAGAGATATAGGAGCATATTAGTGCCATAATTCGTTTATATATTTTTTCAACAAATTTCTATATTATTGAAATATCCTGCTATGTTCCTTGAGTAGGGGAATTAAATTCTCTTCAGGACAATATTACTCCTCAATAAATAAAGTTGAATAGATAATATGCAGCATGATATTTGACTTGTTTTATCCACATATAACAGGGGACTATTAGATCCTTTATTTCTCTATATTTTTACTATAAACTCAATATTAAGTCTAATTTGAAAGTACTAAAGCAATAGGACATGTAGGTCTCAACTTTGTCTGAGAAATTAATTCACTGTATTACTGCTCCAGAGAATTCCTCCCTGAATGTCATCCAGTTACTCTAACTTACACATTCCACAAACCTTGTCCACAACGTCTGACATGTGCACACTCCTGACCATGTCTGGCCATTTGGGGAAAAGCTATGTAAGCTAGGCCCTAATGCTGATGACTCATGATTAATTTTAAATTCAAGACCAGTCAGACAGGAATTGAGGTCACATGGTTCAGTAAAAACAGTAAAAACATCCCAATAAAATGTAATTGGCATTTTGTATTAATATATATTTAGCATTTAGTATAGAATGTAATGTTGCCCAAACATAACCACTTCCCTTGTGACATCATTGTAAACTAGGACAGCTAAAATAAGGAAAGATAAGTGTTTGTTCAAGTGACCTCCCAAGTGTCTGCATCAGTAGGACATGTCAAATCATCTAAAATTGATTAAAGTAATTCAGAGACACAATATAGGATTTTTGAAAATTCATGGAGAGACAAGTCTTCCAAAAAAGAACAAAAATACTCATATTTTTTAAAATGGTTGAAAAGTTTCTGCAGATGAGAGGTCAGCTAGAGCTTAAATTTGATGCCTGGGAAGGTATTAGATAAATTGCCAATCAATTGACTGCCAACTTAAAGAGCTTAATCTACTAATTGCCAATATGATATTGTGAGGATATCGTCAGTTCAAAGTATGGTGAAAAAACACAGCACCCTAGACTAGGCAGGAGACCAGGGTCTTTAGATCTGACTGCCATTAACTTGGAATGTGAACTTGGGTGAGTCTCTTAATTTCTCTAGGTGTCGATTTCCTTACCTACAAAATGAGGGGGTTGGGCTAGATTATCATGAGTGTTTCAGTTCTAACATTCTATGAAACTCACTCTACTCATATAAATATAAACACAGATGTATGTCTTTGTATGTGAGAGCATATGGTAATACTATTGAGTGCTTGAAGGTATACAAAGCCTCTTCCTCCTGAATATCCCAAGAGGCATATAATGCAAAAAACTTTACAGATGAGATGACAGAGTCACCAAGCAATTAAGTAATTTGCTTGATGTAATATAGTGCCAGGACAGCTAGGTAACCCAGCAGATAGAAAACTGAACCTAGAGTCAGGAAGACTCATCTTCATCATCCAGCCTCAGATACTTACTAACTGTGTGACCCTGGAGAAGTCACTTAACCCTGTTTGCCTCAGTTTCCTCATCTATAAAATGAGCTGGAGAAGAAAATGGCAAACCAGTCTAGTAATTTCAAAAAGAAAACCCCAAAAGCATTGGATGTACCTAAACAATAACAGTGATGAAACAAATATAGTGCTGTTATAGAACTTAGGGTTTATGTTTCCAACCATATATAGGATGGCATATTTGGAGCTGAAAAGAACCTTGGAGGTAATGAAGTCTATTCCTCTCCTTTTACAGTTGAGTAAACTGAAGCCCAAAGGGTAAAATTACACTCAAAGTCATCAAGTTAGTTCTCAACAGAATTAATGTTGGAACCCAATTCCTCTGACTACAAATCCAGACCTCTATTCACTATTTGCCACTGCTGAGCTGAGGCATAAATTGTATGGAAAGAGTTCACTTTATTTCTTCAATTAGTTCGACCAATATACAGCACCCTTTTTCCCCTTTCCTCCTGTAGCTCCTCTTCCCTCTTTTTTCAACTATTTCGTATTTGGAGAAAGGAATAAGTATTTATACATCTACCCTATGCCGGGTACTCTGCTAAACACTTTACCAATATTGTCTCATTTGATATGTACAACAACCCCGCAAGGTACGTACTGTTAATGATCCCTATTTTACAGTTGAGGGAACTGAGGCAAACAGATGCTAAGTAATACGTCCATGGTCAAAAAAAACTAGTGAGACTAGATTTGAACTCAGGCCTTCCTTACTTCAGGCTCAGTGCTCTATCCACACTGTACTGTCTAGCTGCTTCCAATATTAATGGTTTGAATTGGAGGGACCATCAAAGAACCGTAGATTGTTTTTACCAAGTCATACAACAGGTAAGATACGACAATGCTTTATCAAATTGAGTTCCGGATAAGGCGAGCATAAGCCATTTTTTTAAAGTTGGTATATTCCACCTCAAATTTGCAAACATGCCTCCTTTTCATCTAGTTCCATTTTCTCTTTCATTCTCTTCTCTATTAGAAAAATCCTCAGATAACAGATGGGGAGGCTTCTTTGTTGTTACTGGTAAGTGAATGAAAGCCCTTCCTTTTGTAATCTACCCTGAGACTTTGTCTCCAGCTCAGAGGTTTATGAAACACATGCTGAATAAATACTCCTAGGCAGAGTATTCATCTTAAATTAAATAGCTTTGTTTTTGTTCCAGTAAAGAGAAAAAGCGCATATCCCAACTGCAAAAGAAATGTCGGGATTCTTCTGCTGCATTCAGGCTTTTTACCTTGGTAAAAGAGGCAGACGGTGTTGTTCTAGCAGTGCAACCAGCATAGATGAGAAAGCAAGATATATTGAGAAGAAAAGGCACCAGTCAGGGATGGTTGCTAGAGGAGCCTGGAAGGAAAACATGCAGCATTCATCTGAGATCCGTGCTTTATTCTACTTCCCCACCGTCTTCTCCTTGATGCGTTTGGTAGCACGCAGGCTCTCCCACCTTGTAACCTTGCTTTTCTGTTCTAAAACTATAATCAAATCAATACGGACACTTTTTTTTTCTTGGAAAGGGTTGTCAATTTATTTGCTCATGTGCCACACAACTATCCATACCAAAATATCTCACCAAGACCATCATTCTTCCTGCTGACCCCTTGAGAGCAGGGACTTTTTTTCCCTGTATCCTTAGGCTTCGCACAGTGTTGTTTTTTTTTTTCATTTATTCATCCTGAGTCTATCGGCAGGAACCATATAAAAATGAGAAAGTACCTTAGGTATTAATAATGCATGTCTTATTAATGATTCATCAGTAAAGTTTGTCTTAAAAGTAAGAAAGGAGAGAGAAGCAGACTCAGAACTTAAGGAAGATCATCTCACCTAAAGTAATGGGAATCTCTGCCCTCCGCTCCAGTTTTTCAGAATTACCAAACCCTTTCAAACATACCCAAATCAATTAAATTCAATCTCATTTCATTTCAATAAAATTGAATTGAATCCTGCAGGGAACATCAAATCCTTCATTGCATACACATTTCTAAGAAAAATGGCTCTATCCATTGGTATCTATCCCAGAACTGCCATACTTCCAAAGGAAAAAGCCATCCCATGGATATTGTGTGGACCAAGACGTTGCTGCATTACATGGCTCGAAAAGCTATAGTGAGTAAAAACAGAGCTAATATTTAACTTTTGGATGTGTGGTTTTAGTGCGGTAAGGCACTCTAACGTAAGAAACTATCCTGATTCCATAGCTGGGAGGTGCCCCAGTGACTTGCCCAGAATTACAATATGTAGTGGAACTCTGGTCTTCCGGGGTACCCTAGGGGCTGGCTTTCTATATAATACTACCTTAATAAGAAGCTTCTATGGCAAGAAAAGAGAGGAAGTCAGAGTTCAACCCTTCCTAGAGGTCTGTAAGTGATGGACTTGGAGTCAGGATGATTTGAGTTCAAATCTGGCCTAGATAAGTAAATGCTTTCTGGAAGACAAAAGTTGTCCTTGTTCTCTAGAGTCTCCCATTCTGGTGGATTGGAGGAAACTGAGACTCAATGAGGACAAACTACTTGGATAAGGTCAGTCAGTCAATAAAAAATAGTGGCTCCAAGAAGCTGTGACCACACCCTGGTAGAACTATCTTGGCCGATGGGCTAAACCAGGTGGAAGTTAACGGAGAAGCCTCAAACCTATCAGTGATTTAGGGGAATGTCTACCCCAAGTAGACAGAATAGGCAGATGAGAAAAATGTATTCCAATGGCCATGAAGGTGGCTGAAGCAGGCATTACTGAGCTTGGTCAGACAGGGAGGACACCAGCCCAGACCATCTCCTGCCATCTTGACTTTTGTCCTACCACTGGACTTTAATGCTTCTGGAAGAGAAAGTAAGACTAAAGATTCTGTGCAACACTATCTCATGGAAATCCAATTCTTGTGTAAGTCAAGACATGACCTTGTGATGTCATTTGTCCTCTTTGAAAATGGAGGATGACCAGCAATAGATATTTACTAGGTATGTCACTTCTGGAAAAATCACTTAACCGCTGTCTGATTCAATAGACTCATCTGAAAAATAGGGATAATAACAGCACCTACCTCCCATGGTCATGTTAACTTGTTATGTTAACATGTTAACATTCATAAACACTGAAGTGAGGAGACCTCAAAGATCCTTAAGTCTAACCCTTATTTTACCAATAAGGAAGCTAAGCATCATGGGAAATAAATGACTTACTCAAGATCACAATGAATTAATGGCAGAGTCAGGGATAGAACCTAGCAATTTGTTCTTTATTATACACACACACACACACACATATATACATGTATATACATTCACACATATATAGTACATACATTCATATACACATACATATACACAAAGAGAGAGTAACATAGCACCTGTCACTTTTGGGGAGGGGGGTTTCTCAGTGAAGGGGGTGGGGAAAATCACACTCTTTTCAATATACCTGTCTTTCTCCTATATTTCTCTTATCATCGACTTTTAAACAGAAGTTTTATCTGTTGCCCATCCATCCTTGCTTCACGAATAAGACAAACTTCAATCATTATATGCCGATGTAATAAATTACACAAGATTGAGAAAGATGCTTACTGTGATAGTTTCTGGAAGACAAAGTTCTGTGGATGACCATTTCACAAGGGACTCCTGCAAAAAGAATGCTGGTGTACAAAAAAGAAGGACCTACCTCTTCAAGGGAAACATTGCAACATTACCCAGTAGAGTTTCCCTTCTAAATTTTAATAGCAAGGGAGAACACGGCTAGCTAACAGGATATCAATTTCCAGTTGATTCTTATCTCTCCAGCAGGACAGAATTTCATCAGCCTGAATGCCCTCTTCCAGTATACAGATGGTGAATTTGTACAGAGCCTTTAGATGGCGCTAATGTAACACTGAATTTTAACATCAGCCCTACTGAAATCCATACAAAACATGCATGAACACTTTGTTTCTAAGGATGTAGGGGCTGGAAGGGACCTTAGGTTCCTATCTAATCAATACCTTTGAGAGAAAAAAATTGAAGCATCCCCTATCGCCCAAGCTCCTTATGTACCCCAATACACATCATTAGAAAAATACTTAGGCTATACAGTAGCCATGACCATCTGTTTTACTAATAATGAAATAATAAATAACCCCAGGGAGCAGTTTTATTTCTGTCAATACTGTTCCTGTAAATGACAATTATCCAAATTCTAAATAACTCTCCCTTTCTACGAAAATTGAAGCCCGACTTGAATCTGTTTTGTAATTAGCTTGTATGATGATGTTACTTATTTGGAAAAGTAGGGCAATGCAGTCAGTTTTCTTCATATCCATGTACTCCGGGAGCCATAAATGGAGAAAGAGTTTAGGTATTTAAGACAGACAGGTTTAATTGAAGCATCCCTAGACTCTGTACTCTTCTGAATGGTCCTCTTTACTCTTGGCCCTCAAATAGTTCTGGATGAAGCTGCAAAAGGGAAGACTGGGTATCTGTCTCCACTACTGCCAAAGGAATCCCTGCTATCAAGGGCTAATAGACTGATCCTTTGTCATTGTATTTTGGTGATGGTGATGTATAAAGGGGGATTATTTCACTGGCATTTCTCTTGGAATGTTTTGGTCATCTGTTTTACTTGGTAATGTTTTCCATTGTTTCCAAAGTCATTTTCTTTGGAGCAGGGCATGACTGATCACCATTGCTGGTATCAACTCCTTCCCAACCATATGGAGCTTCCTGTCAGTGCATGACTAGGCACAGGCCTCCTCAAATAAGTGAGGCCAGGTAAAAAAAAATAAAAGGAAGGAAGGAGACCACATGCCAGTCCTCATGGCTTTCCTAAGGTATACCTTGAATAAGCAAATGTACCAAAATACCAGTTGAGTATTTCTCAGTAGCCACTTAAAAGGTAGGAAAGTATAGATGTAGCTGATATTGATGTTTCACTAAATAGGAATAAAAGGTGGGGGTGTAAGAAGTATCAGAAGTCACTAAACAAAAGAAAATAAAATTTATTTAAAAATACTTTGATAACTGTATTTCAGTATAATTGGTTTCTTTTATAATTGCATTTTATTTTCTGCATTAAAAAATTATTCTAAAAAGAGTGTACAGGCTTCCTCAAAGTGCAAAAAGGGTCCATGACAGAAGAAGGAGGAGAAGAAGAAGAAGGAGAAAGAGAAAAAGAAGGAGGAAGAGGAGGGAGAGAAAGAGGAGGAGAAGAAAAGGAAGTAGAAGAAAAAGAAGAAGGAAAAGGAAGAAGAGAAGGAGGAGGAGGAGAAGAAGAAGAAGAAGAAGAAGAAGAAGAAGAAGAAGAAGGAGGAGGAGGAGTTGAAGAAGAAAGAAGAGGAGCAGGAGGAGGAGGGGAGGAGGGGGAGGAGGAATAGGGGGAGGAGGAGGAAGAGGAGGGGGAGGGGGAGGACAACTTCATTTCAAGGGGCCATTTGATATACATCTACAGCACAAGTGGAAGTTTTTGTGCGAACACAAAAAGGGTCAGGAATGAACCACTTCCCATGGACACCCCACCCAATGACTCTGAACCCCTTGAAAATACTCCAAGCCCTTGTGGTAGAGGTTGTGCTACCCATTAAAAGGAAATATTAATGTCTTTTAGTGGCCCCCAAAATAGGAACAAATAATTGATGAAATTGTGAAAATGAATTCAAGCCCCCCAAATAGGCCATTTTCTTATCCCTCTGGAGTAATCAGTTATGTCAGGAGAGAAGCATAAAATTCTGATTTTACTCTCTCAGATGTAAAGAGAACATTACTAAGGCTCAGGTACTCACTAGCTGTGTGACCCTGAGCAAGTCACTTGACCTCTATTTGCCTTAATCTGCTGGAGAAGGAAATGGCCAAACACTCCAATACTTTTCCAAGAAAACCGCTGGTGTGTTGTCCATGGGTCACAAAGAATTGGGCACAACTGAACACCAACAAATGTTCCAAGCACTATGCTAAGCCCTTTACATTCATTACCCTATTTGATTCTCACAACAACCCTAGAAGGTAGGTGATATCCCCCAATTTACAGTAGAGGAAACTGAGACAAACAGAGGTGAAATCACTTGCCCACAGTCACACAGCTAGTTAGTGTTGGAGGTCAGGTTTGAATTCAGACCCTCCCGACTCCAGACCCAGTCATCTATCCACTGTGCCACCTAGCTTCCTAGTCAAACTAAATGAATGAAATTCATCCTTGCCTTTAAGCAAAGTGAAAAGACATGTCTTTAACTGTTTCTGGTGGCAAAAATCAATGAGCTGTGGGTGAAATATTGTGGAAAACCCCGTATCTCTTCCTTATTGGAAAATCAAATACCTCCTTGCCCCATAAATTACCTATAATTCAAGTCAAAGTTTTTCCCTGGGATTGCTCCTGAGATGATCATTAATATTCCTTTACAATGATGGAAGAGTTAATCAATTTAAGGTTGTTTTGACCAGGAGTGAATATTAAATAAATTAAATAAATACTGTCATATGGCTACCATTCCTACCCATGATACAGTTCCCATCCACCCCCACCATGAATCATTTTTATTTTCTCAGCCAATATTGTCAGAAAAGTCTTTAGACTGTTAAGGTTTGCATACTAATGCTGTAGTAAGAGATAGCTTTTCCTGAAGAATATTTCTCACTAAAGACTACAAGAATCCTTGATCTTTGGCTTCTTGATAAGCCACTGGACATGCATCTAGTTAGTCGCTGTTATGTACTCAAGAGACTAAACATGAATTACTCACCACTCCCCCTCCCCCCCCTCCCCACCCCACCCCAGACACTTGCTTTCTGTGACACAGAGTTAAGTTCTCTGGGTTCCTGCCCCTCATTCTTATTCCTTATCAGGCAACTCAGGGAATACCCTGTTTTCAGTGGTCTGGATGACTCACTGCTTTCCCCTTCCAATGAGGGGGCAGTCTTGTAACAAAGCCATGTCAGTTCTTTGTCTAAAACTCTTTATAAATTTGATCTCTGATTGGCTTGGGTACTGAAATCAAAGTGTGCAGTGACTCATGATCAATCTGGTCTGTCTGTGGGGTAGGGAATGAGAGCTATTCCCTCTGCTGTCCCACCTTGGAGTGTGTCCTTCTCCCATGGCTGCCATCCCAACATAGCAGTGTGGGTCTCTGGGAACATTTTGCTCCATGTTTGCCCTGCAAAGACCCAGTGTAGTCAAGTACAGAGATTCACAAGGAAAAAAGTAGGTCACTAGGGGATACTTTTTTTTTCTAGCCATCATAACCCAGGAAATAGATGAAAATGCAATATGGTAGCAGAATTGTAGAAAAATACATCAAGTAGCACAACCTCTACCACAAGGGCTTGGAGTATTTTCAAGGGGCTCAGAGTCATTGGGTGGGGTGTCCATGGGAAGTAGCTTATTCCTGACCCTTTTTGTGTTGGCACAAAATCTTCCACTTGTGCTGTAGATGTATATCGAATGGCCCCTTGAAATGAAGTTGCCTGACTTTCTCCTTCTTCTCCTTCTACACAGCTATTAAATTATCTGTGAACGCTGATTTAATGGTTGATACTGTAAACAAAAAATCTTCATGCCATGAGTAACAATAAACTGACATAACACGGGAGGAGCTGATATGATACGATATATAACATAATATGTTATGTCATATCATAATATATTATATATAGAAAAGATGTTGGAGTGGTTTACCATTTCCTTCTCCAGTTCATTTTACAGATAAAGAAACTGAGGCCAACAGAGCTAAGTGACATGCCCAGGGTCACATAGCTAGTAAGTGTCTGAGATCAGATTTGAATTCAGGTCTTCCTGATTCTAGGTTCAGTTCTCTATCCACTGCCAATCAGAGCTATTCAAAGTGGAAACTGGCTGGCTCAAGGATGGCCTTCCCCTCCTTTCAGGTTTGTAAGCAGAGACTAGGTTAGTATTTGTCAGTTATGTTACAGAAGTGGATAGAGCTCTGTGCCTAAAGTCAGGAAGATTTGAGTTCAAATCTAACCTCAGACACTTACTAGTGGTATGACCCTGAGCAAATCACTTAACCCTGCTTGCCTCAGTTCCTCCTCTGTGTTATGGGGACACACTGGAGAAAGAAATGGCAAGCCACTTTAGTACCTGTGCTAAGAAAACCCCACGGATCATCATTCATTAAATACTTACCATGTATCAGGCATCATATTAAGTACTTGAAACACAAAGAAAAGCAAAAATATTGTCCCTATTCTCAAGAAGCCCAAAAATAAAACTATGTGCATATAAGATAAGCATGGAGGGGATGGAAAATAATGTCAAAGGGAAGGTACTAGTATTAAAAGTGATAGGTAGGGGACTAGGGAAGGTCCCTAGCAGGGGGTGAAACACCACAAAGATGACCACAATTTTACCACCAATAAGGATCGTGTGAGATGAAAACATTAAAAGCAAAGCAACAACGACTTCCCCACAGAATCTACCAAGATCCATTAAACCAAGTCAAAATGTACCTGTTTTATTTTTTTATGTTTTTATAACTATCTTTTGTTTTGTTTTTTTACATCACCAAAATTTTTCCAAGTATCCTTTCCCCTCCCAAAAAGTCAACCATTGTAATGAATATTTAAAAGGTGAAAATAATTTGAAAAAAAGGAAAAATCAGAGTAACTGACAAATACTTCCAAAAAGTCTGAAAATTTGTGCAACGTATCATACATGTGGACTTCCTACCTGTGTGAAGGTGGAGGGAGGGTGTGTCCTCCATATAGTTCATATTTGAGCCATGTTTGTTCTTTGTAATTTTGCAACATTTGCTTTGAATTATCTTGTGGTTGTTCTCTCTGTTTAAATTATGGTTGTCATTGTGTTTTCTTGGCTCTATTTCCCTCTGCGTCAGTTCACATAAATCTTTACTATTTCTCCATATTCATCACCCACATCATTTCTTATAGCACAGTAATATTCCATTACATTCAGGTACGCTTAGCTATTCCCCAACAAATGGACATCTAGTTTGTTTCTAATTTTTTTAATCACAAAATGTATTATTATAAATATTTTGGTGTATGAGCAGATTTCCTTCCTGTAAGTTCAGCAGGGAGTATAATCTTAGGAGTGGATCTCCAGATCAAAGGTTATGAACGTTGTCATTTTGTTTTAACAAATATAACTGCCTTCCAGACTTCTTGTATTGATTCATATTAGTATCTGTAATTCACCTTCACTCATTCAATATTGACTATGCACATTTTTGTCATCTTTGTAAATTTTTAAAGTGTAAGGTGAAACTACAAGGTTATTGTGCTTTGGTCGCTCCTATTATTAGTTATTTACAACATTCTTTGGTATAGTTGCTAATAGTTTGCTATTCTTATTTTTTGAGAGCTACTTGTTTATATCTTTTTGAACACATAATTAGCAAAAAGCTTCCGGACACACAAATTCAAAAATGAAATATATGTGTGTATATATGTTTATTATGAAATTATAGCTATATAGATATATAGCTATAAATTTATTTATCTATATGTGTCCAGAAACCACTCACTAATAAATATACTATATGCACTAGATCCTGGTTTTTAATCCATTCTGACACCCCTTCCATTTTATAGGTGAGTTTAACCCATTCACATTCACAGGTATAATTGCTATGATTATTCTATCCTATTTTTCCTTATTCTCTCTCTCTCTCTCTCTCTCTCTCTCTCTCTCTCTCTCTCTCTCTCTCTCTCTCTCTCTCTCTTTCTCTCTCTCCCCCATCTTTACCTGGGAAGGGACCTTGCTACCCTGTGGTTGCAAGTGCTAGCACTCCTCTTTGTCCTGGAGCTTTGACCAGGGCCCCTATTGCAATATCGTCACAAGAACTAGTTCTCCTGTTTACCTTGGAACTGCTATGTAGAGCTGTGTTTAGGCAATGAACAAGGTCCTGCACTCAGAACCAGCCAAGAGTTCCCTGTAATCACCATCTGACCAAGTTACCTGATCCCCTTACTGTCTCTGGGAAGTGAACTCCCAAAGCTGCTGCCCTTGTTTCAACCACCTCCAAGGTCCATTGGTGTTGCTGTGCTGTGTACTACACTTTGATCAGCTCCCACTCCTAGCATCACAGACCTCTTCTGCCAACCTCCTAAGTTGTCTTGGACTAGAAAACTGTCTCTCCCCAACCTTTTGCTGGCTCTGCTGCTCCAGAATTCTATTTGAGAGATTATTTTAAAGTTGTTTGGAGGGGAATGTTGAGAGAGTTCAGCTGAGTTGCTGCCTGTACTCTGCCATCTTGGCTCTCAATCTCTCTATTTTGCTACTGTGTGTTTGCATGGATATCATTTTCTCTTGAGAACGGCATTAGCTACATCCCAGAAATTTTGCTATGTTTTTTCATCATTGTTGTTTTCTTTCATATAATTATTAGTTGTTTCTATCATTTATTATTTGGCCTACTCTGTGTTTATAATTTTATTTTTAAAGACTTTATTAGGTGTCTGTGTTTTATTTGTTCACACTGAACTGATTCATATCTTTATTGTATTATGATCTTTAGGGATGCTTTACTATTTCTGACTTTTAATTTTTTTCATAAGAATTCCACGTGGTGCTCAATATACATATGTGTGTGTGTGCGTGTGTGTGTAGGTATGTATGTATGTATGTTTTCTTTAGAAGTCTTACTTAGAAAATACCTAAAGTCTATTGTCTATAGTTTCTCCAGAAATGTATTCAATTCTATGCTTCCTTTTTTATCTTTCTGTTGGATTTGCCCAAAACTAAGAGATAGACATTGAAATCTTTATCAATATTGTCAGACTTCTTGCCAGAAATCTCTTATCATGCTATCTATGTCTTCTTGCAGTTCAGTTATTGTTTTTCCTTTATATATTTAGATGCTAAAGCTTTTAGAGTATAATATTGATGTTAGCACGGCGGCCTAGAACATAGGAGGCATTTAATAAATGTTTATTGATTGTTGGATACATTGTTGTTCCTAGGTTTCCTTTCATGTTTTGAATTTTTTTTTGCTTTATCTAATTGCATGATGCAACTTCTGATTTTTTTAATTCAATTAACACACAAAAATACATAACTAATTGTGTTCCAGTACATCATTTTATTCTGTGTATATCTCTGATTTTTGTTGTTTTTCTTGTAAACAAAAGATTGTGGAGTTTTGTTTTCTTAACCAATTTGTCTCCCTTTTTCATTTTTTTGGGTTATTTAATCTGTTCATATCTAAAGTTATGAGAGTTATATTTATATTTTTCTTTTCTTTTTCTCTAATAATGTTCCTCCCGCAAGTTAGTACCCCCCTTCTTCTTTAGTGATAGCACTTGCCTCTTCAGTTATTTTATCTTAATGCACTTTAAGGTCATCCTATTCCCATCAGCTCTCTTCCTCTCACAGATAAAGCAATTTATAATTCTTTTTTATTTCTTCCTTTAGTTATCTAATTCCTCCCCTCTTCTTTTCTTCTCAGGTGTGTTGTCAAGTCCCCCTTCTTCTATTTTCCTTAAATGTGTTTTGTTTCTGAGTTTTAAATTTTATTTTTTTCTAAAAAAAGGATTTCTTTTTCTCATCATTATTTATCTTCTCTTTCTATCTATTCTAGACTTTTATTCTTTTATCAATGACTCATATTTATTTAATCCTTCTTTAGTCTCTCTATTCCTCATGGATTTTAAAGTCCTAAGTTATCCATTTTAAGTTCTATCTTCTAAACAGTTTCTCTGTTTTGCCTTGTAAATCTTGACCCTTGGCCCTATTTTTTCTATTGTGTCTCAGCCTTGGAAATACCAAATTCTGGAGGTGAAAGAGAAGATACAACTACTACCACACAATAGGTATTTTCTTTTGTCAAAATTATAACATGTAAGAAAAACTATTTAAACATTGACCAGGGAAACAGGTCAAGGAGAGATAAATCAAGAATTATTTGACTGAAGACTTAGACCAAACAAAATGTCTGGAGACCATATTTTAAATTATCTAGCTGTATTAGAAACAGACGGCAAAGTGAAAATAGAAAGATTCCACTGGAAAATCTATATTGAGAATGAAAAAAGTTCCATTTGTCTGGGTCATGTCTTGGTGAACTAAGTTTATGTCTAGTCAGCTCTGTTCAGATTCCCAGAGCAGGATGAAGGGAGGAAGCCCAGAATATGCACAGGGAAAGATTTTTGTCTTTTCCCTTCTTGTCATCCATGGAGTCAGAGACACATAACTCCTCAGCTTTTTTGACTCCTAAGTCATACCCAGTATTCTCAACACAATGCCCTCATTTAGATTTCTGCTCTCAAGATGTTCAGTACTATAAGCGTGGAATGAAAAAAGGGGAAAAGGAAGAGAAAGGAATAAGCATTGGTATAATGCCTTATTATGTGCCTGCCACTATGTTAAGCACATTTTTTGCAAATATTATGCCATTTGATGAAGACAGTTTGATTGTGGCAACTATCTGCTGGAGCTCAGTTTCTCAAATTCATTTTGCTCTGTGTGGGTAACTCAGGCATATAACTGCAGATAAATCCAAGTACAGGAAAGAATAAAATTTGGAATTCCAGAAGACTGTTAAACTTTACCAGTGTCCAGGAGAAGGGAAGGAAATTGACTTGAAATTAGAATTAATTTGCTTTTCAAAGAAAAGAGAAAAGAAGAAATATCCAATTTCAGCAAAGATAATATTACTTTCACAACTGGCTTCAAAAGGCCCCAGCGTGTGTGTGTGTGTGTGTGTGTGTGTGTGTGTGTGTGTGTGTGTATGTATGTATGTATATTTGGCCCCAGTAGCTTTTTCTTCTCACTATAATTTAACTTCAGAATTATTTCAATGAATATTTACTCAACTGAATCAACAAAAATTTAGGGGATACCAGTTGTGTTCCCCAAACTATCTTGGAATCAACGAGGATGGAAAGTAGAGCCAAAATCCATTCCTCAATAGATAGTCAAAGGATATGAAGAGTTTTTGAAATAATTGCTAATTATAAATATCCTTAATTGATATTTAAAAACATGCTCCAAATCGATAATAGTAAGAGAATTCAAATTAAAAAAAAAAACTCTTAAGTTTTCCCTCTCACCTGGGAAATTGACCAAGATAGCAAAAATGGGAATACTCAAGGTTGGAGGGGTTGTGGGAAGAAAGGAATTCTAGTACGCTGTTGGTAAAGCTGTGAGTTGGTCCAACCCTTCTGGCTCTTCATTTGAAATTATGTAAAAAAAGAAAGGGAATCAATTGTTTATATATTTTATTCAATAAATACTTCTGTTAGGTATCTTCCCCAAGATGCTCAAAGTCAAAAAAAAAAGAGTCATCTCAGAACTCTGTGACTGTAAAAAACTGGAAACAACGTGGGGGCTCATTCAATGGAGAATAACTAAGTAAACTATGGCATGCAACTTTAATAAATATTTTTGTGCAATAAGTTAAGGAGAATTCACATGAGGAACTTGGGAAGATTTGTATGAGCTCACATGGAGTACAATAAACAGAATGACAACATGTACAATGACTGAAACACAAGGGAGGAAGAAGATCATGTGAAGAAACCTGAACCCGGAGTGACTGAAAAAGCAAAAAACAGTCCTAGAGAACACATCTATCTATCTCCTTTTGACAGATGTAAGGGAGTAGATTATTGTATATGTTGTCAGATATGGTGACTAGGAGGTAGTTTGGATTATTTGCTTTTCTTTGTTACAAAAGAGGATCCAATGGAGGACTGTGGATGGGGAATGAGAAGTGGGTAGAAGGACCAGATAAGTGGTAAATACCTATAAATAACTGTAACGTAAGAATAAAAGGCATAGTAAAACATTTTTGAAGTACAAAAAAAAAGGAAAGAAAGAAAAGGAAAGAAAAGAAAAGAAATGAAAAGACTCTATCATCCACTTTCTGAAAGATACTTGAGACTGAATCAGAAACTTCATAGACAAAATCCAGTCAGAGGGGAAATATAGCATCCTACAAATTTGAGTATAATCCAACAGGAGGAAAATGTATTTTTATTAGAATAGAAGACTTTAAAGTATTCCTGATAAAAGGACCAGAGTTGAGGAGAATCTTTGAAGTAAATAAAAAAAAAATTACACTAGTCACCTCCTGAAAAAGCACAAAACTGAAAACACCAGGAATGTCATAGCCTAGAAGCTGAAAGGGGGCAGGAAATAGCATTTTATAAATTTGAGTATAATCCAACAGAGGGAATATGTATTTTTATTAGAATAGAAGACTTTCAAGTATTCCTGATGAAAGGACCAGAGTTAAATAGACTCTTTGAAATGCAAACATAAGACAAAAATAAAACCTTTAAAGATAAAATACATTTGAGCAATTGGAAAGGATGGTCCTTATATTCTAGGAGGGGGAGAAGAAATGAGTGTCCTTTCAGAATCCTATTGTTTTCGAGATTTCTTTGGTTGTTTTACACACAACATGACATAGAAATCAATATCAGTTTCATTTCAAACAGTCCTCCAGTTTCTTTGTCTGCTTTTTTATATAGAAAATGGCACCTGTTGAGTGAAATAAGTTTAGTAAGAAAACAGTTGTATCTTCTCTAAGTCTCAGCAGAAAACAGGTAAGTAACATAGGACAAAAAGATTACAATATTCTTCTATCCATTTTGAATATTCTAAAGTTTGACTCAGTGGTCTTAAACTTAGCTGAAAAAAGGTAGGAGTAAGCTTCAAAAATAAAGCATCTTGGATGGTGGAGCGAGTATTAACCCAACAAATGTACACCCTGAGGATCATTCAGGGCTTTTCCTTATCTTGCAACATATAAAATTAGTGAGGTGGGGTTCTTTATGATAATCCAAAGTAGCTATGAGTCCTTAGGCTACAAGAGCAAAGGTTTTGTTTATTCAGTAAAGGCAAATTTTATTAAATTTTACATTCACAAGGAAAGATTTGGCAGGTGGTTAGAATTCCTAAATCATTATTATTTTAATGAAATGTGTGTGGGGGTGGGTGGGTGGGTGTGTATTTACTTCAGGCTCTATGCCATTATTTTAATAATGTATCTTTTTGACATGGCCTTTTTTCTGATTTATTATCTGGACTCTGGGTTCTGAAACCATATTAGAGCTTCACAAAGATATGCCAGGACTACATACAGTCAACACTGGGAATACTGAAAGTTTGCAGGTGTTCCTGAGAGGCTGCAAAAGTACAATACTCAATATCCCTAAGAAAACAGAAACAGCACCAGCCAAATCTTCCCTCCCAAATGCACAGAGCCTGGTCTTAACATCACCACAAGAAGTAAGGCAAAAGAATGAGCACACAAACAGACAAATAATCCCACCATGAGAAGATATTTATAGTAAAAAAAAAAAGATGCTCGAGTCACAAAGTCGAAAGATAAGAATTCCAAAAATCTATGAGCAAACCTTCAAAGAAAAATACAATTTGGGAACAAAACCAACTTGAATTTCTAGAAGAGATAAAACAAGAGGCCTTTTTTAAAGTTTCTAATGATTTTATCAAAGAAATAAGAATTTCATTGAGTAGAAGGAAAATAGTATAGAGGAAAAATGGAAAACAAATGAGAGGAGAAAGAAATGAAAAGAGGATTAACAGCTTGGCACGAATGGTAGAAAACATATGTCAAGAGACAAACTCCCTAAACACTAATAGATCAAACATAAGTCAATGACTCTATGAGATCAGAGATATTAAAACAAAGTTATAAGACTCAAAAACTAGAAGAAAACATAAAGTATCTCATAGCAAAAACAAATGACCTATGAAACAGATTGAGGAGGAAAAAAATCAGGATCGACAGACTACCTAAATATCATGACCAAAGTGATAATAGAAAGAATTCATTGTCTACCACCTGAAACTCCAAAATAAAAATTCCCAGGAACATTATAGACAATATCCAGACCTTCCAGATCAAAGCAAAAATATTGCAAGCAGCTAAAAAGAAAGAATTTAAGTACCAAGAAGCCACAGTCAAAAACATACATAAGTTAGCAACTACCACTATAAAAGAAGCAAAGACCTTGGAATGTGGTATTCCTGAAAGGGAAAAGGATATAGGCTTACTGCCAAGAATAACTTACCCAGAAATAATCTTGCAAGGGGAAAAATGGGCTTTTCATAAAATAGCGGACTTCTAAGCAGAGCAGATGAAAAGACCAGAGCTGCATAGAAACTTTGAAGTTCAAACACAGGAATGAAGGGAAACATAAAAAGGCAAACACAAATGAACCATAACAAGGATAAACAACTTTCATCCTGATACAAGGAAATGATAACATGCATCTCCTTCGAACCCTATTATCAGGAGTCATAAATGGAGACTAACTGGACAAAAGGTTGGAGAGTAGTTATATCTTAATTATCTTAAAAGAAGAATGGAAAGGGAAAAGAAATACTTTGTGGAAGAGGGTAAAGGAAGGTCTTCTTTGGCAGTGAAGGAGGAACACACACACACAGAGGAAGGTTAGGAGAAAATTATCTCATGTAATCAACGTATGCAACTAGAAGTCTATACAAACAAGGAAGAAGTAATGGGTGGAAAAGCTGACACTTGAACCTCACTTTAATCCGAACTGGTCAAAGTAGGGAAGATTGTGCATGTGTGCTTACACCTACACACACACACACACACAGACAGACACACACACACACACACACACACAAGCATAACCTGGTTCTGGATTCTAGGTTCCATTTGAAATCTCATAAATGGGTTTCAGAGATGACTTTGACCTGATCACAGCTGCCAGCATCTATTAAATTTGCATTAGATTGAAAGACTGTCTAACTCAAGATTCCAGACAGAAAAACTCCTAGGAATGTATGTGTTCTCCATCACAAAGTGGCCCAGGACCAAGGGAAGGGAAAGGACCAAGGGAAGCCTGGTTTTCATTTTCTCCATTGCATGTCAAGTTGTTGCTATTTTACCCTAGATGTTTTCTGATAATATTAATAGAAACTGCCTCAATAAGTACTGAGTTTTCCATTGCTATAGGTCATAGGATTATAAATATAGACAGGAAAGACCTTAGAATTCATATTATCCAACTCCTTCCTTTTTTAAATGATACAACTATATCCTAGAAAAGCTAACTGATGTGCCCAAGGTCAGAGGGGTGGCAAGTATCATAGCTTTTTCAGATCTTCTGGATCTCCATGTACCACAATGTTGCAGAAGGGATTTTATTTTAGTATTGTGGTGTGTTGCTGTAAAAAATCACACAATTGCTAGTTCTGATTCAGCAGAGATACATCCATGCAGTTTAACATCTAAGATCTCACAGCCATAATAAGCCATTAAATAGATTATCTGCTGTTAGTCAGCAATTAGTTATTTGGATACGGGCTGGGCTAGATGATCTCTGAGGTTCTTTCTATATCTTAAATGCTTTAATTATTTTTATGACTGAATTGAAAGGTAAATGGACACATACAATCAAGCCTAAATTTAGAAAAGGCTAAAAGATAGCTCTGTTACTCTTTTCAAGAACAATCATCTCTAATCATTTGTGTTGTGTTCCAGTTTATTCTCTTTATTTTCTTTACTCTTGTTCTTTATTATATTTTTCCTTATGGTCTTCAGTATCAAATAGAAAATCCTCTGTTTGCCTTTCAAAGGCCATTATAACCTGCTTTCTTCCCACCTTTCCATTTTTCTTACATCCCATTCCCCACCATACATTCTTTGATCCAGTGACATCAGCCTCTTTGCTGTTCCATTTCCTGACTCTGGGCATATTCACTGATGTCCCTTATGCCTGCAATTCTCTCCCTTCCCATCTTCATCTCTATGTTTCCCTGGCTTCCTTCAAGTCTCAGTTAAAAATCTTTCCTCTTGCATGAAAACTTTCCTGAGCCCCTTAGTACTATTGCCATCCCTCTCTTGATTATCTTGCTGATATATAAATGTCTACCTAGTGTCTCTCCCATTAAACAAGGAGCTTCCTGAGAATAAGATGCTTTTTTGCCTTTCTTTGTATTGCTAGTATGTATCACTTATCACCTGGCACAATGTGGACACTTGCTAACTTGACTAGAATATGTATGAGTCAAAGTTAAAATAATATTTATTAGAAAATAAATAAATACACTTTGAAAAACAATCATGACAGTGATAGGCAGGTGGAAAGTGACTGTAGTCCTATCAGGCAGTTTCCAGTCCTTTGTGTACTGGTATCTAGCTGTCAAATATATTAGTGACCCCTATTACTTCTCACTGAATTTTTTATTCATTTTCTTTGCCTCAAGGCATGATTTGAATCTAACTTTTTGTACCATAATGATTTTGATAATCTCTTACTATATACAATGAGACAAAAATCATAATGTGTACATTATACCAGCTAGAATTTTAGAATTTCAAGTTTGGAAATGATCTTACAAAGAAATTTAATTCAACCATCCCTTCTTTTAAATATGAGGAAACAGAGATCCAGAAAAGTGATTTGTCAAAGGACATATAGCTAGTTATGATAACCACAGCTCACACTTATATAGGGTTTATTTTTATATATATTTTACAATGGGTATATTGCTTAAACAATGACAAGAATGGCTATATCTATGAAATCACAAATCTATTAAAGTGTTTTTATGTCCCATGGGTTTTCTTTAAAAGTAACTCAAAAAGTAGTTAGTTAGGGAAGCTGCTACTCATTCTTTTTTATAGGTAAGAAAACTCATAGGTAAGTTAAATGACTTTGTATAATTGGATAGGATCAGACGATCTCTGAATATCCCCTTTTTAAGCTTTTAGTTGATTTTGTGATTCTAAAGACTCATGGTACTGTTGCTGGTTTGTTGGTTGGCTGTCATCCTTCATTCTTGAAGAGCACCAAAATGACATCACCAAGACATAATGAAGTTTCAATGTGTCTGACTGTGGTTGATCAGACCAATACAAGCTCAAAATGCTCTGCCACCAGTTGGGCACAGATAGTCTGGGTGAACATTGGGGTGGATACTCCAAATTTGCACATCCTTCATTTACTTTGTGCTGTCTCGATTCTTCTTGCTCATAGAGCACAGCACCCTTTCTGATGTGGGCATGCCATGCTGAGTGGTCTTATACCAGTGTCTCCCATGTCACACAATCAAATCTGAAATTCTTTTTTATTTTTATTTTAATTTTCAAAAAAAATTATTTATTTACTTTTATTTCTCAACATTCATTTCTACAAGATTTTGAGTTCCAAAATTTCTCCCCATCTCTCTTCTTCCATACCCTCAAGACACTGTACATTCCAATTAGCCCTTCCCCCAATCTGCCCTCCATTCTATCATACTCCCTCACTTCCCTCATTCCCATCCTCTCTCTTTTCTTGTAGGGCAAGATAGATTTCCATACCCCACCACCTGTACTTCCTATTTCCCAGTTGTATGTAAAAACAATTATCAACATTCATTCCTAAAACTTTGAGTTCCAATTTCTCTCCCTTCCTCCCTCTCCACCCAACTGCACTGAGAAGGCAAGCAATTCAATATAGTCTGCAAATATGTAGTTATGACTATCCATAATAGTCATGTTGTGAAAGACTAACTCTATTTCCCTCTATCCTCTCCTACTCCCATTTATTCTATCCTCTCTTTTGACCTTGTCTCTCCTCAAATGTGTTTACTTCTAATTGCTTCTTTCTCCCATTTGCCCTCCCTTCTATCATCCCCCCTAAGACCCCACATATCCCCTTCTTCTCTACTTTCTTGTAGTGTAAGATACATTTTCATACCAAGTTGAGTGTGCATGTTATTCCCTCCTTAAGTCAAATGTGATGAGAGTAAGCTTCACTTTTTTCCTCTCACTTCCCCACTTTTCCCCTCCATTGAAAAATTTTTTCCTTGCCTCTTTTAAGAGATAATTTGCCCCATTCCATTACTCCTTTTGTCCTCCCAATATATTCCTCTGTCACTCCCTAATTTTATTTTTTTAGATATCATCCCTTCCTATTCAACTCATCCTGTGCCCTCAGTCTATAAGTATATAATCCCTTCAACTACCCCAATGCTGAGAAAAGTCCCAAGAATTACAATTACAAATATTATCTTTCCATGTAGGAATGAAAACAGTTCAACTTTAGTAAGTCCCTTATGATTTCTCTTTCTGTTTACCTTTTCATGCTTCTCTTGATTCTTGTGTTTGAAAGTCAGATTTTATATTCAGCTCTGGTCTTTTCATCAAGAATGCTTGAAAGTCCTCTATTTCACTGAAGGACCATTTTTTTTGCCTGAAGTAATATACTCAGTTTTGCTGAGTAGGTGATTTTTGGTTTTAATCCTAGTTTCTTTGACTTCTGGAATGTCATATTCCAAGCCCTTTGATCCCTTAATGTAGAAGCTGCTAGATCTTGTGTTATCCTGATTGTATTTCTACAATACTTGAATTGTTTCTTTCTAGCTGCTTGCAATATTTTCTCTTTGATCTAAGAACTCTGGAATTTGACTACAATATTCCTAGGAGCTTTCATTTTGAATCTCTTTCTGAAGGTGATTGATGGATTCTTCCAATATTTATTTTACCTTCTGGTTCTAGAATATCAAGGCAGCTTTCCTTGATAATTTCATGAAGGAGATGATGTCTAGGCTCTTTTCTTGATCATGGCTTTCAGATAGTCCCATAATTTTTAAATTGTCTCTCCTGGATCTATTTTCCAGGTCAGTTGTTTTTCCAATGAGATATTTCATATAATTTTTAATTTTTTTCATTTTATTGGTTTTGTTTTGTAATTTCTTGGTTTCTCATAAAGTCGTTAGCTTCCATCTGCTCCATTCTAATTTCTAAAGAACTATTTTCTTCAGTGAGCTTTTGAACCTCCTTTTCCATTTGGCTAATTCTGCTTTTTAAAGCATTATACTCCTCATTGGCTTTTTGGACCTCTTTTGCCATTTGGGTTAGTCTATTTTAAAGGTGTTATTTTCTTCAGCAGTTTTTTGGGTATTCTTTTGCAAGCTGTTGACTCACTTTTCATGATTTTCTTGCATCACTCTCTTTTCTCTTCCTAATTTTTCTGCACCTCTCTTATTTGATTTTCAAAATATTTTTTGAGCTTTTCCATGGCCTGTGACCATTGCATACTTATTTTGGAGGTTTTGGATATAGAAGCCTTGACTTTTATGTCATCCATTCATGGAATGCTTGGTTCTTCCTCATCTGAACGGATGAAGGAAAATAGCTGTTCACCAAGAAAGTAACTTTCTATGGTGTCATGTTTTTGCCCTTTTTTGGTCATTTTCTCAGTCAGTTACTTGACTTTTGAATCCTTTGTTAAGTGGAGGGTATACTCTAGAGTATTGTAGTTTCTCAGTTACTCTAAGATGTCACAGTCAAGAGAGAGGAGTTTAATCCTCTCCTGGCCTGCTCTCTGGTCTGGGAGCAACTACAAACTTTTCTGCCCAGGATCTGCAAGGAGAATTCCCTCTCCACAACCACCACCAGGTCCACTACACCAGCAATCCTCCTCACCCCAGGGCCACCACTCAGGGCAGAGATCCAGATCAGCAGCACAATTACCCCAGGATCTTTAGGCCAAGGGCTCCAAAAATGGATGCTGCTGCTACTGCTGCTGCCACCAGGGCTAAGGGAGGACCCTATTCCTTTCTCACCCAGATAAAAGAGCTTTCTCACTGACCTTTGAAACTGTCTTTGGTGTTTGTGGATTGAGTCATCTGGGAACTGCAGCTGCTGCCCCTGATTCTGTGAAGCCTGCTCTAGTCCTATCCATGCTGCATGGCCAAGGCTGGACTGTGATGAGGTTCAAGACCGGTGCGATAGACATTTCTTGTCGATGTTCCAGGCTGCCTTGGGCTAGAAATCTCTTTCACTCTATCGTTTTGTGACTTCTGTTGCTCTAGAATTTGTTTAGAGTTATTTTTTACAGATCTTTTATGAGCTATGGGAACAGTTACAGCAGGTTCATCTTTCTATTCCACCATCTTGGCTCCACCCTCCAAATCCAAAGGTCTTGAGAGAGAACTTGAGAATATCATTCTATCACTTCTTCTGATCACCAGGTGATCACCTGCCTGATGCAAGTTTTTCATAAAGTAATCTTCTTGGCAAATGTACATTTTGCATTTGAACAACATGGCCAGGCCATTGGAGTTCTGCTCTCTGAAGCATAGTGTGAAGGCTTGGCAGTTTAGCTCGAGCAAGGACTTCAGTGTCTGGTACCTTATCCTCCAAGGTGATCCTCAGAATCTTCCTAAGACAGTTCAAATGGAAGCAATTCAGTTTCCTGGCATGGTACTTGTAGACTGTCCATGTGTCACAGGCATACAACAATGAGGTCAGTACAATGGCTCTATAGATCTTTAGTCTGGTAGTCAGTCTAATACATCTTCTCCCCCAAACTTTTCTTTAGAGCCTCTCAAACACTGAACTAGCTCTGGCAATGAGTATGTCAACCTCATTGTCAATGTGTACATCCCTGGAAAGTACAGTACCCAGTTAAGTAAACTTATCCACAACATTCAAAAATTCCCCATTTGTTGTAACCAAAGGTTCCACATATGGATGGTGTGGTGGTGGCTGATGGAGCACCTGTGTTTTCTTGATGTTAATTATTAGGCCAACATTAGCACAGGCAGCAGAGAATTGATCCACACTTTGTTACATCTCAGCTTCAGAGGCTGCATTGAGTGCACAATCATCTGCAAACAAAAAGTCATACATGCACCAACACTCCCTCCACTTTGGTCTTGGCTTGTAGCCTTTACAAACTGAAGAACTTACCATCAGTACGGTAGTTGACTTTGATTCTGTGTTCATCCTCATTGAAAGCATTTGAAAACATGGCTAAAAACATCATGCTAAAAGGCATGGGAGCAAGCACACAACCCTGTTTCACTCCATTGGTGACTGGGAAGGCATGAGAGCATTGTCTACTCTCCAGAACCCAGGCAAACATATCATCATGAAATTGATGTACAATACTGATGAACTTCTCTGAGCAAGCAAATTTTGACATAATTTTCCATACGCCTTCACTACTAACAGTGTCAAAGGCCTTGGTCAGATCTATAAATGTTGTGTACAGACCTCTGTTCTGCTCCTGGCATTTCTCCTGGAGTTGTCAGGCAGCAAACACCATATCAACAGTTCCTCAGCCCTTTCTGAAGCCACACTGGCTCTCAGGTGGATGATCATTTTCCAGGTGAAGGATCAGTCTGTTAAGGAGGACTCTAGCAAGAATCTTGCCAGTAATGACTAAGAGAGAGAAGCCCCATCCCTGTGATTGTCACAGGACAATCTATTCCCCTTGCCTTTACAGAGATGGACAATGGAGGGATTCTTGAACTCCTGGGGGATAACCTCCTCTTGCCATATAACCTGGAAAGTTTCAATCAGCTTTTGTATGAGCAATGACCCCTCCCCCCTTGTAAATCTCAGCTGGAATACAATCAGCACCAGGTGCTTTGACATATGAAAGGAGCCTAATGGCCCTTAAAACCTCTTCTTCAGTTGGAAGTTCAAATAGGAGAGCTTGACTTCAACCTGAGGTAAATGGTCAATGGCCTCAGAATTGATTGATGATGGTCTGTTGAGAACACTATGGAAGTGTTCAGCCCATCTCTTTAGGATCATGTCTTTATCACTAATCAATGTGGCTCCATCAGCACTGAGTAGTTGTGATGCGCCATAGGTTTTTGGTCCATAAATAGTTTTCAGGGAATGATAAAAGTGCTTTGGATTATTACTGTCAGCATAAAACTGAATTTTTTCTGCCTTCTTACTGAGCCAGGAATCCGGCATCTCTCTAAGCTTTGCTTGTAATTTGTTTCTGATGGAATTAAATGCTGCCTTCTTAGAGGTGGATGAACTATCCCACTGGTAAATCCTGTGGAGTTCTCATTTTTTGTTTAGCAGCTTCTGGATTTCCCTATCATTTTCATCAAACCAGTCTTGGTGTTTGCAAGAGTTCTGACCCAGACGAGCAAATGCAGCATTATACACCAAATCTCTGAAAACTACCCACTCCTTTTCTGCTCCACTGTTGCCAACTGTGTGTTGGCTCAACTTCCCCTCCAATTCAGCAACAAATTGTTCATGCTCAGAGAAGTGCTCTAATTTGTTGACATTAATTCTTCTGGTACTCATTTTGCCTTGGGGGTGATGCTTTTGATGAATGAGAATATTTAACTTGAAAAGCATAAGTCTATGATCAGTCCAGCACTCTGCACTACACAATGCCTTTGTCACTCTCATATCTTGTCTGTCTTTTTTCCTTACAATCACATAATCTATTAGATGCCAGTGTTTGCTGCAAGGGTGCATCCATGAAATTTTATTGTGTTTAGGTAAATGAAAAACAGCATTGGTGATGAGAAGGTCATGTGAGCACACGTCTTCAGTAGTAAATGACCATTGCTGTTGCTGTTTCCAACTCCATTTCTCCCTAGGACTCCCTGCCAAATCTGGTAGTCTGGGCATACTCTAGCATTAAAGTCACCCAGAATGATAAGCTTGTCCTCTTTTGGCACATTGATGATAAGTGTCTCTAGGTCTTCATAAAATTTTTCTTTGACCTCATCAAGATTCGTCATGGTGGGAGCATAGGCACTGATGATGCTGGCATGGCAATTTCCTGAAAGTGGAAATTGCATTGTCATGAGCTTGTCATTCACTGCCTCTGGCAGGCATACCGGCTTGCTGACAAGGTTAGTTCTGATTGCAAAACTTATACCAGCTTCAGGACGTTCCCCTTCACTGCAGCCGCTCCAGAAAAATGTGTATCCAGCTCCAACTTCAGTTAACTGACCTTCATTTGCCAGTCTTGTTTCACTCAAGGCTGCTATTTGGATGTAATACCTGTTAAGGTCTCTTGCAACAAGAGCAGTTCATCTTTCATGTCTACTGGATTTTGTATTGTCTATAATTGTGTGAACACATGCCAATGGTGAGTGGAATCATCTTTGCATATGTTTTTGTGCATTTTGTACATTTTTTTGTGTTTCAACTGCATAGTGGGATTCCCCACCTGCCACAGTAATCAGGCCAGGATTGGGTAAGCAGGCAATTCTTAGGGCACCTTTTCTAGCTGAGCAATGGGATCCTTAAAAGGCTGTTCAGACACCCAGGGGGCTGCCAAGTCCCACTGCTGCTTCCACTGAGAAACAACCTTACGACTTGGGCTACCTGCGTGCAGGGTCGTGACTACAGTTCCCAGTGTATCTGCACCCCCTGCTTCATCATTTGCCTGTTGCCACAGGACACTGAGGCATAACAGTGAAATGGTATGGGTGATGTCTTTTGATTCATGTGTAAATCGGATTTAAGTGAGGCAGAGTTGCACAAAGTCTTCAGCCTCACTCTTGCCTCCAGAGTAATCATAATCCAGTTGCAGGACAGAGTCAAGATGATTGGTGATGGCTGAGGATGTAGTGGATGACCTTGGCATCTTTGGTGTCTAACCAAGCTCTAAGCACTCTACATCACCTGCTTCAGCTGCCTTCATGGCCTTTGGAACAAATTGTTCTCATCTGCCCATTCCACTAGGGGAAGTCTTCACATACTTGAGGTAGACACCCTTCTAACTTACCAATGGATTTGGGACCCCTTGGTTACCTTCAACCTGGTTTGATCTGTCTTCCAAAATGGTTTACCAGGATGTGCCCATTATTCATGCTGTAGCTTCTTGGAGCCCTAGGTGAGAATTGGATGGAGCAGGTGGATACCAAAGGTGAAAGAAGTCCTGCAAAGGAATGATCAGCCATCACACCTAAGGTACTGGTCTTCCTTGAACATACCCTACCACCCAGGGTAGGCATTGCAGATGGATCCCCAACCACATCCAAATACATTGAAGTCATGACTTATGTTCACCTAGCTTGTATCAGTTTAGTTATACATATATTTGATCCCTCACAAAAGGAAAAAGGAAAAGAATCTATATGTTCTAAAATGTTTACAGCAGCTCTCTTTGTGGTGGCAAAGAACTGGAAACTGCAGGGATGTCCATCACTTGGGGAATGACTGAACAAGTTGTGATATATGTTTGTGATGGAATACCATTGTGCTATAAGAAATGATGAGCTCTATTATCTTAGAAAACCATGGAAACACTAGCACAAAATAATGAAGAAAAAAATGAGCAGAACCAGAAAAACACTGTATAGAGTAACAGCAATGTTGTTTTTAAGAACGACTTTGAATAAGTTATTTTGACAATTATAAATACCCAAAGTAACTATAAAGGACATATGGAGAAAAATACATCCAAAAAAAGAATTGATAAATAAAAATAGGTATAGAATAATTTTACAAATATATACCTATTTGTGGCTAATGGTAGCCATCTTTAGGGCAGGGGGGAGAAAACAAAAAAATTACATGAAAATTTTGTTGTATATTTGAAAGGAATATTAAGTTTTGCAGAATAGATTTCCAGTTTCATGTTCAATCATCTTTTTTATTGTACCATGTAATAGAAATGTTTGTTTAAAATAAAAATTAAATGAATTAAAATAAAAATTAAATTTAATTAATTGAAAATAAAATCCAATTTAATAAATTTAACTAAAAATTAAATACGTTAAAAATAAAATTTAATAATATTCAAAAAAGAGAAGAAAAATAATTGTAATAGTGTTGGCAAAATGCCATCCCATTCCATGAATGAATTGTTTTAGTTAATGCCTCAGTTGGTCAGTTTCCATGTGCTTATAGTGTACTAAGCGTGATGTTAGAATTTTCTCTTCACCAAAGATATAGTATACTCATTCTACTTAGGCAGCTGAAAATAATGTCAGGCTAAGCTTTAGTGAGGCTTTCCACCTTTCTTGGTCACCTACAAGGAGACTGCCGTGCTCCCATCACCTTCTTCCTGCCGTCTCTTTTCTCCATTAAAGCAGAAAAAATCAGAGTCAAGCATTCTAATGCAGGGATTATTAGTTGTGAAGGCCTTTCAAGAGCACTTTCCCCCATCATAATAATCAACATTTTTCCTGCTAGCAACCTTGACCTGTTTTTATTTCCTTCCTACGTGAGAAGTTCTGGTTCTCACCTCTCTCTCTTGATCAATAGCTTAGTTGAATGTCTGGAAAAATAAAACAGTCACTCAATTTTTTTCCATAGCAACCATCTCAGATCCACTGCCTCTCTGATGTAAATTCCCCTTATATTTAAACTGCTACTTTCTAACTGCAACTGTTTAAAAATATTATATGGTTCTTTATGGTCAACTTATAGGATTTTCAAGAACAAATTTGATTACAGAGGATTTCTGTCTGAAGTGCTAATTTTAGAACCTAATTCTCCACTACTAGAAATTATTCTACTATAATTCCACTCTCAGATTTGGCACAGTTTGGCTGATACATTTAGATAGGTCTCATTTTAGTAGCCTTTAGGTGAATGGCATAGTACAAAAGATGTCAGGGAAAGTACACCTAAAGCAATGAATTATGGGGGAATAAGATCTGTGAATGTTTGATTTACTAAAAAAGGAAGCAGTAAAAGTATCAGAGTAATGTTGAAGAGGAAGACCAATACCTTTTAAAACTTTCAGGAAGATAGATTGATCTTTTGTTTGCTTAAATTCTGAGCATAATTTTATTCTAACCTTATATGATATATATATAGATATATTGTGTATATATATGTATACACGTATACATATGTATGAATGTATGCATGTATGTACATATGTGGGCAGTTGAGTGGCACAGCAGATACAGTACCAGGTCTGGAATCAGGAAAACTTGAGTTCAAATCTAGCCTCAGTCACTTACTAGCTGTGTGATACTAGCTAAGTCACTTAACCCTTTTGCCTCAGTTTTTTCATCTGTAAAATGAGTTAGAGAAGGAAATGGCAAACCACTCCAGTATCTTTGCCAAGACTCAAATGGATTGATGAAGAGTCAGACATGGATAAAACAATTGAACAACAATACATACATGTGTACATTTGTAAAAATTCTAAAACAGTAATTTACCATAATGCCCTATGGGAAAAGCATATATATATATATATATATATATTATATATATATATATATGTGTGTGTGTGTGTGTGTGTATACATATATGTATGTGTGTATGTATAGGAAAAGGTCAATAGATATCTATATCTATATGTAAAACCCCTCAACTCCAATTAATGTAACTAAGAAGATATTTGAGCCAGAAACGCCTCAAGGTCGCATATGGCCCTCTAGGTCTTCAAGTGCAACCCTTTGATTGAATTCAAACTTCACAAAATAAATCCCTTTAATAAAAAGATTGGTTCCGTAAAAATGCCCAAGATCACACAGATAGTGTCTGAGGCTGGGATTTGAACTCTAATTACTGTGCCACCTAGCTAGAGTACAGACAAGGGACTTGACTAGAATCACATAGCAACCCAAACATGAAGCTCGAAATTGAACCTGGACTTCCATGTTATCATAGGCCAAGGCTTAATTTCTTAATGCATTTTTTTTTTTGAAATTGCAAGAGGATTCTAGGAAGATGGTGGAGTAGGTCAGAAAACTTTCAGCTTTCCAAACTTCCTGGATGAAAAAAAGAAAAGACAGAATATCGCATGAGAGGGAGTGTAAAGCAGCAGAAATAAGCAAAAGTTAGGGTAAAGCAGTTGTTCTCTTAAGACAACTTGAGAAGAACCCAGAAAAGACCTGACCTCCAGAGGTGGCAGGTTCAGCCGGAGTGAAGAACAAACACCCTCCAGGCTGACTCTGCAGAATCAACAAACCATAAGCCCTGGGGGCAGCTAGGGTGGAGAGGCAGCCTCAGCCTCAGAAACTGTCATCTCACCTACCATGTGGGCATCTGATAGCTGAAAGAGGAGTGAAGGACCTTCCACGATTGGCCAAGGTAGCTGTGCTGACTAGACACTGCCCAGGCTGTGGCTGAGGGAAAGAAGGAGCTAGTGCATACCTGGTGAGTGTAGCAGTTGTCTGTGGACCCTTGCAGGAGAGCTGAGTCCCTGGTTCCAGTTTCCGGGTAGAGAAGACAACTATGCTTTGCAGCCACCTGAGGGATGGCAGGGAACTAGATCACTTACTGAACAATGTGGCTGGGGGCCCTAGCTGTGTTTTAGGAGTAGAGAGCCGAGCCCAAGGTTGGGTCCCAGGACAGACCTCAGAAAATAATAGTAAGAAGGATCTGAGACTTGGAGTATCATTCCCCATATCTTGGGACTATATGTTTATTACATTAATGGATGCTTAAAACAAAATAAAACAAAAACTACATAAATAAAAATGAGTAAGCAAAGGAGAGAGAACCCATATCATAGACAGGTATTATCTATGATCTGGGTTTATACTCAGAGGAAGATAATGGAGCTAAAAAAGCCCCTCCTTTTTTCATTGAGAAACATCAAATTTCGATCCTAACCCTAACCCTAATGAAAAAAGATTTCTTAGAAGAACATAAAGCACTTTTAAAATCAAATAAAAGAAATCAAGGAAAAAATAGGGAAAAAATAAGAGCAATTCAACAAAACCAAGAAAATTATGGAAAGAAAATCAACCAACTTGAAATAGAGAATTAAAAACTTACAGAAGTGAATAATTCCTTGAAAACTAGAATTGGGCGAAAGGAAACTAATGACATTCTAAGACACCAAGAAATAGTAAAATAAAATCAAAAGAATGAAAATATAGAAAAGATGAAACCTCACCAGAAAAACAACTGATTTTGAAAACAGATCAAGAAGAGATAATATACGAATAGTCAGATTACCTGAAAATTATGATTAAAAAAGAATTTTGATACAATATTACAAGAAATTATCAAGGAAAACTACCCTGAAGTTCTAGAATAAGAAGGCAAAGCAGAAATAGAAAAAAATTCAGTAATCACCACCTGAAAGAGAACCCAGGAGCAAAACTTAGAGAAATATCATAGTCAAGTTTCAAAGTTCCCAGGTTAAGGAAAAATACTGGAAGTAACAAAAAAAAAAAACAATTTAAATATCATGAAACTACAATAAGAATCACACAAGAACTAACATCTACTATATAGGAGGACTGTAAGTCTCAGAATACTATATTTCATACAGCAAAAGAGTTCGGGTTATGACCAAGGATAACTTACCCAGCAAAGTTAACTATAATTCTGAATGAAAAAAAAGTGGGGCACTTAACAAATTGAAAGACTTTCAGGTATTTGTGCCCAAAACAGCAGAACTTACGGGAAACTAAGACAAGCAGTGACTTGCCCAAGGTCATGCACCTAGTGAGTGTCTGAGGTCATATTTGAACTCATAAAAGAGAAGTCTTTGTAACTCCAGCCCTGGCACTCTATCCATTGAATCACTTAGCTTCCTCCATGCTCTGTATTATATTGAAATGGTCATTCCCTCCAAGTTACTATAATTTTTCACACTCTGTCATGGTTTTCTTCTTCGTCATACACTTCAGCAATGTTAATCATTCTTCACATCAGGAAATAGGAGGATATTATTGCCTCATTTTTGTTAATCAGTAATTAAGGCAAAGATGCCCTTCAGGTCACACAAGCAATCACTGTCATAACTGAGATTAGCACTCATAATTTCCTAGAAATAAATCTTATCCACAAAATATATCTAATCCCTTTTTGTATTTAAATTTCATAAACTATACAAATTACAACATACCACATTTTTTATCTATAAGTTATAGGCTTCTAAGAGCAATTTTACTCTGAAAATATGTGGTTCATGGGACTTTTACAATCACCTACTCATTAATTAAACTTTACATAAAATCAATTTTTTTGAGTAGTTATATATTGGCTTGTTAGGCAATAGTTTTTTGATAAATTTTCAGCAGACAATTTTGCCATCCTAATGAACTCAGGGTATTAGAAATCACAAGACAAAATTTCAAATGTCATTTTCAATTTTGATTCTCATTTAAAAGATGTCAAAGGAAAATGTGGATAGGAACCTTCTGAGCAATAAAAGACACATCCCAGATGGCTATTCTTTGTTGGGAGGGGGAGCCAATCACCGTCTTTTTCATAATTATGAATACACTGCCAGGGCTTATACAAACATTTATATGATGTGAATAAGTCATAGAATCTACGCATAAGCCCTGAAAGAAATCACTTAGTAGTGAAGAAAATTTTCTAATAAAAATTATATGACTCCCAACACTGATTTCATGTTTCCTTTTCATTTCTCTTTGCTCTGCATTTCTGATACTTCTGGAGTCTTTTTCCACTGCTCCAGAAACCCTGTCACCCTGAAAACTCATTGCACTCCCAGAGTTCACACACTGGAAGTACCCTCTGCCCCTTTAGGTCTCTGTCTCTCTCTCTCTCTCTCTCTCTCTCTCTCTCTCTCTCTCTCTCTCTCTCTCTCTCTCTCTCTCTCTCTCTCTCTCTCTTTCTCTCTTCCTCTTTCTGATTGGCTAGTTCTTCCCAGAACCTCCAATTTAAGAAATGGATTTAGGTCAAAGAGGAAATAACATATACACTCAGTTGAGTATAGAAATATATCTCCCTACGGGAAGTAGGAAAGGAATAGGATAAAAGAAAGATGTGGGACTGATAGAAGAGAGGGCAGATATGGGGGATGTGGTGGTCAGAAGCAAAACACTTTTGAGGAGGGAAAGGGTGAAAGGAAAGAGAGAAGGATAAACAGGGGAAACAGAATGTAAGAAAACATTGTAATCATAACTGAAAAAATTACAGCAAGTTTCTCTGATAAAGCCCTCATTTCTCAAATATATAGAAAACAGGGTCAAATTTATAATACCAGTTATTCCCCAATTGATAAACAGTCAAAGGATATGAACAGGCAGTTTTCAGATGAAGAAATTGAAACTATCTATAGTCGGATAAAAAAATGCTCCAAATCACTATTGATTAGAGAAATTCACATTTTAAAAGTCTTGAGGTACTACCTATCAGATTGGCTAATAGGACAGAAAAAAGGAAATGACAAATTTTGGAGGGAATGTAAGAAAATTGGAACACTGAAGCATTGGTGGAGTTGTGAAGTGAGATCAGTTTGGAACTATGCCCAAAAGACTTTAAAACCATGTGTATCTTTTGACTAGGTTTATATCCCACAGAATTTTTAAAAAGGAAAAGATCTATTTAAACAAAAATATTTATAGCAGCTCTTTTTGTGATGGCAAAGAATTGGAAATTGAAGGAATGCCCATCAATTGGGAATGACTGAACAAGGTGTGGTTTTTGCTGGAATACTATTGTGCTATAAGAAATACAGGATTGTTTGAGGGAAACCTGGGGTAATTTACATGAACTGATGTAAAGCAGAACTAAAAGGACATTGTACAGAGGAATAGCTATGTTGTATGATGCTCAATCATAAATGATTTAGCTATCCTCAGCAATGCAATGATCCAAGACAATCCCAAGGGACTTCTAATGAAAAATGCTATCCATCTTCAGAGAAAGAACAGATTGAGACAAAAATATTGATCAAAACAAATTTTTTTTAAATCTTACTTTTTTGGTGTGTTTTTTTTCAGTTTCTTTTCTTTCACACCATGACCAATGTGGAAAAATGCTTTGCTTGACTGCACATGTACAACCCATATAAAATTGCTTGCCTTTTCAATGACACGGGAGGGGAGGGAGGGACTGAATTTGGAAATCAAATTTTAAAAAGTGAATGTTAAAAACTTATTACTTATAGTTAGAAAAATCAAATATCTAAATAAAGGAAAAATATATAAATTACATAAAGACTAATAATTAAATATATGACTGCAGATCGCTGAAGAATTAACAATGAATACCACTCACAGGGCAATGATGACTGTGAGAAGGTTGAAACACAAAGCAAATGAGGAAGCAATTATTCATAACCGTAGAGCTTACTATATGCTAGACTCTGAGCTAAGCACTGAGGATACAAGGGCAAAACTGAAAAACTAGAGTGAGAAGCAGAGTACGATCTACTGGAGTGGGTAGGAGAGGATAGAATGAAGAATGATTGTAAGGTGGCCAGCCTTGCTAAAGAAAAGAGCCACCTTTTCACCAGAGGCTCAAGTAAAGGAATGGCAAATATATATATATATATATATATATATATATATATATATATATATATATATATATATATATACACATGTATGTGTGTGTGTGTATATATATATATATATACATGTATGTGTGTGTATATATATATATGAATAAAACTATTATTGTCCTTCAACATTCTTCCCTTCTTTCTATCCCTTTACCTGGAAGCCCTAAAGTTTTCCATAGACAAGAAATCAAAACCATCTTGAGTAGCCAGGTAAAGTTTTTATTATAAAGTCCTGTATGAGATGATACGAGGTTGCAGCTTAAGAGAGAGAACAGAGTTTGATATATATTGAGACATTGACATAGGGATGATAACTGAACCCATGTGAGCTGATGAGATCATTAAATGAAATAGTATAGAGGAAATATAGATTAGAAGTGGGGAAAGGTAAAGGAATAAGTACTTACATCGTACCTACTTTGTGCCAGGCACTATGCTAAGTGCTTTACAAATATTATTTCACTTGATCCTTACGACAATCCAACAAGATAAATGCTATTATTATCTCCATTTCGCAGTTAAGTAAACTATTTTATATATTAAATATGCACACAGTAGATGTGTTTATGCACATTTTTGGTTGAAGTATAAGTATGAGATACCTTTAAAGAAGCGCTTAAGAATTATACAAAAATGTCTTTAAGAAGCTTAGCCTGTGATATTCCAGAGCACTAGAACTAAGTGAGGGATGGGAAAAGTTCCTTGTAGAAGGGCAATTAAGGATTTTATAGATTAAAAGTAATGACAATACCCATTAAACAGCTGAACAGGGGATTAAGTAAAGGGGATATTTGAAACTTAGTGAGAATTGGCCAAGAAGGGATTCTCGACCTGAATTCCTTGACATCTGATACCTCCAGGCCTAGGAATTGTGGTTTAGCATGCTTAGCAAAGACACATAGGGCACACGCACATATAACCAAGAGAATTAGTTTATATCCAGTCTTGACTGCAAGAAGCTTATTTATTCCTGGGGTTTGGGACACATGTTAATGCAAAGGCAAACACCTTAAATATGATTTCATGCTCCCACGGTTGAAAGCAATGCCAGCAGATTTGTAAGGGTCAGGGTTTATCCCCTCCCCCAGCTAATCACAGAGGGCCTGGGAACCAGATTTGAATCAAACGACTAATCAAAAGGAAATTGTATATGAATGAATTCTGGAATATGGAGTTCATTCCTACTGGCTTGAAGTTGATTTTCTTGAGATACCTAATATCTCACACATATGTAGAATTTCTTCCCAACAGTCGAACTGGCCCGGATTTTTCTGGTTTGTGCCCATGTGTGTAATGCTCTCCTTCCTCATCTCTGCCTACTGACATCCTTTTAGTCTCAATTTATACCTCATCTTCTACAAGAAGCCATCCCCAACTCCTCTTAATTCCAATGTCTCTTTTTTAATTATTTCCAGTTTATTCTGTACATGGCTTGTTTAAACAGGTTTTTTTTTTTTTTTTGCTTGCTCTATCTCTCCTTGTGAACTACTTCAGGGAAATAGACTGTCTTTCCCCCACCTTTTTGTATTCCCAGCACCCAGCCCAGTACCTGGCACATAGTAGGTACTTCACAAATACTTATTAACTGACCAGTTTGGAGTCTGAAGGTCTTCATTTGTATCTTCTCTGCCATTTATTACCCACCTGCATGACCTGGGCTAGACTCTCTGGCCCTCAGTTCCCACATTTGAAAAATGAACGGGTTGAACTAGATAACCTCTAACATCCCTTCCAGTAGTAGCTCCATCTATAAACTAGTCTGTGAAGTAGTTGGAATAAATGGTTTTATACTAATTTTATAGATGTAGAAGCTGTGTTAGAGGGGTTGATTTGCCCAGCTATTTAGGGGAAGAACCAAGATTTGAGTGCAGCTCTTAGAACACCACTTCCATATCTACTATACCATTATAGCTCCACTGGACAGAGTATGTCCAGCTGCACCCCAACCCCTGAAGGACTTCCAAAGATCTTGAAGGAGAGAAGGAGAGGGAAGGAGGGAGGAGGGAATATTTATTAAGCACCTACTCTACACCAAACATTGTACTAAATGCTTTACAAAATTAGTATCTGATTTGTACAACAATCCTGTGCTACTATGATCCTCATGTTACAGTTGAATAAACTGAGGCAGACAGGTTAAGTGACTTACTCAGAGTCACACAGCTAGGGAGTATCTGAGGTTGAATTTAAATTCAGGCGTTCCAAACTCCAGGTCCAGAGCTTATGCCCCTTGTACCACTTAGCTCCTTCTAGGAGAGTCATGAACACCAAAAAAAGAAGTTCTATACTTAAAAACTGAAATATCTGCTCTTGTTTGTTCATTTAAACTTAGAGAAGAGAAAACTGAGGAGCAGTTTAAAGAAACATATCTATAGAAATACATGTATTTCCATAGATACATATTTCTATTTTTCTATACATATATATGAAAACCTGTGAAAAGAATGGTACCCAGTTATTTACCATCTTCACTGAGAAAAAAGCAAGAAATAAAGGACTTAAGCTATAAATAAAGGATTTAGGTTAGACATAAGGAAAAATTTCTTGACAACTAAAATTGTTTAAACATCAGTATGAGTTACCCTGGGAAGCTGAACAAGGCAGAAGGTAGTAGGTGACAGGAAGGGGTAAATCTCTTATCTCTTGGTCTTGGAAAATTGGGTTATAGTGGAATAGTCACTAGGTTGTAGATCCAGCCCTGCCACAAACTGTTACCTCAGACAAAAATTTTAAATTCTATGGGCCTCAGTTTCTCCATCTGTAAAATAATCAGTTTCTATTACTTGTTCTAAGATCCCTTCCAATTCTCACATACTATGATTCTGAAATAGGATTCTCATCTGTCTTGGAACACTGAATATATGTTCCAAAAACAACCCAAATTTTACAATAAGTTATAGTAAACACCTCCAAAAACAAAAAGAAAAAAATCAGACTTCTTCTCTGGTACAAAGGGAGGGTAAAAATTTTACGCAGATTTTCCATATCACAGGAGCACCATGTCCTTAACCCCTGTGATATCGAAGAGATAGTCAATGTTTATTGGAGAGAAGTGACTAGGGAAGAGAGCTGTGTGCTAGGCAGACACTGACATGGTTAGTGGGGTCAGCCCAAGTAGGCAGTTACACTTTTTCTAGGGCACAGAGGCAGGTCAGATAGTATGATGCCCATGCTGGCTACGCCCTGATATTGTAGTAGATAACTGAAGGAGAGGAAATATGGGCTGAGGTTTGTTAAATGTAGAAAGTTGAGATGAGCGTTGACCTTCCCTCCAATATACAATATTTCTGACCCATGACAAGTCCTCAAGATGAATGGATTAACTCCTTCAGGAAAGGGAGGCTGGCCTATAGAGTGGGGTCTCTAATTTATGAGGAGAGATGATCAGTGCCAAGACATATGGAAAGATACCTATATTATCTAGACATTGACAAACCTCTGAATGACTGAATGCCGAAAGGATGACCTAAGGTGATAGGGACAGAAAAAGATGAGACTAGAGGGTGTTCAATTACTTTCTACAACCTATAATTTTATTATCATTGTTACTTACAGTTTTGAACTGAAATGTTTGAGGAATTCATTTGCACAGTTACCATTGTACAGGATCTCATTTCAGAGTTGTTACCAGTTAGAGTGGGAAAACAGAAAATATTAGTGATGAAAATTATACAGTATTACTATCATCATAATATTAAGTAACATATTCTGTTAGAACTCAAAGATTCAGGCACGTTCCACATTTTGCCAATCACTTCTGGGCATATCAGATACACTAATAGTCCTAGAAATAGAACAAGGTGACTGGGTCTAAATCCTAGACAGTGAGTTACATAGCAGGGTACTGTTTCTTCCCCCTGAAGACTACCTGCTACCTATTTGGTCTTATTTTCTTCCCTGGCCTGAGCTAACACTGATATTTGATCATCCATCCATTTTTACTCAACAAATAAATTTTTTTGAATGTTCATTATGGTAAGGCCCTCCTCTTGCTTACAATTCAGGCACAACTCACCAAAGGATCTAATAATTGGCCTTTACATCCCTTTCCCAAGACCTCAAATTAATAGAGACCAAAGTGAAAAGGGGTATGCATTAGGAGGGGATAGGAGTGGAGGTCAATGGAAATAATGTTTAGTGTGACACATCTCCCTCTAATAAACTCTTACTCATTTCTAAAACATGGACGATTATTCCTGCTGCACTTATCTCAGAGGGATAAGTGTTTGGGAGGAAAGTGCTTTGCAAACTACAAAGCCCCATAGAAAAGTAATCCCTTAGCAGGCATTTAAAGTCCCCTGAAGTTCTAGGAGGCAGAACAGGCAGAAAAAATGCTTAGCATAAAGGTCTAGAAAAGGGCTGCCCAGTTTCATAAGTGATAGCAAATGTCTTTGCAGTTCATAGAGATAAGGAAGCAGAGGTCCAGAGATGTAACTTACCCAATATCACCCAACTAGGTAAGACATTAGATTTAGGGTCAAGACACTTGATTCTGGTTCTTTCTCACGAACTAATCTGGAGCTAGTGTCCTTATGTAAGGTACTTCTAGTGTCCTTATTTGAGGTACTTACAGAGTCCTTATGTGAGGTACTTATAGTGTCCTTATGTTAGGTACTTGTCATGCCTACACTGTCAGGAAGAGGCTTGACATAGTGGGTGCTCAATAAACTTTTATAAGAGGAATGAAAAAAGATGAATGATCAAATACTGTGCAGAAAGATTTCCTACAATGTAAAAAGACTGAAATGATAAGAACTCACTATTATATTCACTATAAAACTTCTGGGAAAATTGGATAGCAGTATGGGAGAAATTAAATTTATACCAACACCATACCTTGTCTATAGATTTCCAAAGTGAATGATACCACCTCCTGGTGGGTGCTGGAAAGTTGGGGAGGAGTAGTAGCCTTGAGTGCAATGTGGGGGCGGGGGGAGAGGGGTGGTAGAAGCATAAGAAAAGACAAGAAAATTTAGAAAACTACTCCTGTATGTTTCATCTGTTGTATATCAGAGTTAAAATCATAGTGATTGCATTATTTTCCAAATAAATAAACAAAATGCAAGTTATCGTCCATCAACAGTCAAATCTGAGACCAGTCTTAATAAGCAAGTGTTGGTAGGCAGTGTCAGGAAGTCCAGCATGCAATGGTAGGAATATATGCATGCAATGACTTGTTTACAGTATGATGCTATACAGTTACATGATGCAATACGGTATCATCAAAATTTTAATGCAGGAAAGAACCCACAAATTTATACCAAATTATTAAATTTAAGATACTTTACTTTTTAAAAAGAATTTTTTTTGAAATGACACCAATTTCAAAAAAAACCCTTAAAGGGTTAAAGAAAGTAGATTTCCAGGGAGGTGTTGAGTAATTTTTTTTAAAGGCGAAGGTAGACCAAATAAGTTTGGGAACCTCCAAATAGATAATGTGACCTAGATATAAAAGACCATGTACTAAACAAATTAGAGAAACCTGGAAAAATGAGCAGATGCATGGATAGGAGAAAAGTTCATGACTAAATAAGAAATAGAAGATAAAATGTATAATTTTGATCATACACAATTACATAGTTTTTGCATTAACAAATATGATAAAGCTAAGATTGCAAGGGAAATAATTAACTACGAATTGGCTTTGCAGCAATATTCTTGGATAAAGGTTCCAAGATAAATAAGAAACTGACTCTTATAAGCTCACTTTTCAATATGAACAAAAAAGAAATTGAAGGGAATGGGAAATTAACTAGTCCTAACCATATACTCCAAGAAACATTTATTAGACATGTGCAAGGCATTTTGCTAGAAGTTAGAGATACAAAGATAAAATAAAAAATAGTCACTGCTCTCAAGAAGCTTACATTCATATAGAGGGACATAATAAGCAAACAGGTAAGTGTGTGTGTTATTGTTTGTCCTTGGTTCTGGAAGACAGCCAATGGTACCAGGAGGGTGATGTCTTGACTTCCCTGTGAATTGGATTTAAGTGAGGTAAAGCTGTGCAAAGCTATCAGCCGCACTCTATTCTCCAGAATTATTGTAGTCTAGGGGTAAGACATGGTTCAGGGTGACTAGTGATGGCCACGGATGCAGTGGGAGACCCTGAACTTTTTAAGCTAAGGTCTTTCCCAGGAATCAGTTTGTCTGAGGCAACACCCATTCAGTGATTAAAAGACTAGGTAAGAACTGAGGCAAAAGAACCTAGTTTGACTTCCCAAAAGAATCAATCCAGGAGGGACAGACTCTCAGGGTTTCTGGCCAGAAGAAAAACAACTGCTAATTTACACTCACTCTGAGCCATCCAAACTCAAACAATATCCAAGGGAGGTTTGGGCTAGGACCTATTATTGGCCAATGAAGTGAGAGTGATTTGAGTTAAAAGACATAGTCCAGTAGCTGCATTTAATCTCAATGGACTTTATCAAACCCTGGTTAACCAGAGCTATATTTCAAGAAATCACAAATGGAAACTACATGGTCCAAAATCATCAATTGTCCTAGTTTTTTTTTTTTTTAAAAAAAAAGAAAGAAAGAAAGCAATGATAGAATAAATGAATAGGGGAAGAAAAAATCTAGCCCCCAAACCTCAAGATATCTTGGAAAGTATAAATAATCATATTTCCCTTGTGGGCAGAGGGAGGAGGAAGAAGAAGGGATCAGTATTACTGGCTGAGCAAACAAATTAGCCAGCTCTCTGGAGGCTTTACATAGCCTCCAGAATGAATGAATTCCAACATTTCTAACACAAGAGACAGTCCAGTTTTCAGAACTTCCTATGGAAATGGAGAAGAAAGCGAGATCACTCTCTTCCCTGGGACATTAACAATGCTATTCCAGAGTTCATCAGTTTAAGAGAAATCAAGATATGACTAATAAGCAGAAACACATTTCTGATGAGCATAAAGAGAGAAATGTGGTCACTAGAGGGAGGAGGCTCCTTTAAACAATGTGATGATCTATGACAGCACAGAAAAGAGCACGCTATGGAGAGGGGCAGACCCCAGAAATTCAGCTGAACAACTTTCTAAGAAGAGATGCTGCACCCAACAGGAGATGCATGAGAACTCTACAAAGAAAGTACTTCAGTACAAGTAGTTTTGAGTTACTTTTGCTAGATCGGGATCCTATGACATGGGTCTCACTAACATTGTAACATTTTCAGCTTACCTTTCCAATATGTATTTGTGGGAAAGTGGGTCCTGTGCTTCTTTGGGGGAATATTTTGTAGCAATTTTTTCATTGTGGGATTATAGTAATCATCTTTGCTAAGAGCTAGTTATGTCTACTGGCTGATTCTTAATGAGAAGCACACAGGTGAGGGCTTGTGAACCTATAGATTTAGAAGTCTACAAGCTAATCAATGCAGCAATTGTCCTTTGGGGTCCTAACCTGTGAGTGAAATCATAAACTGGGGAAGTACCCCAGAGAGGTGTTACATTATGTAATTTAATTCAGCAAGGCACCAACACAATAAAAAATTATGACTATTTCATAGTTTCAAATAGTATTTCTCAGGCAGGGTGATAAAGGGAAAACAACCAAATACAGTTCTCTCTTCTATAGATTGTTTTGAAAATGTGAATTTATTTCAATGATATTGATATATTAGGAAACAATTTAATCACATCACAAATTTTATACTTGCTTATGCATTATTTAGTTCACTTAGAAACAGCAAGAATGTAGGGGGGAAACAGTACCACTTCACAATAATTCATAAGTGGCAACCCTTCCCCAGTCAAATGCTAGGTCTTTTTTTAAGGAAAAGTACCATATTTATTGTATATCTTCTACTGTAAGAGATATATGATGGGTGGAGGGAGGTTGGTCCATACCCAATCCTTCTACCACAATACTTTCCAGATAGCCCTTTGCCAATCCAGACCTGTAAGAATCAACCAGGCTGTAGCCTGAAACTTCTCACACACTATTTATTGTACTGTTTATGTATTTCTTAACTATTTAACACATATAAACTTGTGCTGCCATTTTTATTAGGTTCCTTTTTTGCTTTAATGTGCTGAAGAAGTTAGTGAGACCCCTAGCCTCATTTTTCTCATAAGCTCTCTGAGTTTTGGTGTATGATTTTCCATAGTGATGTTTTAAAAAATGTAATTAATTTATTTGTTTTCAGTTTTCAATAATCACTTCCATAAGTCTTAAATTTTCTCTTCCTCCCTCTCCCCTCTCTCCCACTCCCCTCCCTCCTTAAGACGGCATGCAATCTTATATGGGTTCTACACATACATTCTTGCTAAACACATTTTCACATTAGTCATGTTGCATAGAAGAGTTAAAATGAAGGGGAGAAACCATGAGAAAAACCACAACAAAACATAACACAAGGGGAAAATAGTCTGCTTCATTCTGTGATCCAATTCCATAGTCTTTCTCTGGATGTGGATGGCATTTTGTCTTAAGAGTCCTTTGGGAATGTTTTAGGTCCTTACATTTACATAATGATTTTTGAGAACAGGTATGTCTCATTATAGCAGAACTGACTGCATGACCTATTTGGGGTTCTGGACAAGCATTCTATATGCTGATTTCAAAGAGCAGACCAAGTGACATTTTCTAGAATAAGTCACCTTAGGTCAGGGGTCCAATTTTTTTCAAAGGCTTCCTCCTACTCTTTCCATACACTTTAGTCTGGACAATTTCATTTCTACAAAAAATTGCAAGTATAGAATAACTCATTCAAAATGATTATCCCTGCACTTAACCTTCAGACCTTCATTTTCAAAGTGCAATTCATCACCGGGCAATTTAATTCCTATATTTGGCATAGGTCCATTGAACACTGGCACTTAGAAGTGGCCTACTGTGATCTTAATGGAACTCACTCCTGGTCATTTTCATTATTTCTTTTGTCCTTCAGGTCTACCATTTGTCCTAAAAGCAAGTTTCATAAGTAAAGAGGTTTCATTTATCCAAGATGACTCTTCCTTCTCTCAAAGGGAAAGGAATTGAATTGCACTGTCAGTTCTGTCCTCTAACTGAAGCATCAGGTTTTCACTTGTGCAGGACTCATCTCTAAGGGTAAGATTATCTTAACCCTTAATTTGGAATCAAAAAGTCTATGTTCCAATCCCATCTTTATCCCCGCCAAAGCAATTTACTCACTTTCTTCACCTGAAATGAGGAGACTGGATGAGATGTGCCTAAAATCTCCTCCAACTATATGTAAATTTCATCTTTTTTTATGGAACTATAAGTTTTTTTTTATTATTTTTGAATAAATTAGCTTTAAGGATTTTCTTCCAGGCTCTGGAATTATTTTCCGTTGTTTCTTTAAAATCCCCAGGCTAGAGTTTGTGATATAAAAATCATACTTCCACAGTCTCTCTATTGAGGATGCAGAAACTTCTCTTTTATTTAATCTAGAAATTTCACTGTGATATGGAGAATTCACAGTCACAATTCTCTGCAAATTCCAATTATTTCTGAGTTGTTCTCTCAGTTCCTTATTGTCCCTCTTTGCCCATTCCTCTATTTCTTTTCAAGTCTTACCCATCCTCCTAAGCCCAATGCAAGCATATTTCCATTAGATATTCCCTGAGGACTCTGGGTTCTATAGACATGTTTCTTCCCCAAGTTCATACTATATTATACTTGTAGCTTGAACCACATCAACTGGAACTTGGCCATATTCTACTTATTATTATAATATATTATAGATGCATTTAAATAATACATACACACATGCATTCATGCATGGAGTTGTGATTTCATTACCACTGAGGAGTCTCCATGTGGAAACTACTCTGATTAATGCAAATTGATAGCTAAATAATAACTTATAGAACCTTGGGGCCTCTAAGAATTTAATCGACTTGCCTGTGATCATAAGGCTACTATGTGTTCAAGAGTGGACTGGAATTCTGATCCTCCTGACTCCCAGGACAACCCTCGATCCATTCGACCATGCTACCTGGCATACTGTGATTTACTACTAATGGTTAATTATCATTAATTCAATATTTTAGTCTCACCTGGGGGAAAGTAAGGCTTATAAACTAGATTTGTACCTATGCTTTTGAACTCTGAGGTAGGAGATTCTGATATTTCTTCTGTATCTTCCACAGGTCTAGCACAGGACTGGGTTTCTCATTCATTTTAAATGTATTTCCTTAGGTAGGCAAGAAGCACAAATCATTCTAATTCTAAAGATGGGAAATAAGAAATTTATCAAAGTTCGAGTCAAAGAAGGGTCAAATCAACAGAATACCATATGCGTATAAGAATCAGAATTTGAGATGTATCTTTTTTTTTTCAGATAATCAATGTTAAGTGACTTGCCCAAGGTCACATAGTAAGTGTCTAAGGCCAGATTTGAACTCAGATCCTTCTGATTCCATGGCTGGTGTTTTACTTAGCTGCCCATTGGTACATATACCTTAAAGTGCCATGGGAGGAGACAGTCAGTTTCTCCTTGTCCTCTCTCCCATTCTTCCCTTTCTTTATTGTCCTCTCCTCTTTCTTTCTCTTTTTTCTTTCTTCCTTCCTTTCCTTCCTCCTTCCTCCTATTTCTCTATGACTCTTTCTTTCTTTGCTTTCATTCTAGTCCTTGAGGGATTAAACCAAACATGTTGAGAGGCACCCCCCTACCCAAAGGCCCACAGACTTCTTTGTCCTAGATGATGTGGTTAATTATTTTTGTAGAATTCACCAGTGTCTTTTTTCAAGCTAAATCTATTTTATTTGGTCTCATAGTTGATTATTACTCTTTCTGTAGTGTCTTTATGGTGAAAGGCATGCATAAAAATTCCACATGAGCTTGACTTGGAAGTCATTCTGAAACCCCAGCTCTAACTAAGTAAACAAGGTGAGAGCAGCCACATAAGAGTTTTAACATAGAAGGACTTGTCAGATAAGCTATAGGTTTAAAAAAATGCATTCTGATATGTGATTCAAAGTTTTATTGCATAATATCCATTTTTAGGAATTAGTCTCCAACAATTAAATTAATGTTACCTAATTCTTGCCAGCATAAACCTCAATGACAAGTAAGTTTTATATAAAAAGGCACACCACTCCTCTATAATACTCGAATTAAAACTTTGCAGATAGTGTAGGTATATTGTTTTTGTTTTTTGTAGGCATTAGTTTTCATAATTTTACTCTAAATTTAATAACCATTGACAAATACATTTGATTCATAAATAAGTAATATTTTTAAAGATTTTATGTGAAACTGCAAACTTTTATTGTAGGTTGAACTGCACCACAGGCAACATGCATATCACAGGATTTATATAATCTGGACTGACCCATGCTATCTCTCCAAGGAAGACTGGCTATGACCAGACAAGTATGCCTGCTACTATCTTCAGAAGACATATTTAGGCTAGAATTGTATCTATTGCTACATGTCAGATATTTGCAGTCGGGAACTCCTAAGGGTTTCTAGACAAAAGTCAGCATATAGGGAGTAGACCCAGCACAGACTGGGAGAGTGACAGTTCACTCTCAGCCAGTTCAGTTTCCTTCCCATCAAAAGATTTGACACAAAAAATAATCATAGATAAGTGAGCAGAGATATTTATTTTGAACAAAGAATACAAAAATAATAAGGGAAGTTGAACAGATTAGTTTAAAAGCTAGAATACACAAGCTTAAAGGAGCTCTGAAACTCACTTAAAAATGGAATCTCAGATCAATCAATTAGAAACCTATTTCACCTGAGAGGTCTCAGGGTGGAAGCACCAAGAATCAAAGGACATGTTCAGGTACTGAACTTACTCACTTGCTTGAAGGCACTGAGAGCTCCTATTAATCATTCAAAGTCTGCCCTTGGACTGCTTTTCCCATCTCTGCTTCTCTTTCCCATAAGTCTCTTAGTCAATCAGAAGTCACATCTCCTTACCTCACATAGATGATATACAGCATCACAGATCTATCTTTTATGGGACCACCAAATACACCTAGGTGAGAGTGGGATTAAACTTCTATTATTTATACCTTGTTACAAACTAGTAATGTCTATTAACTTTACCAAGACAGCAACACAACTGTTCTGCTTGTTTTCATATCCCCCTGTGAATCGTTTTTTCTGCTTCTATGTGTAACACGGGCTTGGTCTCACCCAGGGGCATTGAGATGATGATGAAGATGGAGGATATGGACTGCCCTCCTATTCTGAACATTGGAGTTCAAGGGGCCATCATGTTCCCAGTCATTCTTTGAGATATATTTAAGAAAAATACCTACAACCTTTGAAAATATTTGACTTTGATTAACTGAAGTGACAAGAATTATCTATATATGGGAAAGATTGGGGGTGACCTTGAAATTTTGCACAGAATTTGCTAGTGTCAGTAGAACATTGTGTCTAGCATGTCCAAACCAGTTCAACTCTCAGCAACATGTTAGTCCTAATTAGAACCAATTCTGATTCTAATTAATTGAAACCAGTTGGAACCAATTCTAATCTTGACTTGGTCTGGTCAAGATATTGGCAGAATGCTGCAAATTTATTACACTTTCAACACCTTCTCTGTTCTCTTACAACCCAATATCAGTTGCCTAGTCCCCTGCCCCTCTTCCATACTAGTGCAACTTGACTCTTAGGATGAATCCCTAGAGACAATAATATTCTACCTGAACTCAATTTTCAGTGGTTAACATATTCCATGCCATACCCTCCTCATTCCAGCGAGTCTGAATGAACCCCTCTTTCTAACTATCATTGGTTGAGCTCTGCTCTCCATCTCTCATTTTTCCCCATTCTCTTTAAAATCCACCTTCTCCATTATCCCATTCTAAAGCCACCTACCTTTTCAGTGGATTCTATGGAATGCCTGTTCCATAGGTAACATTTGATTTCACTAAACCTTTTCCTTTGTCATTCCTTCCACTTTATTGCACTGAGTGAGACCTAGCTCCTTCCTGAAAATAGTTTCCCTGGCCACCTTTTTCAGCATTTTTGGCACTTTCACTCACGTAGCCCCAATCCCTCCCCACCCTCCCCTACATTGGGTGTGGTAGGGCATACTCCTTCCCATTTACAGGCTCTCTACCACCATCACTCAATAACCTCTCCTTTAAGGCTCATTCAATCCATATTTATCACCCAATCAAGATTCTTGTAGCTATCTAGAACCCTAGAAAACACTTTACTTGTTTAACTAATTAAGCTTAATTAAGTAACTTATGACTAATTAATTAATGAGTTCAGTGTCTAGCTTAGTCTTTCTCTCATCTTTGATTCCTGCTCTCATACTACAGGACTTCAACATACATATTGACATTTCTCCCGTACATCCTAACCAACCAATTCATCAACTTATTTGTTTCTTATGATATTTCTTCACCCCAATTTATTTACAGAAATCCTCATAAACTTGATTTTGCTGTCACCCACAAATGTGCCACATTCATGCTCAGGAATTCTTAAATTTCTTTATCTAATCACAATCTGTTGTCATTCCACTGTGCCTTCCACATTGTGACCCTTAATCCTGTTCTTTATCCTTGCTATCATCTCCAGTTTTTTCATTCCTTGATTCTTTCCCAGGTTATCATCCTGATACTGGTTCTTCTATATTCCTTTTTCTGTATTTATCTTTTAGTGAACCAGTTCAGTTCTATACTGTTCATTTTTTAATCCTTTAACTCTTTATCATCCTGTCCTGCCAAGCTTCAGTGAGCCTTGAATTCTTATTACCATCCACCCATATGCCCTCACTCTTACTCTTATGCTGCTGAATTAAACTAAAAATGATTGAACTGTGTTGATCAGTTCCACTGGAAATTTATGCTACATAAAGTTAACAGAGTCCTCAGTGGTGATTCTTTTATATTTTCCTAATCAATTCACTATCCCAAAAATATTGAGGTTATTCACAGAGTTTCCTTTTCTTCCCTGTTCCTTATCTCACATTGCTCACATGCGCCTGTCACTTTCTCCTCCACCTTATTGTCACGCGGAAAAGTGTCTCTTCTCCTTGCCAAGAAAACCATCTCTACAGGTAAAAGTGATACCTTTCAAATTTATCTTCTCCAGTGAATTACCTCCTCTATTATTCCAATTTTTTCATCAGTCTTCAATCTTTCCTTGTCTACTGTCTGTTTCTCTACTGTCTATAAATATCTCTCACCCATCATCAAAAAACTCTCTCTGGATCCATTCATCCCTACAGGTTATCATCCTATATCTCTCCTTCCCTTCAAGATAAACTCCTTGAGAAGACAATTTACAATTAGTGCCTTCACTTCCTTTCCTTTTAGTCTTTTCTTAGCTCTCAGCAGTGTGGTTTCCTGCCTCACCATTCAACTGAAACAGCTTTCTCTAACATTTCCTAATTGCCAAACCAAATTGCCTCTTCATAATCTCTGTCGTTCTTGACCTCTCTACAGCCTTTTACAATGTCAATCACTCTCTTCTCTTAAATACCCTCTTTTCTCTAGAGGCTTTCTCCTACTTTTCTTCTTACTGACCATTCCTATTTCTCTTTTGCTGAAACCTAATCCAGATCATGTCACCTAACATTGAGTATTCCCCCAAAGTTTTATCTAGGACCCTCTTTTCTTTCCTTTCTATACTCTCATTTGGAGATCTCATAAGTTCCCATGGATTCAGTTATCATCTTCATACTGATTCTCAGATCTACTGATCTAGTCCTAATGCTTACTCATTATATCCATAGGATTTCTGAATATTTCTATCTACCCTTCAGGGAAACTTTTTTTTTAATGTGTTGTCTCATCTAAATAGGGTTTGAACTGAGAAAAATTTATCACATTTTTCTGCTTGTATCTCTAATACTTAGCATAATACTTAGCAGATAATAAGTGTTTAATAAATATTGTTTTACTCATTCATTAAGAAGACCTACATCCAAGTCCCTTTTGTGGCACTGTCTTTTGTGAGTTTGTCTGACTCTCTGTAAATCGTTTAACCTCTCAGCTGTCTAGGCAATTCTATAAGATCACATGTTGCAGAGAAGGTACCAACATGTATTGATAGAGGAAGTTTTCTTACTCAGAAGTCCCATATACATACTAATGAAACTACACATCCAGCCTCTATCCCTATTGCTACAAATATAATAGAACATATTAATTAAAAAAGATCTTAAAAACATGATAATAGTACAAAAGTTTTTGAGAAAATACAATACATTTATATTAGTAAAACATTAGAAAGCAGAGAAATAAATGAACTTTTCCCTAATATCCTAAGGAGCATTTATTAAAAAAATCATAACTAGCAAGATGTAATGGAAAAACTGCAAAAGTAGCAAGGTAAAATTAGGATGTCCACTTTCATCACTATGATTTAGTATCTTCTAGTTTTTAGCAATAAGATTAGGCAAGAATTGAGGGAATAAACACTGGCAAAAATGAAATGAGAATATCCCTTTTTACAAATGATAAAGTACCCTAGAATTTCGGCCAAAATTTCAACATGAAATAATTTCAAAAAACTTTTCAGGGTACCCACAAAAATTGCTAGCATTTATGCTGCAGAGTAACAAAAAAGGACAAAAACAAAAGCAGGAAAAGATAAAAAAAGAAAAGCAATTCAAAATAGCTATAAAGTATGTAAAATATCTGGAAGTGTTTCAAATATATTCAGGAAATACATGAATACAACTATGAAATACTCTTTACAGAAATTTTTAAAAAGACAATTCCAGCAAAACATGGCATCCTAAGCTACCAAAGTTTAAAAAAAAGCACTATGTCTTTTGGCACAACCTGTGTTAATTTTTCATGGTTGGTCCATGTAAATATAATTACTATGATGGTACTATCTAAATTAATGTGAAACTTTAGTGCCACATCAGGACTTTGCCCACCAAACTACACACCTGTCTACACACCTACTAGAGTAGAAGGGCTCCTGAGGAAAGGGAGTAAGTTTAGTACCAGAATCCCATCATTTGGGCCCATCATCATTGTTAAAATAAAAAATGAATAATTTCAATTACATAGAAGTTCTATAATTAAGACATATAAAGAATGTATAAATGTATAAAAACAAAAACTACACCTCAGTGGATTAATAGTCAAAGAATATAAACAGTTCTCATATGAAGAAACAGAAACAATTTATAACCATTTGAAAAATGTTCCAAAGGACTAATACAGAAACAAAAATTTTAAAAATCCTTAAGTTCTACCTCACATCGATCAGACTGGCAAAGGTGACAAAAGAGGAAAGTAGGAACTGTTGGAGTGGTTATAGGAAAATGAATACACTAATGCACTATGATGGAGATTTAATATTAGGCATAAATACCAAGAAAATCCAGAATAGAAGGAAAGGACTTGTAACTAAAAGAATATTTACAGAAAAAGTATTTTTTTTTTGTATTAGCAGAAAAACCCAGCTGGTCTCTGCACAAACCAACCACCACTACCAGCTCAACCTCAGCACTAGGTAAGATACACCCTCTATAGCCTCCAGCTGCCAGAACCTGAGGCCCCAGCACACAAAGCCAGTAACCAGGCCCCTAACCCCCAGTACAAGAAGTTTGGGACAATGCCCCCAGTACTCCAGAAACACAGATTACCTAGTGTTAGCAAAGAAACAGAAACAAAAACAGTCTCCCTCAAGAAAGTATGGTGTATAAATGCAAGGGAATATTATTGAAATGACAAAATATGATAGATTCAGATAAATGTGGGAGAACCTATAGAAGTGGTCTGAGTGAGATAAGCCAGACCAGAAGAACAATTTATGTAGCTGCAACATCAATAATAAAAAGAAAAACAATTTCAAAAGACTTCAGAACTCCGATCAAAGCAGTGAATGACAGTGATTTCAAAAAACTAATGATGGAACATGTTTCCCACAACTTGAGAGCAAAACAATGTATTGAAGATACAGAATGAGAAATGCATTCCTGGGCATGAGTTGATTTACTTTGCTGGACAGCGCATATTTGTTATAAGGAGGGGTTTCCACTTGAGGAAAGGGGAATGGGAGTGATAGGTTACTGGATAGTGATAAATATGCAAAAATAAGAGCATTAACAATAAAATTTTAAGTCCATAAAAGAAAACAAGGAATACACCAAAATAGGAACACATAAATAAAGTAGTTTTTTTACTATCATGTTAAATTTTGGATAGATTGATTGACAAATGATAGACATATATCTAAAAGAAAATATGCGTAACTGAAGATCATGATTTCTAATATATTTCTCTTTCTTGGACTTTTTGCATGTTGGCATGTTTATATGATTTTTGCAAATATAACAAAGGTAACAAATGATTGCTTTGAAATAAGTGTTGTGATAAGTACAACAAAGTTGCAGGAGCCAATATGATGGAATAAACAGTAAGTCATTTTCACTCTCCCTTATTTACTTTGAAAAACTCAGAAAATACCACCCCAGGAAAAATCCTGGAACAGTGGAGACAGCAGGAAGATGGGGTGCAGAAGTCTTTTAGCTCATGAGGCTAGGGGGATTAACAGGAAAGGTCCCTCTTGCCATGGTTGAAGGAGATCAGTACAGGCTGGCAGGCATCCTAGTAAACCTGCAGCAAGTCCCATCTCAATGGAACAGCAGGAGATCCTGAGTCCCAGCATGGTAGAACAGGCAAGTGCCAACATCAGGACACCCCTACCCCCACTGCATGCCTTGGTATAGCCAGGGGAACCAGCAGACATCAGGATGGAGAACTACTACTTGCTCTAGCTGATGAGTGTTTACTTGTGGCTGAGTCTACTCATGCTGTAGTGCAACCCTGAGTGAGGAGGTGACCTCTAGTGGCTAGACAACCCACACTCCCCCACCCCACCCCAGGAGCTTCATTGTAATCCTGGGGAAATGCAGAAAACCTTACCTGGTCACTGAACACACCAGCCACTACCACCAGTTCCAGCTCAGCACCATATAAGCTACAGCCTCCAGCTGCCAGCACCTAAGGCAGCACACAAAGACAGTATACAGGCCCCTAGCCTCCAGCACAAGAAACTTGGTACAGTGACCCTTGTGCCCCAGAAACACAGATCAATTTTAAAAACCACGAAAAAGGCAAACACCACAAGCAAAAAAAGCAACATAGAAAAACAAAGGCCATAGATTCTTACTATGGGGACAGGGAAAATCAAAACACAAATTCATAAGGGGACAGCAATATCACTATACTTGCATCTGAAACCTCAAAAGGAAATATGAATTGACCTCAAGCCCAAAAAGCCTTCTTGGAAGAGTTAAAGAAGGATTTTAAAAGTCAAATTAGAGAGAAGAAAAATTGAACAATTCCTTTAAAAATACAATTGACAAAAATAGAAAAAAATACATTGAAGAAAACAACTCTTTAAAAAGTCAAATTGGCAAAATGGAAAAGGAGGTACAAAAACTAATTGAAAAAGACAATTCATTAAAAATTAGAATTGGGCAAGTGGAAGCTAATGACTATAAGATGTCAAGAATCAATCAAACAAGTATAACAAGTTTACAAAATTGGAATTTTTAAAAGATTACAACATATCCAAAAGATTATTTATTATAGCTAAGTTAGATAAATACCAGAAATATAAGGAAAATTGTTAGCATGATCACATTTGTACTAAAAAAAAGGTAACAAACATAAATATATGAAGAAAAAGTCCTCAATCACATACTTATTTTGTTAAAAAATGATTTTAAGAATAGGAATGAAAATACCTCTCTTACAGATGATCAAAACATTTATCTTAGACAAAGAGTTAGCCTCATTTAAAATGAAGAACCTTGGGAAGCTTTCCTAGATGGGTCAGAAATGAAGAAAGAATATAATCTTCCCTGTCTTCACTATTACTTGATATAGTACTAGAAATAGTAGCTAATATATAAGACAAAACAGAAGTAAAATAATGGAATCCACATAAACAAAAAGGAAACAAAACTATCTCTATTTCCAGATAATATGATGAAGAATCATAGAGTATGAACAAAAATTTAACCAAGACAATGGCTTTAATAAAGTAGCAGATAAAAATAAAACAATAAAAACCATAAGCATTTCCATATGCTATTAACAAGGAAAAAAACAAGAGGAAGATTATAGATATATGAATTGGTCTAACTATTCTATACAACTTGGAACTATGTAAGAAAGTACACAAATATATTTGCATATTCTTTGATTCAGGGATACCATTATTAGGTTTATACTGCAAGGCAATTAAGAACAGCCAAAAAAGGCATCTATACAAAAATATTCATAGCAGGATTATTTTTGATAATAAGAACATAGAACCAAATTATGTACCTAATTACTAGAAAAGGTTGCATAAATTATAGCATACAAATATAATGACGTATCATTGTGCCATAACCAATGATGAATATTATGAATTCAGAAACATTAAAACACATGTATGAAATTACATGTGGTGAAAAGCAGAACTGAAAGAATAATATACACAATCACAGAAATACACATAAAGAAAATATGAAAAGGTAACAAAATTGTTAAAAATAACAACTCACACTTTTATAATGCTTTATGGTTTACAATATGTCTTTCCATCTATAGGCCTGGGAGGTAATAGCAGCATCTCCTTTCCCCTCCCATTATTTTTTTTTAGCTTATCTCTGTAGAAGACACCAGAGATGGAAATTCTATCCACTAATGTAGATTAATTAATTAATTAATTCTGTCTACTAATGTAGATTAATTAATTAATTAATTAATTAGCTCATCTATAATTTATAGTCATACTGAGTTGCCTCAGGAACCAAGAGATTAAATGACTTGCCTATGATTATATAATTAATATGTTATATTAGTTACAGGACTTGAACCAATGTCTTTGTGACTCTAGCCTTCTACAAACAATACCACACTGCCTAGATCATTTTCTAGATAAGGAAACTGAGGTAAGTAACTCTACTCTCTTTACATTTTGTATGCTCCCTAGTAAAAAATAAGAAATACGATTGAATGGCTAACGTGGAGCCCTATTAGGAGGGGTTGGAAATCCAAAGAAAGTAGGTTAGGATTGGTGTAGAAGGCCAGGGATAGCCATTGCAAATTCTTGAGAAGGGAGTGACAGAAAAAAGCACTATTTAAGGAAAATTAGTCTTTCAAAATATATAGGATGCGGCTGGAAGGCAAAGGGAGAGGACTATTAGAAGACTATTTCAGAAGTCTAGATATGAAGTAATAAAGACCTAAACTAAGGTGGTTGCAATGGGAATTAAAGAGATAAATCTGAGAGGCGGGTGAAATAAAAATATATTAAAAACTGATGACATATTGGATATTAGAATGGGGGAGAAAAAAAGTGAAAGATGAATTCAGGTATCTAGCCAGAAAGATTGGAAGAGTAATAGTAAAATGACCCCCCCCCCCCCAATGGCAAATCTGAGAAGTAGAGATGGAAGAATCCAAAGAATATTATTTCAAAGCAATCCATTCCTTCTTCTTTTCTCCTCAAACAAGCAAACTCTACCACATCTTTTGAGCTCTGCACAACCCGTGTCTTTACTAAAACTTCCTATGGCAAGAGACTTGTAGAAATACCCTTCTGCAAGAAATGGGTCAGTAGAGACACTATCTCTTTACCAATCCTCTAATAAAGAATAAAATAAAATATAATCTGGTCTTAAAATATACATGGGTTTCATTTGTATTCAATGCCAAATAACTCAAACTAGAAGAAAACTGAATTCCTTGTTGTAAAGAATAAGTGAAGCAAGACAAAGAGTAAAAACAGACTTGTAGCATGACCCTGGACAATTTACTATTCTTCCCTTAACCTTGGTTTCTTCATCTATAAAATGAATGATGCTGTGATCTCTTAGTTTCCTTTCAGCTCTCATCTTCTGCATAGGAAAGAAGCCATTAAGGCAGATTATCAGGAAAAATGCAGGGAAATCATGACCTTTTCTGTAAATCTACATTATCTGGATATTGTTTATCATGTAGTTTATATTCATTCAAAAAAATAAACATAATTAATCATGGTCACACAGCTAGAGTGCTAAGTATATTAATGTAATAGGATGGGCTCTATGAAGGACAAAAAGGGGTACAGTTCTCAAAGAGCTCACATAGTTTGGGAGGTGATTTACTTCAATATAGAATCTTATCAATAAGGATACTTCTCCCAATAGTGCAAATCACAGCACATTCCATGCCTTCTTGTTCACAAAATATCCATAAAGAATATACTTAATATACTGAAAGAAATTCCTTTAACATTTCATGAGTACCAAGGGAAGCACTTGGGGTTGTGCATATATCTGTCACCCACCCCACGTAAATGACCCATATCACTTTCTAATTATACATTTCCTGGATGATACCTATTATGCTATTTCATGACCTATCATTTATCTAGTCAACTAGCATTTATTACGTGCTTACCATGTGCCAAGCACTGGGAATATAGATACAAGTAGAAACAAGGACAGGCCTTACCCTCAAGTAGCTTATATTCTAAGGAAGCTGAAAGGTGAGAGAGACAAAAATGAGGGAGGAAGTCTGGAGTTGTACCTAAAGAGGAATGAGACATGGATGGCTTGGGCACCCTCCTTAAACAAAATTTCCAGAAGGAAACAATCAAAGGGAAAAGTCGCAGGGATAGTGGGTAACTTTTAATGAGTGAATACCAGGGCACAGTGAAGGTTCAGGATGAAGAACTAGAGCAAAGGGAAGGAGTTCTAGAGTATATCCTGGAGAAGAAAGTGTTCACAGTGTTTGGAGCAGGGTTAGGGAACCTGAAGCCACATGTGGCCCTCTAGGTTCTCAACTGCCACCCTTTGACTGAATCCAAACTTTACCGAACAAATCCCCTTAATAAAAAGATTTGTTCTATAAAACTTGGACCCAGTCAAAGAGCCACACTCAAAGACCTAGAAGGTCACATGCGGCCTTGAGGCCCCCAGGTTCCCCACCCCTGGTTTAGAGATTTGCAGCTACACAGTATTAATGGTGCTGAAAAACAATATTAATATTTAACCTTTACTACAATCCTTTCTGCTTGGAAGACCGGGTAGCTTAGATTTCACTCTCTCTCCAGGTTCTCATTACCTGTTAACAAAGGCACTTTTTTTTAAACTTGGCATAGCAAAAGCAGTAGTTACAAAAGATTCTTCCCTCCCCGTCCCCAATCTTTGAGACCTAATCTTCCACAAATACGCTCAATCCATGGGGAACAGAGAGCACAAAGAGCAGTGAGGCAATTGTAAGGAGCATATGTGGCCAAAGTAACTTGCAACTGTACAACTACAGAGTCCTCATGGAGTCCCTGCAAAGTGTGAAATGAGTCATGAGCGTATCACCCTGTTCCTAGGTCAGACTGTCCACCTAGAGGAGACGTGGATGAACGGCTCAGGTGTGCGTGCTACTCACAGTGTACTGCATCTCTGCTGTATAGGTAGCGGAGATGAAGTAGTTTCTCATAGGGCGTAACATCTCTGCTGTATGGATTAATTTGTCAGACTCCTCAGGTTCAGTGTTTAATTGGCAGCTATAATTTCCACCATTTTAGACTTGACTTGACTCATGCTTAGATTTGAGTGGCGTGCAATTGAACTCTTTCAGCTGGGGTACTCCTGAGCTTTGAGAAAAAGCAGAACCCTTCGCTTAAGACTGGCAGAAGCCTCCCTGATTATGCTCTTTCGGGGCTGTGGCTCTGAGGTTTATACCAGGCAGGAGGTGAAAGCCTAACTCTTCCTGATCCAGAGCTTGGCTCCATCAGTGAGGCACCTCACACAAGCTTATGGTGACCAACCAGCATTCCTCCCAACTCCTCCTGTCTCCTATGCAGGAGAATGACGAAGGAATGAGTACTGAAGTAGTCATCATTTCTGATGTTTTTTTTCATATACAGTTGAACTATCCAAAGTTTCATATCCTTTAAGAGGTATAGTATGATTAGACTAAGCCTAAAAGAGTTTCATCCTTATATCTCATTTCTTCTGATCTTATATTTCATGACTTTCAATTTAGCTAAAATCTAAAAGGAATAGATCCTTAAAATAAGACAGAATTCATGAATTCGAGTCACCTAAGGTAGAGGAACTATATCCTTGAATACTGAAAGAAGTATCATGTGTTTCCTGAGTCTCAATCAGTAATCTTTGAAAGATTATATAGAATGAGAGAAGTGCAAATATTATCTTGATTTTTCAAAAGAGGAAAAAAAAATAGTCTACTATGTTAGAATTTGAATTTATTTCCTGGGGGAAATCTAAAATAGATCATTAAAGCCATGGTTATGTATGAAAAAGGAGAGGATTACAAAAGGGCTGGTACGGTTTCATCAAGGCCATGAGAAATTAACCTTCTGCCTCTTTTTCAAAAAGCAGAGTAACCAAACTAATCGGTCAGGAAATGATGCTCATATAATTTAGTTGTGCTTTAACAAAGCATTTGATAAAATACCTCAGGAAGGGTTAGATCACTGGATTGAATTTAACAAAATGATACTTAATGGTCATAGATATAAAGTTTTATACTTAGGCTCAAAAAACCAAATTTAGAAATACAACATGGTGGAGGTCTGGTTGGAAAGTGGTTTGTCTTAAAAAGACCTAAGGGATTTAATGAAATGGAAGTTCAATATGAGTTACCAATGTGACACAGAAGCCAAGAAAAATAAGTAACCTGGGCCTTCAGTAGGAGCTGCAAAGCTTTCAGTGATCTGCCCTAGTTGGACCCCATATGATGTATTGTGTTCTATTCTGGATGACATAGTATATGGAGTATGTGGACATTAAGATGCAGAGCACAGAGAGCAAGATAACCAGGATAGTTAAGAGCTTCAAGACCTTGCCATATGAGAAATGGTGCAAGGAACTGGATATGTTAGTTTATAAAAAGAAAACTTCCTATCTGGGTTCAAATATTTGTAGGGCTATCAGGTAGAACATTGAACTTGTTCAGTTTGCCTCCAGAAGATAGAACCAAGATAAAATGATTTTTTTGTTTTTAGTTGTCCAATTGTATATGACTTTTCATGACCCTGTGTGGGTTTTTCTTGGCAAAGATACTGGAGTAGTTTGCCATTTCCTTCTCCAGTGGATTAAGGCAAACAAGGTTAAGTGATTTGCTCAGGGTTACATAGCTAGTGAACATATGAAGTTAGATCAGAACTCAAGTCTTCCAGTGCTTAAACTATTGAGTTATCATGCTGTCTCAAGATAAATGAGTAGAAGTTGCAAAAATCCCAATGTAGATAATGTCAGGAAAAAAGAATTGCTAAAAAAATGTCTGTCTGAAAATGGAATGAGTTCCCCTCCACTGAAAGTCTTGAAGCATTTTGTTATAGTGGAAATTTCTTTTTATTTCTGTTTTTTCATGTATATAGGGTTGGACTAGGTAACCACCAAGGTGCCTTCAATAGTTTACATTGTGTGTCCTTATTTCTGTGATTGTTGCCCTTTCAGAAAAACATGTATTGACTTTAGGTAAAAGGAATAATTAATAATATTTTATATTTTATATTTATCTAGTTCCTGACACTTTTCAAGTGATTCAGATTTTTGGAAAAATTGGTATCTTCTACGGACAGTATATAATTGACTTGAAATTGACCTAACAGGCAACCTCATACAATCTTCCCTACTATGGTCAGCTATGTCAGGAAGTGTGGGGGGAACATTTATGTTTTGCCAACATGTGCAGAGTAGTAGAAAAACTGCTTCTTTTAGACAACTTAAACTCCATGATGTCAACTGAGGTCTTAACGAAGTCATTTAAGCTCTCTGAGCTTCAGATTTATCATATGAAATTGAGGATAATACTACTACAAGCTTTGAAGCAGGGTTGTTATGTGGAAAGTATTTAACCATCTCTGTATAGCACATGGGTTCTGGGGCCACATTTCCAATGCACATTTTCATGGATAGATAAGGTTCCCAAAGTGAGGAACCCGTAGAGGCTAGAGGGGTTTTTTCTTACACAATTTCTCCTGAGCCTCTGTCTGACATAGTTCCTCCTCCTTCCGTCCACCCTTGCATTATCTTGCTCTCCTAAGGTCAACTAACTAGTTATAATCTCCTCAAACTCATCTAATCAGCTATCATTGCCCCAATATTATTTGATCAATTGTTCTCTCCTCAGTATCAATTAATAAGTTAACATTGATTGGTTTTTTCAAATTTTCAGCTAAGTGGTGCAGTGGATCAAGCACCTGGCCTGGAGTCGGTTCAAATCTGACCTCAGACAATTAGTAGCTGAGTGACCCTGGGCAAATCACTTACCTGTTTGCCTCAGTTTCCTCATCTATAAAATAACCTGGAGAAGGAAAGGGTAAACCACTCCAGTATCTTTGCCAAGAAAACCCAAAAGTCGTCATGAAGAATCAGACACAACTGAAAAATGAGTGAAAGATAAAAACTTTTTCAAATAAATATTTGCTGAGAAGGCACAGCAAAGATTGAAGTAAAGCCTTATGCACCTAAAATAGGGAACATTCTTGTCGTTACATACCTTAGTCCCTGAGAAGAGTTCACTTCTAAGTGTGGAACAGCCAATGGAGGAATCATTCTTTTGCTTGTAGGACATACTGTTTCAGCTATCAGGTTGATTGACTGCTTTCTAGTTCAAGCAATTTGGAACTCAGAGCTGGTTCCTACACAGGCCCAACTTGTGAGGGTGCCAGCTGACTATTGTAACTTCCAATGACTGGACTCATTGGCTCTTCCAAACTTTTGAAGGTTAAATTAACACAAACTTCTTCATCCATCTCTGATACTCACTAAGATCATGAAAGAAAAAACAAAAAAGAGACATAGGCACCATGGCCACTGGGAGGCCTCGACTGGGAGATTTAAGGATCCACAGCAGCCTCTCCTCCTTCCTGACACAACCTCTCTCCTCACCCCAGAGGTTAAATGGAATGAAGTCAGTAAGTATTATTAGACTCCTATTATGTTCCAGAGTAAGCACTGGGCATATAAAGAAAGGTAAAAAATAGACTTTGCCCTCAAGAAGCCTAACAGGGAGGCAACAAGCAAAGAACTACATACAAACAAGATCTATACAGGATAAATTGGAATAATCTCAGAGGAAAGACTGCATTAAGAAGTACAAGGAAACATTTCTTGAAGAAGATTGGATTTTAGCTGAGACTGGAAGGAAGCCAGGAAAGCCAGAAGTTGAAGATGAAAAGATAAGTTGCAGGAAGGTGATAAAAAGCTCTAAAGGTCAAGCTGGATTTTATATTTGACCCAATGGGCACTGGGGAGTCATTGGAGTTTATTGAATAGAGCAGTGACATGGTTAGACCTCTTCAGGAAAATCACTCTGATAAGGAGATCACTCTGATACAATAAAAGATGGGTTGGAGTGGGGAGGGACTTGAGGAAGGGACACCAATCAGAAGGCTATTGCATTAGGCATGAAGTGATAAGGGTCTGTATTAGTGTATTGTTGGCAGTAAAAGAGGAGAAAAAGGGGTCATATACCTGAGGTATAATGAAGGCAGAATTGACAACACTTAGAAACAGATTGGATACAGGCAGTGGGAGAGATTAGCTCTTTGGCTATGAAGTGAGCCTGGATGACTGGGAAGATGGTAGTGCTCTTGATAATAATTGGAAAGTCAGGAAGAAGAGAGGGTTTGGAGAAAAAGCCAATGAGTTCAGTTTTGGATTGGTTGAGTTTAAGATGTTGATTGGACACTCCAGTTGAGATGTCTATTACATAGTTGGATATTTGAGACTGGAAGTCAGGAAAGAAGTTAGGGCTGAATAAATAGATCTAAGGATCATTTTCATAGATATAATAAGTGAATTTATAAGAGCTGATGAGATATTATAGCATATGAATAGTATATGAAATAGTCTGGAGGGAGAAGAAAACAAGGCTCAGAACAGACACCTTGGAGAGACGCTCATGGCTAGCAGAAGTGATCTAGATGGAGATCCAGCAAAAGAGACTGAAAAAGAGTGGTCAGCCAGGTAGAAAAAGAACTAGAACAGAGCAGTCATGCAAATCTAACTAGAAGTAAGTATCCTTCTCTCTGGAGAAAAGGGTGATCAGCAGTTTCAGAATCAAGAAAAACAAGAATTTTTAAAAGGTTACTAAATTTGGCAATTGAGGGATCATGGATAACTTTGGAGAGAGCAGTTTCGATTAGATGATGAATTTGGAAATGATACTAACGAGTTAAGAAGTGAGCAAAAAGAAAGAAAGTGGAGACATCAGTTGTAGACAGTCTCCCTCAAGAGTTTACACATGAAAGGGTGAAAGATACAGGATGATATCCAATGGGGATTTCTTCATCCTCACTTGAAAGTTGCCATTGAGGGATTTTGGTTGTTCGTGTCTTTATATGCTCACGTAGTGCTGGCTCAGTAGCCAGTTAAGAAGCTTTTCAGGACCATACAGTAAACCAGTAGGAAACAGTCATAGGATATCTACACACGTTCTGAATCACAGAGGAAAAAGCACCTCCATCACACACTTCCAAAAGCTGACTGTTTCCACATTGATATGCAGAAGGCACAGCATATCTAAGGACTTGAAAATATATTCCCATCTATATAAACTTGAGTAAATATTTAGGTTAGGAACGTTGTGTGAGGCAACGTGTCTGATGACTAAATTATCTCTGAGCTCTTTATACTCAACTATAATCAAGGATGAACTTGCCTGGTTGTCAGACTTGGCTCACATCACACCACATAAATTGCTTCTTTGAGGTGACCTTTTTATTGGTGTTATAACCTAACTAAATTAAACCACAAAGATAGCCTTTGCCAGGGTAAAAAGGGAGATGTCCTGAATGAGCAGTCCTCAGCTTGAGGGATATTATGGGCAAAGGAGAGAAGGCTGGCAAGGTTATCAAGTGCTGTGAAGGCTACATGATGTTGAAAGAAGTACTATGTGTAGGGCAGAAGAGAGACTGGGTTTGAATCTCAGATCTGTTACCTTGGGCAAGTAGCTTCACTTCTCCTCTCCCGGACCTCAGTTACCCTAACTGTAAAATGAGGTTAGGCTAAATGATTTCTAAGATCCCTACCAGTTGTGCTCTTCCTAGTCTATTACCAGCCTTGTGTTTCTCCACCAATGCTTTTTGGAATGGCCAGGAGATGGTCACAACCCATCTCTATGTAGTCCCTGAAGGTTGAACTAAGCATATTAAAGTCCTCAGGTCTTATTCTTGCTTTGCTGTATGTTTCTAAGGGTTCACATTGTGTTATAGCTGTTAAGTCTAGTAGATTGCTACACATTCTTTAGCAAGATTGAACTAAACCCTCAGGGACATGCTTTATTCATTTATTTATTAACTTCATTCATCTGAAATGAGGAGGGAATAGAATACTCATTTATATAGCACCTGCTATGTGTCAGGCAGTATGCTACATACTTTACAAATTTTATCTCATTTGGTACTCACAACAACTTTTCAAAGTAAGTGCAACTATAATCTTCATTTTTGCAGTTGAGGAAACTGAGGCAAACATAGGTTAAGTGATCTGTCCAGAGTTACCCAGCTAATGTCTGAGACTGAACTTGAATTCATGCCTTTCTGATTCCAGGTCTAGTATTGTATTCACTGTGCCACGTAGCTGCTTCTACTTATTAAGCACCTACCATAATTATACAGAGTACCATGCTAGGTGACTGAAAAGAAAAAACATTAGAGAAAACATGGTCACTACCTTCATGTAGGGTGACAAATGCAATTACAAAGGATATACAATACTAGACTTAGCTACAAAACAAAGTTCTACGTAAGGGAAGATTGTTACCATACTGTATGTTCAGGGAAGGTTTTCTGAGGTGATGGCATTGGAGCTGGGTCTTCTACTACATTCAGTGGATATTTATTAAGAAGGTGTGTGCTAGGTCATGAGATCACAAAGAAGAAAGGAGGGAAGGAGAAGGGAAGAAGGAAAGAAAGAAAAAAGGAAGGAAGAGGGACAGAGAGAGACAAGAAGGAAGGAAGGAAGGAAGGAAGGAAGGAAGGAAGGAAGGAAGGAAGGAAGGAAGGAAGGAAGGAAGGAAGGAAGGAAGGAAGGAAGGAAGGAAGGAAGGAAGGAAATCCTTTCCTTCAGAGGTTTTATCTTCCAGTATATAAGTACAGAACAGAAATGTGTATAGTACCAGTAAAACTGAGGAGGGGAGAAATACTGACAAATAGGGAGATAAGAGATTTCTGGGAGGAGATTGCACCCAAGCTGAGTCATGAAAAAAGATAAGTCTTCTGCCAAGTAGAGATAAACAGGCAGTAAGTACAGGCAGTAAGCACAATGTGGGTCATGTCATGACTGTCAAGTTTGGAATCATTTGTCTTCTTGGTTTAAAGTATAGAGTTCATGAAAATAAGGCTAGAAAAGTAGATGGGAGCAAGGTTATTGATGAACTGGAACCTCACGTTGTGGAGTTTGTAATATCTATTTTATAGATAGTTTGAACACTGGACTTAAAATCAAGAACACTTTACTCCTAATCCTGCCTGGAACACAATATTTTTGTGATTCTGGCAAGTCAGTCCCTTTCAGACTCAGTTTCATCATCTGTAAAATGGATATAATAATAGCACCTGCTTCATGAGGTCATATGACCAAATGAGGTAATCTATGCCATCAACTATTATAGGAAATGGAGTATAGTAAATAGAAAGCTGCCCTTGGAATTAGGAAACCTGAATTCTAATACTACTTCTGACACCTACTGGCTTTATGATACCGAGATAATTACTTTAAGTTCTTTTGTATAGTCATGTTTCAGTCATGTCTGACTCTTTGTGATCCCATTTGGGATTTTCTTGGCAAAGATATTGGAGGGGTTTGACATTTCCTTCTCTAGTTCATTTTACAGATGAGGAAATTGAAGCAAATAGGGTTGAACCTAACCCAGGAATACACAGGTAGGAATTGTCTGAGGCCACATTTGAACTCTGGAAGATGAGTCTTTTTGACTCAAAACCCTGCACCTAGCTGCCCAAATTAAACTTGTAGATAAAATTTAACTTCCCAGTGCTCTAAACAGCTCCCTAAGACTATGTCAAACTGCCTTAGTAGAAGGAATTTCAGCACTTAGGAGTTAGCTATACCAAATGAATTCACAGATCTAACCCTTTCATTGTATCCCCAGAGTTAATAGGTACATAATAGGCACTTCATAAATATCTATTATCTTCCTGTCATCTTTTGTTGGCAGTGATTTACTACTAAAGATTTGGGAAGGAGGGAGAGCTATGGTCAGACATGCCTTAGGAAGACTCTTTTGGCACAGAAATTGGAGATGGCGAGAGAGGGGAAAGAGGGGCCATTTTGCTGAATCATTAGCAGTACTCTAAGCCAAGGTAATGAATTTGAGGGGACGTTGGCTGCAGGAGTAGAAGGAAAGAGATGGATTGGAGTTGCTTTGTGGGGTTAAAAATGAAGATCTGATTACATCTGGAAAATGATTACATGTGGAAGATGATTAGATGGGGAGAGGAAGGATAATAAGTTCTCTTTTCAACATTTTTAGTTTGAGATGCTTTGGGGATATTTAGGAGATAGCCAAGAGAACATTGATGATACTGGATTTCAGGAGAAAATTAGGACTCAAAGACTGGGATTGAGAAATAAGAAAGGAGCGGAGAGAAAAGAATGGGTTACGGTTCTGGTGGTAGAAGAACTTGGGAGTTTACAAAAGGTCATTTTCCACCTTCTGTCTCCATGGGCAGTTACCGGCAAAGAGATCAAATCCTACTGTGTTTAAACTTCCCTACTCTATCAAGTTTTTCTCCACTTCTTTTCCCATCTCCCTACCCCAATAGACTATTGACTACACTAACGGAAAAGCGAAGTGGAGCAGGGTTAAGTGAGCATTAAAGTTGAAATCCTTCAACCCTCGCGGCTTCCTCTCTAGCTTCGCGTACTTCCAACTGACCTCTTTTGTACAGCCCAAGTCCGAGCTCCCCTGCCTCTAGCCTGGTACCAAGAAGCATTTGAGGGGTCTGCGTGGTGGGGGTAGGGGGGAGGGAAGTGAGGATGGAAGTGGTGTTTGAACTACGGGCAAAGATTTGGGGTTGGGATAGGAGTGGAGGGAATGAGGGGTGGTGGCTGAGGCACCACCTCCCTCCTCCTAAACCTACTCCTCCCCCAGCGCTTGGCGTATTAGCGGGCGGAGCACTTTGTGAGCCTTTTGGAGCAGCTATATATAAGGTCAAGGGCACAGAACTCAAGACACCTCGTGAAGAGAAACTTGAGCCAGAGTGACAGCCGCAGAAACCGCTGAGGTGACAGCCACGCCGGGGGAGCGTGCACCATGAGCAACAAGTACGATGTGATCGTGGTGGGAGGAGGAATCTCAGGTCAGTCCGACCGGGGTTTTTGTCCGTTCGATCGTCGCACCCTCCCTTTTGGCTCTGTCTCAGAGGCTGAGGTTGAGGCTAACCTGCTGAAAGGAGGAGTGGAGGAGAATGAGGGCGTGAAACCCTAGCACAGGTCTCCCGCAGGTCTCTGGAGAGCTGGGGTAAACAACCAGCGACTGCGCAACAGCTGGAGTAAAGATCCAGCCACTGCGCAACAGCTGGAGGAGGGTCCGGAAGCATCTTTCTAAATCTTAAGACCCCATAATCCTGTGATTTCATCTCCTTGCGTCCCACTCTTTTCTCCAACTCCTGGGAAAGACTAATTAGGCCATTCAGGAATTAGGCAACAGGAGTACAACATCTTAAATGCCAAGTCTCCTGACTGGAACTTTTGCCAAGTCCTTTGGCGCTAGTAAGGATGAAGACTCACGCAACTCCGATACCCTTCTGACCCATCCAGAAACCTATACATCAACTGGCATCGCACCCTGTACCCCACTTAACTCCTTGCCACCAATCAGTGTCAGTTCCCTTTTGGATTGCGGCTCTCGAATTTTAATGGGAGAGGGAGGGAGGCAAACTGTTGCTTGTTGTATCAGTGCCTGGGGAATTTGGGGGGCAGGAGGAATGGGGAAAGGAGTCGCGGGGAACTTTGCTTTCCTGGTTTGCTCTGGTTGCGTGTAAATAAAAATAGTTTGGGGCTGGAGGAGGGAGCAGAGAGACTAGTAAATTCAGAGTTCCCACACTAGGAGCAAATCTTCAAATAATGCCAGAAATAAGCTGACATGTCTGTAGTGAGAAGCCGTGTGGGTTAGTGGAATGGTGTTGAGGCATATATTTAGCACAGAAAACACTCAACTTGGAGCCAAAAAGATCTGGGTCTGAGTTCAAGTCCCATTAACGGTTTTGAAACTCAATTTCTCCATCTTTGAAATGGTCTTACTTTCCTTATAGGGTTGTGATGATCAAAAGTACGTGAAAGCCCCTTGTTACCAGAGTTAGTGTCGGTAGCATTGCTCAGATCTTATTTGTCTGTAGGTTCTTGTGTTAATTAACGGAATCTGACTCCAAAGCAAACCCGTGGGCAAAGGATTAAATTAAACATTTGAATGAGATAAATATAAAACTGGGAGCATTGCAAAAATCTTAGAATCTTATTAAATGACCTTTCAGTTCTGCAAACTGTTAAACATTTATTGTATTCAGAACACTGTTGGGGGGAGGAGGTAGATAAACATCTTGCCTAAGACGCTGTCCTTGAATTTAAGCTAATAGAAGTATCGGACTTAAATCCTGATAATTATGCAATACCCATCACCTGATAAGAGTGTTAAAGAGGTCCAAGACAAAGTTCAGTGTAATATCCCAAGGGGAAGGTCTTTCAGTCAATAATAAACATTTTTAATAGCTTACTGTGTGCCTAGCACCGTGTTAAGTGCTGGTGGAGAGCACTCAGCTGAAAGCAGTAAGGGGACACAGGTCACAGTGTTAAAGGTACTTTACAACTTTAAAGAAGTGTAGTTAAGGAGCAAAATGGTCATCTGAGGCACTCGGAGACTTTCTAAGGGTGTTCCTTCCCTGCATCTTTTTCAGAACTTTTTCTAATAAACTTGAAAGAATTTTGTTACTCAGGAAACTAGGAAGGTTTCATTCCTAAGAGCAGTATACTGCCTAACTTAGCCTGTATTTGGCAACAGTCCAAAAGACTTTTTCTTTGATGCCCAGCAGACTGAATCTAAAAATCACGAGAAAATCCAGGGGGAGAAAGGGAAAGGGATGGTCACAGTTATAGATAGTTTGATTGGCAAGTGAACTTAGAAGGCTTTGAGAATCTTTTAAATGCCAGGCAAATGAGTTTTAACTTTATGTGTTAGGGATAAAAAAAGAAAACTCTTGAGGAAGATAGGTATGGAAATGAAGGTGCTGTATTCTAAGTTGCTGATATGAGTCACTGAAATCAGGGATGGCCCGTATCATATTAATACCTGTGTTGGAAGAATTGACAGAGTAACTGAAGTAATGTTCTTCACAAGGAAGGACCAGGAAAGGCTTCTTGAAGATGAGATTTTACCTAAGACTTGGAGGAAGCCAGGAGGCTTGTGGAGAGATGTAGCTAGTGAAAAGGCTAAGGTCAGAATATGGGATGTTGTATCTGAGGAACTGCAAGGAGTGTGGTGTCTCTAGAATTACGTAGTATGTGAGAGTCGAGTGTGAGAAGACTGGAAAAGTAGAAAGGGATCAGGTTGTGAAAGGTTTTAAAAGCCAAACACATGATTTGATATGTGATTCTTGGAAGCAATTGGACTTTATTGAGGAGAGAGGATATGGTCAAACTTGCTCCTTAGGATTCCTTTAGAAATAGTAGGTAACAGCAATAGTGAGACAGGTTTGATTTATAGTAGGGCTTCATGACAAGCACATGGTACTTGTCCAAGTTTGTTCAGTGCTTGACTCAGAAAATATCTGGTGCTGGTCAAAGAAATACAATAATTAAGTGATTTTGCAAAAAGGTGAGCACAAAAGATTGTGCCAAGCTCAGGGCACAGCTTGTTTTCTGGGATTAACTCTGGAAAATAGGGTGTTTCCTCTTTAGTATCACCTGATCATTGCTGCTCAGTACATAGCATCTCCTGATCATTGCTCCCTGGTATTAGCTTTGAGACTCATCTCTTCTGGGACCTCCAATCTATTTTAGCTTGTCTGCTAGGGTATAGAAGCTAGCATCTCTCTCTGATAAGGATAGGCAGGTAACTCTTTAGTCAAAGCCAGTACAACTGATGGAAGACAGAATTTGGGCTAAAATAAAGCCTTTTTACCCCTAGTCTGGAAAACAAAGCCCTCTGTTCCAGCTTATGATCTAATTTAAGGTTAGATAGTTCCAATTTTTAGATGAAAATTAATTGAGGCAGAACAGAAGGTAAGCTAAGGAGGCAAGGTCATTGTTTTCTACCTACTTAGGATCATTTCCGTGTTTATCTTTCACCAGAAAAATTTGGTTGTTTTGATGCTCCCTGTATTTGCAATTTGTTTTCTGCCCCTTTCACTTTCCTACTAAAAAAGTGCAGCAAATTCTCAAACTTTTTGGTCTTATGATTTTTTCCATAGGTTCCCAAACTTATTTGACCTACTGGCCCCTTTTCAAAAAAATTACTCAGCAATCCCTCTTCTCCCCCTGATATCTACTTCCTTAACCCTTTAGTGCTTTTGTTGAAATTTGTATCATTTCAAAAAAACATAATTTTTAAAAAAAATACACATCTTATATTTAATAATTTATTGCAAATTTATGTTTTTTCCTGCATTGATATTTTTGACTCAATTTTGTGTCATGAAACTGTATTGTATCCTATTGTGAGCAAGTCATTACAAGCATATATTCCTGCATGATGGACTTCCCAACAATTCAGGACATGCTCATCTGCCAGCACTTACTTGTTAGGACCTGTCAGCAGACTTGATCAGTTATTTTTGCATTTTGTGTGTTTATTTGGAAAATAGCATAATCATTATGACTTTAACTGTATCATACAACAAATGAAACATGCATGAATGGTTTTCCAAAATTTTCTTCTCATCTTATGTTAGGCTTCCACTCTTGGCATTCAATGTCCTCCCCTCTGCAATTGTACCCAGGGCTTCTACTGGCCCTAGATCTTTCCAGTGCCCCTCCAGAGGGTGATATTATCCACTTTGAGTTCCTGTGTTTTTTACACTTTGGCTTTGTATCAGATCTGTCTTAATACCCAGTGATACATAGCTAGTAAATGTCTGAAACAATATTCAAACTCTGGTTTTTCTGATTCCAAGTCCTACACTCCAATGACTGCCTATTGATGAATAAATAATGCTTAAAGTTGTATTTGTTTTAGTGCAATGTAGTATGATCATAGGTTTTTTAGCTGTCACATCTCACTATTGACTCATCTTGAGGTTGTAGTCCCTTAAAACCACTAGATCTTTTTTCACATGACCTACCTTCTAGCTATAACTCTTTCCAATTTCTTGTGATATTAATTTATGGGATACATGTATGAGATTTTTATATTAATCCCTGTTTATTAAATTTTAGCTTATTTGATTATGCATTTTTTTAATATTATGAAGGAACCTGATTGATACTTTTAAAAGGATATTAACCTATACTTTTCTGGCAGGATCAGACCACAAGATTACTTATTGCTACATGGTTCTAAGCAAATAATTCAATTAAGCAATCAATGAGCATTGATTACTGTGTATTATTATTAATAATTTATCAGCCAATTTATTGAGCACCTACTTTATGGCAGACACTGTGTTAAGTGCTGGGATTACAAAGAAAGGTGAAATAAAGTTCCAGTTCTAGGAGCTCACAGTCTAATGGGAGGGACAACATATAAATAACTGTGTTATAAACAAGCAATATATGGGATACATTTGAAATAATCAACTGAGTTGATAAGCAGTATAATTAGTATCATAGGCAATTAATTAGCATTACTAATTAATCAATAAGCAGTTAAATGATATTGTTGATAGAGCAAAAGATTTGTAGTCATGAGACCTGAGTTCAAATTTTGCTTCAGACACATGCTATGTGACATTGGGCATTTTCTCCCTCTGTAGCTCAGTGTCCTCATTTGTAACATGAAGGTGATGATAGCACCCACCTCAGAGGGTTATTGGAGGATCAAATTAATTGACATATGTAAAACTCTTTGTAGACCTTAAAATATTATATGAATGTTAGCTATTTTTATTAATTTAGTGCTTATGTTGTACCATACCGTACTGCAATCCCTAGAGATATAGACAAAAGAAATTCCTACTCCCAAGTAGCTTATATTCTATTGAGGGAAATAACTTTTCCTCATGAAAAGATACAAATTATGTATATGGTAAATGTAAGGAGATTTTGATGGAGGCACCAATCAGTAACCATTTATTAAACACCTACTGTGTGCCTGGCACTATGCTAAGTGCTACGGTGCAAAAAGAAGTGAAAGATGGTCCCTACCCTCAAGGACTACACAACATAATGAAGCATCTGGGAGTTGGAGCTGAGGATGAGGAAAGACAGAATGGAGGAGGTAACATTTAAACTGAACTTTGGAGGGAGCTAGCTATTCTCAGAAGAGAAGAGGGTATGCCTTCCTAGTGTGAGAGACAAGCTTTAAAGGCACAGACTCCAGAGAAGGAATCGTGTGTGAGAAGAATAGCAAGGCATCCTGTTTGGATTAGCCAGAGTGTGTGAAGGGGTGGTGTAAAGTATAATAAGTCTGGACAGGTAGACCAGAGACCCAAGTGGAGGAGTTTGTATTTGATCCTAGAAGTAACTGAAGCCTTCATCTTAATCCCAAGATGACCTAGAAGTTATTGATTGCTATAGGTACGAAAACCACCCACAACAGAGTTCCTCTTGCCCATTAGATGGTAAGCCCCTTGAAGGCAGGAATTTTTTTCCCCTCTGCATTCCTAGTGTCTAGTCCAGTTGCATACATAGCAGAAACTCCATCAGTATTTGGTGAGTTATGCCTGAGACTTAACATACTTTGTCCAACATAGTGACCTCTTCTACTATATTATCCATAATTTAAATTTTAGATAAAAATGTTAACTTAGATACTCATAGTTGATATAGATATCAGTGGAATATTTATGCATTTTTTTCCCCTAGAATTTCAAGGGATCACCAAGTCCAACCAAGAAAAGACTGTATAATATAGTGGAGGGAGAGCCAGCCTCAAAGTAAAGAAGACTCAGGTTCAAGTCCTTTCTCTGACTCACTTACTTCTCATTGCCGCTTCTAAGACTTTAAGTTATAGGCAGATCACAAATCAGTATCATGAATCAGTTATGAATGTATGTGCATAAATGAAATTCTGTGCCAGATTACAATGGCATTAATTACAATGGCATTAAAAATGTTTATATTAATATGGGGCAAAGAGAAAAGGAGACAAACCAGTTCCTTTTAAAATGACACAATAGCGCCTACTTCCCAGGGTTATTTTGGGAATGAACTAATAACATTTGTAAAGCACTCAGAACAATGTTTGGCACATAGAGGCACCATATAAATGCTAACTCCCTTCTCCATGTGTTAACTTTTCCCTTGGATACTGTATGTAGTTAGGAGTAGAGCTTGCCCCAAATTTTTGGAGAAATAAATTCATTGCTACTTTTCTTGTTATGCCATTTCAGTAAATGCCTTTGTACTGAACAAATGGTGTACTCTGTCTGACTCGGCATGATCAGCCAGTTTGAGCTGTTATTTTGTTTATTTTCATTTTTTCCTGAAAAGTTACAAAATTGGCAAGGAGTTTTGATTGATCCAGGAACGCTAAAACTGCCCTGTCCCTTGGTTTTGTAATCTCTAGCTATATTGACAAAGTTTCCTTGTCACCTAAGGACATCAGAAAGGCTACCCATATGGAATTGGGCCTTGGAAGATGCTCCCCAAGCCAGTGAAGTCAACATTTTCTGCCCTGCCCCCCAGACTCCGTTTTGAAAGGAAGGGCAGCCATCATTTTTTTTAAATTTATTTTTATAATTATTATTTTATTTGTTTTCAGTGTTTTACAATCACTTCCTTATAGCTTAGATTTTCCCCTTCCCTCCCCCCTTTTACCTTCCTACTCCCCATTCCTCCCTGATATGACATACCATTTTATATACGTTCTATACATACATTTCTATTAAATACATTTTCATCTTAGTCATGTTGCATAGAAGAATTAAAATGAGTGAGAGAAATCATAAAACAAACCAAAACATAATATAAAAGAAAATGATCTGCTTCCTTCTGCAGTCGAATTCTGTTGTCCTTTCCCTGGATGTAGAAGGAAGGGCAGCTATCATTGACCTAAGCTAAGTGCAGTAGTATTCCTGTTTTTCTCTGTTATGGCTAAGTAAACTTCCTCTTCTTACCCATTGCATGGTCTCCAAGTGCTTCATGTCTTTACAATTTGTAAACAGCTAAGATTCCTTAGGCCTTCTCCTTACAACTAAGTCCAGACAAGTACCTCAGTGAGAGCTTGAGAGCTGTGGTTACAAGGGAATGCAGATCCACAGATCCACAACTTTGAGCCTGGAAGAGCCTTGTCTGGGAATCCACTCTGATAACTGGAGGCTGCCTCCATGTGCATCATAACCGTAGTACAGCAGAAAAACTGGGAAACACTCCTGCTCTTTGCTTAGGAACAGAGGAGGGCAATGTATGTCTAGTGCTTATAAAATATGGCAATGATAGGAGGCTGTATTATGTTAGAATTGGAAAGACTCTTAGAGTTTGGTTTAGTGGTTCCTTCTTACTTTACAGATAAGGAAACCAAGTCTCAGGTTAGGTGACTTGGCTAAAATAACACGTCAGCTCCTTTTAATGTGACTGAGGAGGGATAAAATCACCTCAGTATGAAGTGGAATTTGAAAAGCAAAACTTGATCAAATTATATTTCTGAGCAATAGATGGTATTTTAAAATGATCTTATGCCCATTTTTTACGGTTTCTACGAAAACAAAAATCAGATTCATCCTGGACCTCGGTAAGCAAATAGTAAGCAAATGGAATGCTCAGCTTTGTCAGTCAACAAGAAAAAGATTTCAAAGAATTAAGAATCTGTCAAGGAGATGAAACTAACATATGTAAAACAATGGCGAACAATCCAAAACAGCCCTTGATTGTATGTTAAATTGTGTGGTGCATGCTGTGTACACTGTGAGTGCTATACAAGTTTGAAAAGTATGGAAAAATCAATGGAGTGGAAATGGCAAAGGACTTGCAATGGGGGACCTGAATTTAAATTCTGATCTTACTGTTACCTCTTTGTCCTTGAGAACACAGGTAATAATTAGCCAACCCTCAGCAACGTTAGCTTAACTCCTTTGTTGCCCGATTCTTTATGTAAAAAGAGGGGTTTGCACTAGAAGATTTCCTTGGTCTTTTCAAGGTCTAAGTTTATGATCCAAGAATATTTATTGGGTAATGTGCTTCCAAGAGTTGAGATCTAACTTGGATTTGAAGAATGAGAAGGATTAGGAAAAGTAAAGAAAAGAGTGGCACCCTGCGTAGGAACCATCAACCAATCAAAAACATCGGGTATTTATTATTTTTGTCACTTCAGTCATTTCCAACTCTTCCATGACCCCACTTGGGATTTTGAGGGAAGTGACTCTGTGAGGCAGAAGTAAAGATGGACTTGAGTCAGGGAAACCTATAAGGAAGCTGGGGCAATAATCTATAGTTGATTAGAACCTGACCTTAAGGCTGTTACTCTGTGGAGATAAGGGGATGGATGCAAGAAATGTTGTGAAGTAAGAAAAAGCAAATTTTGGCCCTTGATTGGAAGCGTGCAATGAGAAGATGACAGGCATCCCAGATAATGCAATGGTTATGATTTTATAAACTTGGTCCATTTCAGGAGCAATTGTGTAAGAATTGCACAGCATGAGAAGGTATGAATGAGTTGTTACTTGTGTTTTTAGGGGTCTTTTTATATTAAGAGGTAAAGGATTCATCAAAGTTTTGAATTATTTGTAGGGAAGTGAGGGGATTGACATAGTTGGAGTAGAGAATTTATAATAGGCAGTAGTGACATGCAAAGGTGGATAGATAGGCTAAATCCAGACTATGGAGAATCTTGAAAGCCAGCCAAAGGAGATTGGATTTTCACATGGTAAAAAATAAAAGGTCTAAATGTTCTTGAGCATTAAAAAAGTGGTATTTGGGGCAACTTGTTGATAGTGGTCTGGTGAATCTTTTGGACTTATTTTCAGAATAATGCTTTCTAATGCATGAAAAAAATACGTAGAATTATAGAGGAAACTAATTACATTGAATGCAGTTATAATTTTAAACCAAATCAAATGTTAAAGAGTAATACTTTAAAAACTCAACTTCATAGAACCTAGATTAAAAACCTCTAACCTAGAACAAGAGACCTTCATTTAGGAAACATCAGCTAGAGAACATGTGGGCAAAGATAAGTAGAAGGAAAGATGGGATGTTGTGGTAGGAGAATATTATAAATCATATAGTCAGAAATCAGATGCTAAGTTACTGAAGTACATTACAAATCTGTCATGGAGACAATCTTTAGAAGTGATGGAAAATCTCAATTATTTGGACATCTGCTTGAATGTTTTTTGTACATAAAAAGAAAGCAGCTAAGAAATAATTGACTTGCCCTAAATATTTAAGAACAATTAAGAAGGCTTAAGAAGGAGGAAGAAGCAATGAGAATTCTTTTCTGAATGTGCCTCTGGAAAATAAAAAAATTTGTTTAAAAAGTATTATGCAGAGTGACTCATTTCTTGGAGTTTCAGTTTCATTTGACAATTCAATTTAATAAACATTCAATTTAATAAATATACACAATGTTTAGAATAAGTTATCTCATCTAAAAAAAATAAGGAAAATGGTAGTCTTAGGTTCACATAGTCCAGAGATTTGCGAAGATTAAATTTCAAAAAGTTCAAAGAAGGGTTAGGTAGAATTTCATAATCCAGGGTTCTACAGAGGAAGTTACATCAAGAAAGACTGAATATTCTTTTGTAAAAAAATTAAATTTTATTGGTATATTTTACTTTTTCAACATCTACATGTCCTAGTTGACAACTAGGGTGCCTGAAAAAATGGAGATCCCCTCATCAGAAATACTGAAATTAAAAGGAGGAATGAGTTTAAAGGAAAATATAATCTATTATGTTTTGTTTTTCCAACTTTGCTAATCTTTTTTTATTTTATTTTTTTGCTCATTTTGAATTCTGAGCTGTCTCCCTCCTTCCCTCCCAACCCCACACTACAAAAGGCCAACTTTTGACAAAGATATGTGTGTGAAACTAAACATATATATCCATATATCAATTCTTTCTCTGAGATGGATAGCATCTTCCTCCTTATGTCCTTTGTAGTCATTTTGAATATTCATATTATTCAAAATAACTTGGTCATTCACAGTTACTATTCAAGCAATATTGCTATTACTGTATACAGCATTCTCTTGTTTTTGATCATTTTACTTTTCATTTTTCTTGCAAGTGTTTCTGATGAGTTCTGGAAGGGTGGATTAGATCCCACAAAGACTAGCGTGCCAGAGAAAGGCCACCTGGAAGGAATTCACAGATTATAAGTATTGTTGAGGTCAAGGTAAAGATTTATTATGCTTTTTAAGGGGCAAGAGTTCTTTGGGAACTTGCATCCTTAAAGAAGTACAGGTAAAGTTTATATAAGATATTTTATAGTATCACTTGTGCCAAATATGCCAAGTAGGTGTTTTGGGGTGGGATTAGGGAGTGGTTAAAGAGTGGTCAGTTCTTAAAGGAACAGATACTTTTGGTATCTACTGAACAGGTATTTTACCCAAGTTCTTTGAGAAATAGTGCAAGGGGGTGGGGAGCTACCTGGAGGTATGATTTTTTAGGCCTAAAATGTCACCAAGTCAACTAGCAGTCAGGGCTGGCTCAGAAATACCAGGTTGTTCTCATCAATGTCTTGTTAGATAAGACAAATGTAAGGGAGTATATGTATGTCTCAGTCTAGGATATATATGATTGTTCAGTGAGTAGCCAATGTTGTTATGATCCAGCGCACAGTCAGTTCAATCAGTACATAGCTGGTTCAGACTAATTCTATAGGTGCGGCTGGCTGCTGTATCAGGAAGGGAGATAATGGTTGTTTCTGGGGCAGGCTGTGTCCTTAAGCTGGGGAGAAACTTCCTGGAATAGTGTTTTGAGGCTAGTGAGAAATATGATTTTTAAAGACAAATATGATTTTAGAATTGAGGCTCAAGCACATGCACTCAAGCACCCCATCATTTCCATGTTTTTCTAAAAATCAAACTGCTAATGATTTCTTAAAGCACAATTCGTGAGACTATAATATATTCAGCCATTTCCCAATTGATGAGCATCCCTTCAATTTCCAGTTTTTTACAACCATAAAGAGAGCTGCTATAAATATTTTAGAATATATAGGTTCTTATACTTTTCCCCTGATCACCTTGGGAAGTAGATTTAATAGTGATATTGTTGAGTCAAAGAATAATCACAGTTTTATGACTCTTCAGGCATAATTCGAGATTGCTCTCCAAAATGGTTGGCCAGTTCACAACTCCATCTAGAGTGTATTAGTGGTGTATGTATTTTCCCACATGCTCTCCAACATGTGTCATTTTCTCCTGTCATTTTAACCAATCTGATAGGTATGAGAAGGTATTTCAGTTGTTTTAATTTGCATTTCTCCAATCAAGAATGATTTAGGGAATTTTTTCATATAACCGTATATGACTTTAATGTACTCTTCCAAAAATTGCCTGTTCATATCTTTTGATGATTAATCAATTGAAGGATCACTCATATTTTTTATAAATTTGATGAAGTTTTGTAAACATTTGAGATATGAAGTCTTTATGCAAAAAAAAATCTCTAAAATTTCCACCCCAGTTTTCTGCTTTCCTTCTGATTTTAGAAACATTGCTTTTATTTGTACAAAAACTTTAATTTAATGTAGTCAGAATTATCCATTTTATATCTCACAATGCTCTCTATCTCATGTTAATTCATAAATTCTTCTCCTATCTCTAAATCTGAAAGTACTACATTCCATGTTCTTCTTCTAACTTACTTATGACATCATCTTTTATGTCTGTTATATATCCACTTTGACCTTGTTTTGGTAAATGATATAAGATATCAGTTTATGCCTACTTTCTGCTACACCATTTTCCAGTTTTCCCAACAGTTTTTTACCACTATGTATTGCATATCTACTCTATCCCAGTGATCCAACACTTTTTTTAACCAATACTAGATAGTTTTGATAATTATCATCTAGTATTGCTAGACTGTCTGCCTTTACATTTTTATTTATTCCTTTGGTATTTTTATCTTTTGTTCTTCCAAATTAATTTTGTTATTTTTCCATCTCAATAAAATATTTTTTTTGGATAATTAATCAGGTCTATTTTAGACTTACTGACTTTGAGATGCCTATAGGACTTCTGACTGAGTACGTCAAGCAGGAAATTGACAGTACAAGACGAAGTCAAATGTGATATGGATATGTCTGTATCTGAGATATATATATATATATATATATATATACATATATATAATCTACATCTATATCTCAAATCTATTTTGAGAATCATCTGCAAAGAACTGATAATCTCAGTAGCAGCTGATAACATACCCAAAAGAGAGAATGTAGAAAGAGAAAATCTTCAGAAGAGAGAGGAAGAGTGATCCCAGGATAGAGACCTGCAGTCTCCTTTATTGGGGGTACAGAGATGTGTGGAACTTGGTCATGAACCTGAAAAAGAGATGAAGAAGAATCAGATTGATAGGAAAACCACAGTAAGCAGTAAAAACCCAGGGAAAAGAATCTCAGAAGGCAGAGGTGATCAACAGAGTCATATATTACAGAGAACCTGTATGAACCCTGAGAAAAGACATTGGAGGCATCAATTTCAGTCAAATGGAAGATATGGAAAGCCAGGCTGTAAGACATTGAGAAGTAGGAGGTGAGCATGTAGAAGCAATAAGTATAGGTGGCTTTTTCTAGAAGTTCAGCTGGGATATAGAATTAGAATTTGAGGGCATCATAAGAGTTTTTGGTTTTTTTAATTTTATGAGTCAGGGGCATATTCCTAAGTAGCAGAGAAATGACCATATATAAGAAAATACTGAAAATTAGGGAAAGAGAAGGGGAAGCTTCTGAGAGAAAATGAGAGGGGTAGGCAATAAAAGATTTAGCTTTGGTAGAAAGGGCTACCTCATCCTTTGAGACAAGAGCAAAAGAAAAGAGGGTGAAGTTATATTATCCACAGGGAACTCACTGACCAGCTTAGATTTTTAAAAGATGTGTGTAGAAGATGAAAATCAGGGGAGTTAACTGAGGAGAAACAGAAAAAAGAGTTCCAATAGGAGTAATGTCAAGATGATAAAGGCTTACTAAGGACAACAAAAGGAGCTTTAAGAAACTATTTAGGGGCAGGAGGATGATTTAAAAATGGACAGGACTTCAGGAAGGTATCACTGATGGAGAGGAGGCAGAAATATTCAAATCTTGCTTTCTATTTTACATAAAAGGAGACTTACACATAGAAGGATTTGAGTATTTTAATACTTCAAGGATTTGTAATTTCATCAGCCAGGTAATGTTTCCACCATTGTGGTTCACAGTCTTTCTGCAGCTTAGTGGATTTGTTTAAGGACAAAATCCTTGAAAGACCAGGGAGTGAGAGGTAACTTGGGACACCTCTTTTCTTCCTCCATCCTAAGTACTAGAAAATGGCCTCAAGTGAAGCAAAAATGGTGACCAGAGGAAGAAAGGGGAATGAGCTTTCTTTGAAGTAATTCTTATACAAATAGGAACTGAAATCTAGTTCAACAGCAAATCGACTTCTTGGCATTCTTGTCACTGGTGTCCCATTTGTTGCTTATATCTGTGCTATCTTGTAGCAGCCTTGTATTTCTCAGGAAACTGCAATTCTGAACATTGCTTTTTGAAGCCAAATCAAACTGGTTTGGGCTGGTTTATGGGCTAGTGGAGGCTCATGAATCAGTCTTGAAGATCAAGAGGAAGGTAATTATGCAGCAGTAAAAATAATGTCATAGAGGACCCAAAGGAGAAGATTGCAGAGAAGGGCAATGCTGGTGGTAACTATTTAATACTTTATAGGGTTGAACATGCAGCATGAGTGATGAAAAGATGGAAAAGAGACGGAGTTCAAATGCTTCTCAGACTCTCTCCCTCACCTCAGCACCACTTCCTAACTAGATTCATGAGGTCAGCCTAAGTACTGAAGAAAACCAACCACAGAACGGAAAGTGCTGTTCAGAAGGATACCACGGAAAGCTGGGAGAATAGGTCTGACCGCAATGGGCTCCTAGACTTTCCTTGAAGCAATGTCTAAAATGGCTACTCTCCACCTCTGAAGGAAAACAGTTATCCAGTTCCAAAGCACAGGCAATAAGAGCACTGGGCCTTTAGAAATATTGCGAAGAAGAATGAATTTTAAAAATATCAAGGGCACTCAATAGAACAGTGTGTTAAGCAGTAGGGCTACAATTACAAAACAAAGATAGTCCCTCTCCTTAAAAAAGCTTCAGTTCTTCTAGGAGGAGACAATACATATAAGGAAGCATTGTTTGGTTTGGAAAGTTACAAGCATGGTGAATGGAGTCATAGAGAATAAGCCAACCCACCCTTTCTAAGAGTAAGGGCAATATTCGTTTACCATACAGTCCCTTCCACAGCACCCCCACTATCTGGAAAATCTGAATAAAATTTTTTGGTCTTCCCTTCATGCCAGAAAATAAGTTGTAAACCTCTAAAATTGGAATGTATCAAAACTAAGTTGGTGTAAAATGACTTTAAGCAACATAAATAAATCTGCAAAGTACTATAACAAACTAAAATTCCTAATTACCACAAAATTCTTAGTTACCTAAATTCTCTAGTCAAAAAAAAAGATGTTTGTAATGGGGGAAAGGATTCAGTTTTTATAAGCCAAGAAGATACTCACAATAGCAAATTTTACCATGTCTTTAAAAAGTATAGCTCACAAACCTCCAAATTAACATATATAAATGTATCCTTAGATGAAACAGATTTGAAAATCACACCCCTGTTTTGTGCATGGATTTCCTTTTACTCAGTAGAAATTCCACAGCGCAGAAAACTTTTGCACAGGATTGATAAGAATTACAAAGGGGAGATTTTACAAGATCTCTTCTTTGTATAATTACCAATTTTCCTTTCATAAAAAAAATCTTTGTAAATACTTGATTAAAACAATAACCCCAAATAGCATAGTGAACAATCTTGTAGTTTTCATAAGTGATAACCAAATAATTTTAGATGAAACTTCCTTTTAAAGATAGACAAAACTTGGAAGTTTAGGATTTCTTAAATTACAGTACTTCAGAATATTACAACATATGGTCAGATAGAATGATCTAACAGCTTCCTTACCCCATTCACTTTTCTTTCCGACTGCGTCTTAATCTAACAATATCTATATTGTAAAAAAAATTGCTTTTCTAACAACATAGGTGATACAATTGTTTACCAAATTGCACAATATAAGAAAATTTAGAAATATAGCCATACCATAAACAATTATCATGTATTTAAAACTTGAAACAAAACCAATTAATTGCCAATCAGTTGAACTTAATTTAGTTGGATGCACTTCCAAATTACCTTACATAGAAGATCATCTCATCACCATTGACATTGTGTACTGATCACATCTAAAAAGTTATAAAGTTACAAAGTATCAAGCAATTGCATCTAATTAAAGATATAATAAAGACAGTTAACATTCAGATAGCCTTTGTCCTATACCAAGCACTGTATCAACTACTTTACAATCACATGATTCTCTCAACAACCCTACTTTTCCTGGGCTATGGAATTTATTTCAACCAGAAAATTTTCTTCATTTTTTTGCATCTCACAAAATTCAGGTGTTCTCTAGAAGATCAAAGAGCTCCAAATTTCTCATTCTCCCAAAAGAAGATAGAAAGTCCTGCTTCTTGTCACCTTTCAGAATCTGGAGAAAGTTAACACTAAATAATTTACAAATCAAAAGAGATGTATTTCTCTCACACCCTTCACAAACATTACATATTTTTTAAAAAGTTTTTATAATGTTAATATACATTTTAAGCAAACCACTGAAATCCTAAAGTGATTACATTTATGGGTGTGATATAAAAGCCCTGATTAAAGTGTGTTAAAAGACAAAAATAAAACCCAACATACTTTCTTTTTGTAGTTTTAAACACATTGCCCATATGTCAAATATATTGGTGGAATGGGAGTGCAAAGACAGTTCTCTAGATTTAATTTAAACATCATCTACAAACTTTAGCTTTGGGATCTAATGCAATAACAAGGATCTCTCAGCTTTCCCTCATCAGCCCTTACTGTCTGTGGTTTGCTCCACCCATCTAGATAAAGCCTGCATGACATCTGGCCTGCCAAAACAGCCTGCAGGCTGGATATTGTACAGGCTTGTTTTATGTTCTCTATGCTTTTCAAAAGTCACCAAAATTCTTTGCTGGACAGCAAGTGTGCGCTGGTCTCACCTTACATTTTCAGTTCCATCACTTATAATGTAACTTTATTTTTGTAGCCCCAATTTGGGCAGTGTTGGGACTTCCCAAAAAAAGTCAATCTCCCACTCAAAGCCTAAGGGGTTCTCTCTAACAATAGGTTTTAGAAGTTTTCTGGATGCCTGTATTTTAAATCTTTCAGCACAAACATGACACAAGTCATTTTACAAACACAGGCAAATAACAAGACAGCAGAGTGGGCCAATCTAATTTTTTTGTTGGCTTTTTAGGCTTAGTGGATTTTGTTTGTTTGTTTTTGGTGAGGCAATCAAGGTTAAGTGACTTGCCTAGGGTCACACAGCTAGTAACTGTTAAGTATCTGAGACCCAATTTGGTATCAGGTCCTTCCTACTCCAGAGCCTGTGCTCTATCCAGTGAGCCACCCAACTGCCCCTGCTTAGTTTATTTTTTAAGATAAATCAATTTAGATTTAGAGCAGTCAAAATTCAGAGTTATCTTTAGTTGCTCTCATTTTTTTCCATATCCTTCTAAAAATCCAATTCATAAGCAACACATTCACATTACAATACAGTTTATCACAAATCACTTACCTTTTACAGAGAATGTCCTTTCAGAGAAGTCCTATGCAAGGGGTCTTCATCTCCAGAAACAGCTCAGAGAGAAAACTTCATATTGTACCAAACAGGTAGGAGTTCAATTTTAGGAGCAGGGGTTGGAGAAGGAACTTACCCCATCAGGACTGAAACTTTCAGGAGAATAAGTCCTAGACACTTGTCCCAGTGTTGTCAAGGGAAGGGTACAGCTTCTAGTTGCCAGTCCTAATCCAAGTCCCAGGCACCAAAATGTCAATCTTACACTGAGTTTAGTCTAAGAAAGACAAGCAGAATTAGGCTGTCTGAATCTATTGTTTATTTCTCTCAAAGTGGATAACCCGCATGCCTGGAAGCTGCAGTTGAGGACTAGGCTCATTTGGAGTTTACATTGCACAGTTTATGTATGATTTCTGCATGTCACTTCATCATCATTTCAGCCTGGGAATGAACATGAAAATATCTCTGTACCAGACTACTCTCAGCCCTACCAGACTACTCCTAGCCTTGGACTGTCTAGACAGAAGATTCTATCTGTACTCAAGTCTGAGCAGAACACAATGGGGGTTCCCTAATTTAGATTAAATTACCGGTGAGTTTGGGTTGGAGCTGACCAGGATAAGTAAAGTCAGTGCAATCTCACTAATCAGTAATGTCCTTCTGAAGAAAAACTGAACTTAAAGTCAGGACTTTAAGGGGGCTGGGGGAAGCTCTGAATCTTCAAGATAATGATTATTAAAAATCATATATATGTATGTGTGTGTGCACATGTGCATGTGTGTGTATGTATATGTAGATGAATATACATATATATGTAAAAGCATTTGCGTTTCTAAAGTTTTTGTATCATCTGTGACTTCCACAAAACTCCTCCAAAATTCCCACTTATGCCAACCTTCAATATCTTGAAACTAAGATGGGGAAAGTAGAGATTTGGAGGGGATAATTGTAGTTCTGAAATTGTAGAGATATAATGTGGTTAAGTCCTCAGAGCATGGTTTTGACCTGGGTGGCACAATGCCACTGATGAGAACATGGTTAGGGAAAAGTCAGGTATAACTATTTCTACTATGAAATAGTAGGCCATAGGAGTCACTTACCAACGAGTGCTAGAATTCAAAAGATGAAAGGATTAAGATCTCAGGGTGTGATTTCTGATATAAATGATTTTGTAAATATATCCTGGGAATAAGAAACAAAAAGCAAAGTGACAAATAATCAGACAAAAGATAGCTGAAGAGAAGTGAACAGAATTTATAATGAAAAGGACTTTTCTATGAACAGCTGCTTTACTTACAAAAGTGAATTGAGTCAAACATTCAAACATCTGCAAGACCCTCAGGAAAGGACGTTAGAGGAACACTTGGAGAATATTCAGAAAAGCAACCAAAGTATTAAGTGAAAAAATAGATGAACTAGCACTGGTAGAAATCAACAACTCTAAAGAGGGAGCAGAAATTTAGAACAAAATACAGAGACAACTTCAAAAAACAACATATTCTCTGAAAAAAAAAACAGTTATATTGAAAAGATGCAGATATAGAAGAAAAATATATGAACAAAGTTAAAAGAAAACAATATTGAAAACAAATCAGCACTCTGTACAAAAGAATACTCAACCTTAAGAGAGTATGTGACTATAGATAATGTCAAGATAGTTAATTAGCAAAACTACATTATGCTTGAAGGCATTATAAACAATGAGAAAATAATTTGTAAAATATATACATCAAATAGCATAGCTTCTAAGTTTTTAAAAGAAAATCTAGGCAAATTGGAAAAAACTGATAGTTATACAGTGGTGGTAGGAGACTTTAATATTTGTCTGTCATATCTGGATCTATCCATTAAAAAGGTAATCAAGAAGGAAACTACTATGTAGCTGAGCAAACTCATACTTTGTGATTTTTGATGGGAATATTAAATAATAAATTTTTCTCAGTTTCTCAGCATTTGTGCTTATACAAAACAAGATACCCTGGGACATAAAGAAAATGAGAACAAATATAAAAAGAAAGACATGATGAAAATTCACTTTATAGAAAATAAAATTCTAAATAATAAAGGAAATATGATTAAAAGATTAAGATATGGAGACTAAGTAAGCCTATCCTATATGTCAAAGAAAAGATCATAGAAACAAAAAAAATAATTGTGATAAGGACAATATTCAATAAATCAATAAATACTTATTAAGCACCAGACACTGTACTAAGCTCCAGTGATACAAAAAGAGACAAAAGATATTCGCTGCCTTCAAAGAACTTACAGTCTAATGAGGGAGACAGCATGCAAGCAAATATACACAAAGCAAACTCTATGATGTTTAATGACACGAGATGCCACTACGTACTGAATGCAACTAAAGCAGTCTTAAGAGAAAAATAGATTTCTCATAAAACTTGAATTTACAGAATGGGAAAAGAAGAACAAACAGTATGTAATTAAAATAACTAGAAAATACACAAATTTGCAATCCTAAAACACGAACAAAAGAAAAAATCTGGAAATTAGAGAAACAGAGAAGGTTGACATTTTTAAAATCTATATAACTAATTAAAAAAACAAAACAAAACTAAGCCCAGTGATTGAAAATGACTAATAAAATTGATAAACAATTAACAAAATGAGGGAGGAAAATCAAATAATCAAAAAAATGAACAAGATTAATTTACAACTAGAGAAGACATTAGAAGAATCATCAGGTTAAAGATAAAAATCTACATTATTATATGCTAGCAAAATTGAATTCAGAGGAATCTGATCACTATTTACAAAAATAAAAAGCACCTAAAACAATGTAACAAATAACCAAATCTCAGAAAATAAAAATTGAACAAGGCATAAATGAATTGCCCAAAATATCCCTCTTGGAATAGACGCATATTACTAGTGAATACTATCAAATATTTAAAGATCAGTTAGTACTTGTCTACAAAAATTCTTCTCAAAAAATTTCAACTATGTTTCTGCTATCCAGAATAAGGAGAAGTACAACAAAGAGAAATGCAGTCCATATGTGCTAATAAATATTGATGTGAAAATGTTAAATAAAATCCTTGCAAAAAAAAAAACCCCTTCAGCAATATATCCTCAAAATAATTTGCTATGCCAAATTGCATTATATGGATAATTTAATAATACATTATAATGCATAATTAAAATTTACTGAAAGGTCAGGTGATGTGTAGCATTTTTTAGCAATGAAATATGTTTTAATTAAGATATATATATGCATATATATATACATTGGGGTTCTTTTTGGATGCAATACTATTGCACACTTAACAGACTACAGTAAACATACTTTACAGTGTAAAATAAATTTTACATGTACTGGGAAACTAAAAGGTTCATGTAACTCATTTTATTGTGATATTTGCTTTATTATGGTGGTATGGAACCAAACCTGCAAAATGTCTGATGTATCCCTGTAAATATCATCAGTGAATAATCAAAATGATTTGCATTCTAAGACTATATGATAGTATATTTATAAAGATCCAGTAAATCAAATCCAGAATCAACAAATGAAAATAGTTTTATGCAATTAATAATTTTAGCAAAGTATCAGAATATAAAACAAGATCCCCAAATCTTCAGTATTTTTACAAAAATACCAGCAAGACCTATGGAGAAATGATAAGTGAAATTCCATCTGAGAAAATTAAAAATGCATAAGTTAACTATAAGATAACCTACCAATAAACATACAAGATCCATAAATACAACTGCATATCACTTTTTTAAGGAAAAGAAGACAAATAATTGGAAAGATAATCACTAATCATGACTTGGTTGAACCAGCATATTAAAAATTATATTTTACAAATTCATTTACAAATTCAGTGCTGTCAATTGATCAAATGATCAAGGATGATAGTATAGAACTAGAAAAACAATAGCAAAATTCATTTGGAGTAACAAAAGTTCTAGAATAGCAATAGAAATAATGGGGGGAAATGAAGAGGGTCTTATCAGTCCTAAAACATATAAAACAGTAATTATCAAAGCTGTTTGGTCCAAGTTAAAAAGCAGATGATTACTGTAACTGAACACAAAGGGTCCATTAAAAATTAGAAGATAATTTTTTTGTAGCCACTCCTGGGGGAGACTTCTTAAACCAACAAGGTGACTATAAAAGAAAAATTAGGCGATTTTTATTACATACAATAAAACCTTCAGGATGAAAAAACATATCCAACATATACAGGGAGTTGAAATAAAAATATGATATCAAGGACCATTACCTAATAAGTGGCAAAAAGTTATGACTTTTCCAAAGCAAGAATTGCAAAATATAAATTATCATTTGAAAACATCCAATCCAAATTACTACTAATAATATAAACAATTGTGATGTTTCAAATTATACCCTGAAAAATTATCATATAAGACTAAAAAGACCACAGTCACTATTAAAGAGTAATGGGAAAACCCTCTCACACTAATATACGATTGATGGAATTGTGAGTTGGTTAAGTCACTATGGATACCGATGTGAAACTAATCAAGAAATGTGACTAAACTATCCTTACCTTTTGTCCACATTGATCACATTACTGATCATATGCCCATGAAAATTCTTAGAGAGGAACAAAGGTCAGTATGTATCAAAATGTCCATAGTACCACTCCTTGTGAGAGCAAAAAACAAAACAAAACCCCAAAACAATTCCAGAAACAAGATGGGTGCCCATCACATGAGGAATGGATAAAAAACCTATGTTCTATGAATGTAATGAACTATTTTTGTACCTTAATAACAAGTAATAAATTCAAAGAAACATCAGAAGAGTTATATGAATTTTGCACAATGAAATAGAAGCAAAGTAACAATATGTCCAGTGACTACCACAACATAAATGCAGATCACTGAAAAAGAAGTTGAATTCCAAAATAATTTAGAAAAAGAAATGAATATTACTAGTGGTTTAATATTTCAAATAGGTCAAAGAAAGAGGAAAATGAACACATATCTACAGAAGTATTTATAGCAGTTCTTTTTCTTATAGTAAAGAACTAGAAACTAAGGGGATGTCACATCATCTGGGGAATGGCTGAACAAATTATGGCAAAACAATAGTCCAAGTCTAATATTGTAAAATTAAATTTAAGAGGGATAAATGTGAAACCTTATACTTAGGTCCCCCCCAAATCAAATGATAACCCAGATCTGATAATGATTTTTTAATAATTATAATAATAATGCCTTTAGTGAGTGCTTTCTTTTGTTGAAGGGGCCAGGGTAAGGAAAGAAATGACTTACAAAATCTGTGTCTGGAGAAATGGGAACTCCTTACAACTAAAAATGGGTTCCTCAAAGAGGAAAAAGGAAAGTGATAAGTCGTAAGGATTCCTCTGAGAAGTGTCAGAAACAATTGAGTATTTTCCTGAATTGAAAGATATTATTGCTTTATAATCTTCTCATTGTAAGAGAGTCTTGTGTCAGGTTACTGGGAGCCAACTTTGTTTTTAATAACTATGTAGCAACTTTAATAATTAATAAAAAAGACAAGTTTACTATTTTAAGACATGAAAAATGTCATGAATTTATTTAGAATTTCCTTGGATAATTCAGAAAATACCCTTAAACACATTTTATATTTTTTAAATAATTAAAATTTTGTCATGGGTTTCATTTAATAATCCATAAAAGTCATTTATTCTTTAAACTTAATCTTATACTTTAGGTCAAAAGTTCAAAATAATATGAGTTTATAATAATATGAGTTAGTCATTTCTTACCAAAGCCCCTTTACCTCTGATCTCATTATCATCAAAATTAATCAAATGTCCATGGTTTTTAGTAACACATTTTATTCTTACCAGGTTCTCCTAGATTGATTTTTTCTTCTGTCTACTTAGATTCAATAACTATATTTGAGTTATATGTTCTGATTTTTCTTTTTTCTGATTCTTCTTTCACAATATGACTAATGTGGAAATACGTTTACCATGATTATACAGATTGCTTGCTGTTTTGGGGAGGGGGAAAGAAAAGGAAAGAGGGAAAAATTTGGAACTAAACATATATATTATATATATCTTATTTATGAACTAAATGTAATATAATGAATATTATTTTATATAATATATGACATTATATTATATAACATATATAGCTAAATATACTATATGAACTAAATATAAATAAGTTTAACATAAATAAAGCAACTACTATGTGTACACCTACCGTATCTGCTTTAATAGATGTTTTTCAGAGACATCCTCCCAGTCCTTGACTCCTTGGCTTCCTTTAAGTCCTAAATCTCACCTCCTACTAGAAACCCTTTTGAAACCCTTTAATTCCAGTGCCTTCCCTTGGCTAATTATTTCCAATTTGTCTGGAATATCACTTGTTTGTTATATGTGTGTTTGCATGTTGTCTCCCCTATTTAGTTATAAGTTCCTTGAGGGAAGGAAATACCTTTTGTATTGCTAGTGCTAAACACAGTGCCTGGAACATAGTAGGTACTTAATAAATATTTATTGAGTTGAACTTTTTCTTTGGGAGTGTGTTGCCCCTTTCTCCTTTTGCCTTCAATCTTTCCCAACATTCAAGTTTTTTATAATGAATCCTGTTTTCTCAATATGTGACCAAAGTATTTAAACTTCAGCTTCAGTATTTGTCCTTCCAATGAATAGTGTGAATTAATTTCTTCAAATATTTTCAGGTTTGATCCCCTTGTTGTCTAAAGGACTCTCAAAAGTCTCCTCTTGCACCATAGTTCAGAAGCTATGTGGCATTCCACTTCCCTTATCATCCAGCTCCTCACAACCATACACTACTACTGGAAAAACCACAACTTTGACTATGTAGACCTTTGTTGGCATGGTGATATCTCTGGGTTTTATTACACTGTCCAGATTTTCCAGAGCTTTCTTTCTCGGGAGCAAGTTTTTGTTTTTGTTTTTTAAAATTTCATGGCTGTAAACACGACCTGCAGTGATCTTTGAATACAAAATAATATAAGATTATAAAACCTGACACTACTTTCATTTCTTCTCCACTTATTTGCCAGGAAGTGATGGGACCAGTTGCCAAGATCTGGGTTATTTATTTTTTTAATGTTAAACTTCAAGCTAATTTTTACACTCTCCTCTTTCACCTTCATCAAGGGGCTTCTTAATTCTTCTTCACTTTCTGCTGTTAGAGTGGTATCATATGCATATCTTACATTGTTGATGTTTCTCTTGGCAACCTTAACTCTGGCTGTTGATTCATCCAGCTTAACATTCCACATGATGTAGTTTACGTTAAAGTAAAATAAAGTTAAGTTAAATAAATAAGGAGACAACACACAGCTTTGTCACACTCCTTTTCCCATCTTAAACCAATCAATTATTCCATGTTCAGTTCTAACAGGTGCATACTTTTATTCAACTACAAAAATAGTGAGTAGAGGGCTAGACTTGAGGTCAAGAAGACCTGAGTTCAGATTCTGCCTCAGGTGCTTACTACTGCCTGCGTGATCCTGAACAAGTTCCTTAATTTTTCTAAGTCTCAGTTTCTTCATTTGTAAAATAAAGATAATAATATCTCACATGGTTGTTGTAAGGACACAGTGAGATATTTCTAAATAGCTTTGTAAAACTTAAAGCATTAGCTAGCTATTGTTATTATTTTTCCATTTTGCAATTGTCTTCAGAACATGAAATATAAAAGGATAGTAACAAGATGGCATCTTGACACAGTACTGTTTCTGTATGAGCTCCATTGTGTTAGATGTGTAATTCACATCATGTGAAGTCCCCTTCCTTTTGTGGGTCTGTTTCCCCTTCTATAAGATGACAAGGCTGGACCAGAATCTTGAAGGTCAGTTTCAGCCTTAAAATTCCAAGATTCTTAGAACAACAAAATGGTCTAAGAATCAAACATCTAACAGCAGATTTTAAGACGATTTAGATAAGGCATTTAGCTGAGATGAACCTTTAATCACAACCACTGTAGCTGCTGATCAAATATATTCCTCTTGAATTTTAGTTCATATAAAAACCTGTTCTGTGTTTGATTTGCTTTAGGAATATAGGAGCTATTGATTGCGTAATCAAGATAATCTTTTTATGTAATGGCAATTAACTGGAATCAAAGACCCACTAATATATTCAGAAGTATGGTATTAATGAGTACCCATAAAAGAGACCCAAATGAGCCATACCTTTTTTAGGAAATGTAGCATAGCTGGTGTGACAAGTTGTTGCTGTGTAGGAGCAAAGCAAACAAGACTGCCATAATGTGTTTGGGAGAAAGGTAAACTAACTGTTCAAACTTTCTCCTTTTCAAAACAAATTGAAATGGATGAAATTCAAACAACTTGCTAAAGTGTACTCAAGGTACTAGGACTTTGAGTCCAGCTCTGTTTCCTTCATAATGAATATTATACAGGTTTATGTTGCTCACAGGATGTTGGGTTAAAGCTAACATTTCCTTTTCATTAAAACAGTCCAGGAAATGTACTGTATTTGTCTGAAAATAGGCAATACCGTACTCTCGGTTGCATTATTAAAATGAAATTTCTTTGAAAGCAAAAAAAAAAATGTTTGTGTATGCACTAAATGTAATTACATAAAACTTCTATAAATATATTTATTGTAAAAGTGTTTTTATATTTCAGTTCAAAGGAACTGGTTTTATCACTACTACTCTCTTTTCAATTACCTCGAAGATATTAGGGTGGAGGGAGGTGATAAAAATGGATAAATCTAAGAGCACACTTGCAGTCAGGTTTTATACAATCACAGATTTAGTAGGCAGTGTAGCCTATATTCAGCTAGGTGGCTCACTGGATGAGAGCACTGGGCCTGGAATCAGAAAGACCTGAGTTCAAAGGTGACCTTAAACATATACTAGCTGTGTGACCCTGGACAAGTCACTTAACCTCTTGTTTGCCTTAGTCCACTTGAGAAGTAAATGGCAAACCACTCCAGTATCTTTGCCAAGAAAACTCCCTGGAGAGTATTGGTGTGCTATGGCTCTCAGGGCCACGAAGAACTAGATAGGAGTGAATAACAATAGTCTGTATTCGGTATTTGAAATGCAAAAAGATTATTCAGTTCATTACAGTAAATATTCATTAAGCATGAGCAGAGAGAAGTGTGACATGGGATAGCAGATAAGATAAAGACCAGAAAGAATTGATTTCTAGTTTCATCTAGTTTTTCTAATTCTGATACCTACTGGTTGTGTAATCCTAAGCAAATTATATCATCTCCCAGGGGCCCAAGCAGCAACCTGCGATCATGAATTACAGTGGACTTGTTGATCTTAGAAAATGTCCTTCCCCTGGGAATTCCCCACACTGATGAAATTGTATTCCCCTACTCCAAAAAAGAGCACTGTCTTAGGTGCTAGGGGGAGACACAAAGTTTAGTAGAATGATAGGACACTTATATGGATAATTATAAAATAAATAATTATAAAGCCAAACACACAAGAATTGAGCTCTACAAGTGCCCACCTCCCCAAAGCTGCAGCAAGAGAGAAAATATAATTACCAACTTTAGGGTTGGGGAGGAAATCAAGAAATTTAACAATCATCCCACAGTCTTCTCCAGTATATTGCCCCCACTATTGGTAGAGTGTGTAGAGCCACTGGACTTGAAGTCCAGGAGACCTGATTTCAAATTTGGACTCAAATACTTAAATTTGTGTAATTCTGGAAAAGTCACTTAATTTCTGTACATCTCAGTTTCATCATCTGTAAAATGAGGATACTTAAAGCACCTACCTCCCAGGATTGCCATGAGGATCAAAGGAGACAAAATTATAAAGTGCTTAGCACAGGGCCTGGCCCGCAATAAGCACTATTTAAATGTTAGCTCATTGGTTAGGTGGTGCCATACTGCACAGAATGCTGGATCTGGAGTCAGGAAGTCTCATGTTCTTAAGTTCAGCTCTGGCCTTGGACACTTGTGTGATCCCTGTATGCCTCAATTTCCTCAACTGTAAAATGAACTGGAGAAGGAAATGATAAACCAATCCAGTTTGTTTGCTAAGAAAATCTCGGGGGGAGGAGCCAAGATGGCGGAGTAGAAAGACTCACATATGCTAGCTCCGAAATCACAGCCCATAAATTTCCTGTAAAAAGAACTCCCCACAAATTCTGGAGCAGTGCAAGCCATGCAGCAATGCAGTGGAGGAGATTTCCATTCCAGAGAGCCCTGAAAAACAGGCACCAAAGATCCATCGCCCACCAGACAGTGGAGCCCAGCCCTGCCCTGCCCTGGCAGCACAGCCCTAGAGGAGTAGATCTGAGCAGGCTTCAGGGACAGAACCTCCAGCGGCCGTGAAGGTCCCTCCACTCACAGGCACTACAGGTCAGTGAGAGAGCCTTCTGGGCTGATCGAGAGGGGAGCAGGGTGTCTCCATAACTCAGGCCCCCTCGGGAGGCAGCTGCAGAGGCAGTGGTGGCCAGGGACTCCTGGAGCAGGCAGGATCTCAGATCATTTACTGAAGATCTCTGCATAAACCCTCTGAGGGAACTGAGCCTGGGAGGTGGCCCTGCCCCCACCTGAAAACCTGAACTTAATCTCTCACACTGAATAGCAGCCCCGCCTGCCACTGAAAGCCCTGAGGCTGGGGAGCAGCATTTGAATCTCAGACCCCAAGTACTAGCAGGGCAGATCTAGGTGGGGGTGGAGAGGAATCTCAGAAGTCAAGTAACTGCCTGGGAAAATGCCCAGAAAAGGGAAGAAAAATAAGACCATAGAAGGCTACTTTCTTGGTGAACAGATATTTCCTCCTTTCATTTCTGATGAGAAACAACAATGCTTACCATCAGGGAAAGACATAGAAGTCAAGGCCTCTGTACCCCAAACATCCAAAATAGATATCCAATGGGCTCAGGCCATGGAAGAGCTCAAAAAGAATTTTGAAAATCAAGTTAGACAGGTGGAGGAAAAACTGGGAAGAGAAATGAGAGAGATGCAAGAAAAGCATGAAAAATGGGTCAATACCTTGCTAAAGGAGACCCAAAAGAATGCTGAAGAAAAGAACACCTTGAAAAATAGACTAACTCAATTGGCAAAAGAGGTTCAATGAGGAGAAGAATGCTTTCAAAAGCAGAATTAGCCGAATGGAAAAGGAGGTTCAAAAACTCACTGAAGAAAATAGTTCTCTCAAAATTAGAATGGAACAGATGGAGGCTAATTACTTTATGAGAAACCAAGAAATCACCAAACAAAACCAAAAGAATGAAAAAATGGAAGATAATGTGAAATATCTCATGGGAAAAACAACTGACCTGGAAAATAGATCCAGGAGAAACAATTTAAAAATTATGGGACTACCTGAAAGCCAGGTCTTTCAATGAAATTGAGGACTTTCAAGCATTCTTGATGAAAAGACCAGAGCTGAAAAGAAAATTTGACTTTCAAGCACAAGAATGAGAAGAAGCATGAAAAAGTAAACAGCAAAGAGAAGTCATAAGGGACTTACCAAAGGTGAACTGTTTACATTCCTACATGGAAAGACAAAATTTGTAACTCTTGAAACTTTCCAGTATCTGGGTAGTTGGTGGGATACACACACACACACACACACACACACACACACACACACACACACACATACACACATGCACGCACATACAGAGACAGAGAGCACAGACAAAATGAATAGGATGGGACCATATCTTAAAAGAAATTAAGGTAAATGGTGAGAGAGAAATGTAGTGGGAGGAGAGAGGGTGAAATGGAATGGGGTAAATTATATCTCATTCAAGAGGTAAGCAGGAGACTTTTTAGTGGAAGGAAAAAGAGGAATGCTGAGAAAAAAAAACACCATGAAGTTTACCCTCATCTCATTTGACTAAAGGAAGGAATAAAATGCGCACTCATTATGGTATGAAAACCTATCTTACAATACAGGAAAGTGGGGGAGAAGGAGATAAGCAGGGTGGGGGGGGAAGATGGAAGGGAGGGCAATGGGAGGAGGGAGCAATTTGAAGTCAACACTCGGGGAGGGACAGGATCAAAAGACAGAATAGAAACAATGGGGGGCAGGATAGGATGGAGGGAAATACAGTTAGTCTTACACAATAGGACTTATTGAAGTCATATGCAAAACTACACAGATATGGCCTATATTGAATTGCCTGCTTTCCCAAAGGGAACAGGTGGGGAGGGAGGGATGGGGAGAATTTGGAACTCAAAGTTTTAGGAACAACTGTTGAGTATTGTTGTTGCTACTAGGAAATAAGAAATACAGTTAATAGGGAATAAAAAGTCATCTGGCCCTACAGGACAAAAGAGAAGATGGGGACAAGAGAAGGGAGGGATGATAGAAGAGAAGTTAGATTGGTGATAGGGAAAATTAGAATGCTGGGTGTATTGGGGTGGGGGGAGGGGACAAACAGGGAGAAAATTTGGAACGCAAAATTTTGTGAAAATGAATGTAAAATGTTAAATAAATAAATTTATATTAAAAAAAATCTCAAATGAGGTCACAAAAAATCAGACACAACTGAAATGAACAACAAATGTCTATTATAATTAGTAATGGTAGCACATAGCTTAATAAAGGCTTATTAAGAAAAGGAAATCCTGTCATCCCTACCCCTAAAATCTTCAGTTTCTTCCTATCTGTTGGTTTGTATGCTACTACCTACAGACATAGTCATGTCTCTGTCCCCCACCCCCAACCCTCTCCTTGAGTCATCCATCACTGCTAGCCTTCTGTATCTCACTCAGCATCATTCCTTCTCAGCTAAACACTGAAAAAAAATCAACTCTGCCTGGTTCCTCCGTTTTCTTTCACTTGTCTAGATTCAGCAGTCTGGTTTATGATTTCATCATCCAACAGAAACTAAACAGCTCCTTCTTAATTTACCAGTGGTTTCTTAATCACCAAATCAAATGGCCTTTTCTCACTATTCATCCTTTTTGACATCTCTGCAAGTTTTGAGACTGTTGTTTTTTTTACCTCCTACATATTCTCTCAGGATATTTGTGACTCTTCCTTCTCTCCATTCTCCTCCTCTCTAGGTGACTGTTCTTTTCTGGTCTCCTTAGTTGAGTCTTTATCCATTTCATACTCATTAACTCTAATCTGTCCTCCATATTTCTTATTTTTATACTATTTATGCCCTTAGTAAATAATCTCATCAGCTCCTGTGGGATTAATGCTAATCTCTGAATATGATTTCTCAATCTATACTTGTATATCTAGTCTCTCTGGTGACCTTCAGTTTCATTTCAGCAACCAGTTTTTTAGATGTTTTGAACTGGATGTTCCATTGGTATCTCAACTCAACATGTTCAAAACAAAATTCCTCAGCTTTCCCCTCAAATCATCTTCAGTTTTCTCTAACGTAGTCAAAACACCACCATCCTCTCAGTCTTTGAGGTCTGTAGTGTTGGTGTCAGTCATGACCTTTGATTCTCATTAACTCCACATTCAGTGTGTTTGTTAATTTCAAAACAAAATGAAAATTTAAATCAAAAAATGTAAAGATCAACACATTGTCAAAGAAAAATATTAAGCTTTATTATGTGCTAGGTACTGTACTAAGAGCTGGAAATCCATTCACAAGCAAAAAGCAAGCTCCTGCCCTCAAGGAGCTTATATTCTAAGTGGGAAACCATAAGTAAAAGGAAGATGAAAAGGTTGAGGAAGAGGAGAGTAGGGAAAAGGTACCATGTTAGAGAAAGACATTAAGGATGCATACTGTCTCTGTAAAGACAAATTCACATACTCCACAGAGCTGGCATATAAGGCAGATATGTCCCCTAGTTGAGCACATTCCGTGTATGACCAAATGTATCCATTGTAATTCACCGACCACTTCATGATTCTAGGACAATGTTTTTTAAATACAGGTGGGGCATTATGGGTTTGTTTGTTACTTTGCTTTTTAAAATTTGTAGCTTTAAATTTCTGCTAAAATAGCAGAGAGCTTTAAAAGATTAACACTTATAGCAGCCAGCCTCCAAGGACTACAAAATAATCCCTGTAAAATTTTTTTAAATGCAATTCATGGGAATTCACAATCATTCAACTTAGGCTGGACTTTAATTTCCCTTGGTACCTTTTATGAAGGAAAGTTTTGCTAAAAATTCATAAATAAGATTTACTGGCTCACGGGAAGAAAAAGAGAGGACAGTGGTGTTCAGGAAGACTAGTACCTCTGTTGTACAGGTTTTCTGATCCTTGGCTGCTCATCCATCTCTGGTGTTCACCTGTTTCACCCACCGGTCACCTGTGGGAGTTCACAAGCAAGACAAGATGTCATTCATGATTTCATCGGTCCTCTTCAAAAACAGCAGTTAAGAGAGGATGGTATTTTCACAAACTCTATTAGCAGATTTTTGGCAAAATGTGTTACAAACAAGTTCTAGTTACTTATTATCAATTAGTATTTAAATTTTATTTGGAAAAATTAAATATTTTTCAAGTTAATAAGGAGGAAGTGAAAAAGATTCCTAGACTTCTAGACTTAGAACTGGAAGAGACCTTAGGAGTAGGTCATCTACTCTCTCTCCCCTGTTTAACTGAGGGCTGTCAGCAGAATCATGAAGTTTATCATATTTGTCTTTGCTGTCTTTTGAGATAGAGAAAACAGATGGATTGATTGGATGAGATTCTAATGTGATTTTTTTTTAAAATATCAATCCCACTTTGAAGTTTTTTGAAGTTTGATATTCAGTAATTCTTACAATGGTACTAGAATGTGGTTAATATAAAGATAAATAGGAAGAATTTGAGCTTCTGATGGCATAGATGCTCAGTGGTTACTTAGGAGCTGGGGCTAGGGATTCTCCACTTAACTCTTCCTATCACTGACCACAGCTGTTGCCCAAAAGTATTCACTAGTTTGTTTTTTTTTTTATTCACCTGAAAAGATCAGCCTAAAAAGGCCAAAGTCTCCCATTGCATCCTGGACCATCTCCAGTCATCCCGATGAATATCCAGTCATTGGATCCAGATGGCTTAAGAGGAGAAAGGGAGGCTGGTGACTTTGCACAGTCCTCCCTCATTCAAAACTAAAGTCAAGGGTGAGTCATGTCATCATTTATTTGATGTCATGGTCTTCTTTGAAAACAGAGGATGAACACAAAAAATTTTATGAATCTTTTTATAGGATAAAATTAGAAGGAACATTAGAGTTTCTCAGTTCCAATTCATTTTCAGTCATTTATTTATTTAAAATACCATTCAACTTTCTTATTTGGTAGCTGAGAAATAGAAGTTTGAGTGGTAGCTCCAAAGCCATATGGTTTATCAGTACAAGAATTGGAATTCAAAGTCAGCTCTTCTGACCTTGGATCCCTTATTATTCCAGCACATACATTACCAAGTTTCATCTTCATTATTTGAGATAATTAGCAAAGTATTTATCATTCTAATTTTACATTTAAGGAAACTGAGTTTCAAAGATATTAAATGAACTGCCTGAGATCACTAGTGCTACAGCCAAGATCTCAATCCTCCTAAGTCTCTGACTTTATGGTCCTGATGGTCTTTCCATTTCCTCACATTTTAACTATTGAAGCAGGCTATAGTAATTCCTCTACTTAAAAGCAAATGGCTAGCATTCTCTTCTAAATTCTCTATTTGAAAGTAATAAAACTTTCTCTTTAAATGGTCTTCAATAAAAATGGCATGCCATATGAGAAAATGTTCTAGTAAAGAGAAAGAGGAAATTAAAAAAAATTTTTCCTACTTAATAGCATTTTATTTTTTTCAATTACATGTAAAATAGTTTTTCACTTTCATTTTTATAAGATTTTGAGTTCCAAATGTTTTCCTCCCTCTACTTTCCCCAAGATGGCAATCTGATATAGGCTATCCACTTACAATCATATTAAACATTTCCACATTAGTTATATTGTCAAAGAATCATAACAAAAGGGAAAAACAACAAGAAAGAAAGAAAAGAGAGAAAATAGTATGCTTTGATCTGCATTCAGACTCCAGAGATTTTTCTGTGGGTGTGGATGGCATTTTCCATCATGAGTCTTTTGGAATGGTCTTAGATCATTGCATTGCTGAGAGGAGCTAAGTCTATCAAAGTTTATCTACGAACAATGTTGATGTTAGTGTGTACAAGGTTCTCCTGGTACAACTTATTTCACTCAGCATCAGATCATGTAAGTCTTTCCAGGCTGAGAAAGAGGAATTTTTAAAAAGCAAATACATCTGTGATTAGGATTGCAGAGACCATGACTATTGTTTTTAAGCTCTGCCAGGCATGAATTTAGTGACCTTGAGCAAATCCTTTGTCTTGCCTGGGTCTCAATAGTATCATTGGTAAAAAAAAAAAAAGTAGAGGATGAATTTAATTATATCTAAAACTTCTTCCATCTCCAAGTTTCCTTGATTCTAAGGGCACCTTTTCTCATACAGTTTTTCACTCTTCAGTGAGAGATGATTGTTCAAATGAGAAAGATATAAAATTCCAGTCACTGTGCTGTGTTTTTTATAAATATTATCTCATTTGATCCTTACAACAACCTTATGAGGTAGGTGTTCTATTATCTCCATTTTACAGATGAGGAAACTAAGGCAAATGAGTTAAGTGGCTTGTCCAGGCTCATGCAGCTATTAAGTAATTGAGACTGAATTTGAACTCAAGACATCTTATTCCCCTATGCGATCAGCTGCCTCAAAAAATATTGCAAGGTTTGGCAGGTAATCTTTTAACCATGCTGCTTAGACATTGTCATTTTTTATATTTTATAAGATATCTTGTCAATATCTGTGGATGTAAATTTTGTAAATTATCCATGGATGGGTAAAATCTCACTACCACTGTCAGAAAATTATGTATATGCCTCTAATAGCTGTGGTGGGACTCGTACTGTTCTGATTTATATTCCTCCATACTGATTAGTAAAACGCTGTGTAGGGAGACCTCTCAAATATGTGTTGGATCTATTTTAATTATTTGCGTGATCATCAGAGGAGAAAAGTTCAATATTTTCTCTTGGTACATTGGTAACGTGTAGATTGAAGATAAGGAGAGCTTTTCACATAGAGAGAGTCAGCAGATGCCTATACAGTTCAGTGAAGTTGAAGGATGCTTCTGCTCCTCTTCTTAAACATATCTACCTCCCCTCTGCTGCCACTATTGGCATGTCTTAAATTATACCAGATTATACCAGTCAGGAATTCTACTTTTAGGGATATTAACTCCTTTCATGATATGGCAAGTTTTTAGATCTCCTATGCTTTATCAAAATGAAGATGCGTTAGGGCTCTTCACTGATAATTAGCTAGAAGACAAATAGGAAGGAAGAAAATCTGTGAAAGTTCCCCAAAGTTTAGGTTTGAGAAAAGGAATAAGCATTTATATAGCACCTACTATGTACCAATCACTATGTTGAGTGCCTGGAAAATAAAAGACACACAGGACCTGGGTTTAGTTCCTCGCATTGCTATGACCCTGGGCAAGACATACGTTAGCTTTCTGGGTCATGTTTTGTCATCTTAAATGAAGAAGTGGAGAAGGCACTCTCTGAAGGTTCTGCCCAGTTTTAACTTCTGTGGTCCTATGACAAGACCTGCTTCTCAGTTTTGTCCTATGATGCCACAGCAAGCTAGGTATTTTACAGCATTTCCTAGAGATAGTCCTACTTAAAGGTTGGAAAAAATAAAAAGTACATTGTTAAAGGGAGAGCACAAAAAAAGAGAGAGTTATATAGAATCTAAGGCAGACATCTGTGGTCAGAACATCTTACAGAATACTGCATCCCAAGAAAACACATCCCTTAACACTGACCACACAACTCCTCCCATGGTTCTACCAAATCCAAGTTAATGTACCTGTCAATAACACATGCTGTCTTGGGTGGCTGGGAGGAATGATCTCCCCACTGTACTGAGCTGTCTTTCATTTTGTCGTAGAATGTTGTTCCCCCTCTGAGTGAGATGAAAGTGGTTGCTCACATTTTTTTTACCATATAATTGGAGGTGAAGTGGTAAAGGTATGAAAACCATCTAATATTAACGAGTTTAGAACATATTACAGCAAATGGTACCCTGGATTTGGAGTAAGAAGACTTGTTTTTGAATATCAGGTCTCTTATTTCTTTATGAAAATAGCCATGCAACTTCGTTTTGTGCATTCTTTTCCTTATTGACCAGATTAAATTAAATAATCTCTACATTCTCTTTCAGTTTTAAATGCTGTGGTGCCTCTTAGAAATCTGCAAGGGCATCACTAAAAAACCAGACAAATGACCTAACATGTAATAGACTCCACATTCTCCTTTCTCTTGCCTTCATATTTGGTTTGGGTCCGTTTGTTAGGCTACAGCTTCTATTGTGTAGCCTCGGATCACAAAGTATGTGTTGTGGGGTAAAGAGTAAGAAAGCTTCAGAGGTAGCAAAGCTGCCTGACTGTGAAGGGCTTTAAAAAGCCATGGTATTTTATATGTGATTTTGAAGCTTTAATAGGGGACCAGTGGAGCTTCTTGAGTACATAGGATAGCGGTGATTAGGTCTATACTTTAATAAGATTGTTTTGGTAGCTGAGTAGACAATTGAATTGGAGTCAGGAGAGACTTGAGCCAAGGAGACTGACCAAAAAGCAAAACTCTAGATGTGAGGTGATGAAGACCTACACAAAGATGGCAGCTATGTAAATCAAAAGAAGGAGATGTATAGAAGAGATCTTGTAAAGGTAAAAATGACAAGACTTGGCAACAAATTGGATATGTGCGTTGAGTTTGTCAGGTGTCAAGCCTGACCGTGAGGCCTTGGTGACTAGAATGATGGTGGTATCCTTGAGAATAATAGGGGAGTTCAGAAGAAAGCATTATTTTGGGGGTGAGGGAAGATAATGAATGAGTTCTGTTTTGGACATTTTGGGTTTGAGATACCACGGCACATTCAGTTCAAGGAAGTTGTTGATATGAGACTGGAGGTCAGGAGAGCGATGAGGTCTGGCTAAATAGGACTGAGAATCTTCTTCATAGAGATGATAATTGAGTCCATGAACTGACAAAATCAACAAGTGACATAGTATAGATATGAAAGTTAATAAGGTTCATATCATATTCTTAAAAGTTTTTAAAGAAAAGACTAGCTTTATTTTAGCATAAAAGACAGTTAATATATTTCACTCAGGAAGATAAGGATGCCTGATATTTTATATTTAATGGAAGAAAACTTTTTTATCATTCCTGCTCTACATTCCCCATTTCTTCTCCCTGGTAACACAGAATGGAATAGGACCATTTCTATGAATCCAGTGGGCCTTATTGATATTAATGAAGACAGAGTGATACTGAAAACAGAAAATATTCCCATCTAGAATGAAGCAGAAATAAGACACTAACTAAAGGATTTGTTCGTTATTCTTTGTTACACATTAACCATGAATATCATCAAATAAAGAATGAGCATGGCAGAGGGCAAATGGCCAACCTTGGAGTCACACTTGCTGGGTGAACATTGGTGAGTTATTTAACCTCTCAGCCCCCTCAACAAGTCTTTTAAGACTGTCACAAATGAGCTGCTTTGCTCACATGAATTAAATTATAGGTCCAAACCCTCTGGCCTCGTTACCCCCCCCCCAAAAAAAAGTCTCATTAACTCACTGCATTTTGAAGTAAAATGAAAGTTATTTTTATATTTTACATTGTTCTTGGATTGTCCATACCATTGGAATGAATAATTAAGAATGGACACATTTAGTCTACCTGCTCTCTATGTTTTGCATTAATTCTGTGTTTGTCATTCGGGTACTAAACATACTTGAATGCAGATATATACATCCTTAATAATAACAGCAATTAAAACAATAAGATTTATATAACATTTTAAGATTTACAGAATACTTTCCTCATAACCCTGCATGGTAGATAGTGCAAATATTGTCATTACTCTTTTATAGATGAAGGGATTGAATTCTGAGAGATTGTTAATTCCCTTGAGAACAGGGTGTGTTTTCCCTTTCTTTGTATCTCCAGCACTTAGCACAATGCCTGGAACATTACAGGTGCTTAATAAATGCTCATTGATTGACAGATACCACTTAGCATGTGGCATAATGCTATTCATTTAAGCGAGGTAGGTATTAATGAGTGGATGGAAGGGTATATGTGAAACAGACTTAGTAAATTATATTAAGTGGATGTATAATTTTGCAAGTCACACTTTCCATTCCTATAAGCTAAGAAATTTCAGTTGATTAATGGAAGTGGAGCTAAAGATTGCTAATGCCAAATTCAATCCATCAATTAATGAACAATAATCAGTTTTAGTTCATTAGTGTAGAAAGCACAATAGTAACTCTGTTATTGGATTCTAATTGCTAATAGCATAATAAAATAAAGATACAACAACAGATATGTGGGTGACATTCAAAGAAAAAAAATGAAAAGAGTTGCCTAGTGAAAAAAGTAAAAATAAAAAGTAACACTCTTTCCCAGCTTAGGTATGGGGTTGAAAAAAAAGTTTTAATCAAAGTCGAGCTTATTATTAGAATTTAACATACATTTGCATTCTGGAAAATGCAAGTTGTTAGTATTTTGCAAAGTTTTTACTATTTTGTTATTTCCTTATATTTTCTCAAAGAGGATGGTTAATGGTGGCAGGAGGATAAGCCAGTTACATGACACAATGAGATTTCTTTCAGCTTACTGAATCTTTTCCCTACATTTTAAGTGTCTAAATTTTTATTAGAGGGAAAGGTTGGCAAAAAAAGTACTCAGCTTGTTTTCCTTCAGGAGTGAATAAAATTGTTCATGTGGCAGTATAATTCTGTATTATCATGGACTCATAAATTTAACATTAACGACACAGAAAAGATCTCAGAGGTCTAGGAGCTTTCCGCCTATCTCTTTAACTCCCTTTCCTTCACCTCCACCCTCATTCTGTCCCATCATGAATCCTGTTTTGTCTAGAAAAATTAATTGATTAATAAATTTATTGATAAAGTACCATTCTCCAGGCAATGTATTATAATACAAAACAAATATTAGACAGTATCTGTCCTTAGGAGCTTAGATTTCATTCAATGGGATGAATAACCTATCCACATTTAAATAAATACAAAGGAAATCCCAGGCAGTGGAGAGTAAATAGAGTGTTAGATATAGCATCAGGAAGACCTAGATTCCAATTCAGACTGAAACATTTACTAACTATGTAACTTCCTGGGCAAGTCACTTAACATCTATCTACTTCAGTTTCTTCATCTGTAAAGTAGGAATAATAATAGCTGTTGTGAGGATAAAGTGAGATAATATATTTTGTATTAATAGTAATACTACTTAATATATTAATTAATACTCTACTAATATATGATTCTATGCTATAGTACTATACATATGCATAATACTATATGTGCATATATTTATATGTCTAATATATATGCATGTGTAATACTATACAATACTACACTAATATAACCCTAATTAATAAATGGTAACAGTGTTGTGAGGATAAGAAGAGATGATATATATAAAACACTTTACAAACCTTAAACCACTATGTAAATGCTGGTTATTAGATACAAAGTAATTCTGGCATGGATATACTCATGGTGATGGGATAAGATGGAGGCTATTTCCCCTATTGGTTTATCTATGTTCAAGGATTCTAATTAGCTTCCTTCCTCCTGTGATCTTTGGCAATTTCCATCTTTTTTCATCATCCAAAGTAAGCTTTTTATTCTCATTTTTCCTTGACAGTAGGAGGAGAGATGGGAAATGGGGTAGAGTTGAGTTGGTTGCAAGTAAATGGGTTGTTTTATATAGGTATCAAAACCTAGTGGACAGTTGGGGAATGGGGTACTGAGTAAGCATATTAGAAGTTAGAGGTTAGCCTTTTCTGCTGTTAATTCATTCAGTTATTACCTTCTTAGGGTTGTTAATAAATCTTGGGAAAGTCCAAGGTTTTTCCTTTTTGGGGTCTAGATCCCAAAGACATGATCTTTTCCTTTTAGGGGTTTGGATCCCATCCCTATCAAAAGCACTATGTAAATGTTTCTCAGACAGCTGAAATCACTTTATCTCTTATACATAATCCCTGTTTTGGAGCCACATGTGAGGTGGTAAGGATTGAAGAATGTAGCTGAATTTTGAAAAACGCTAGGGAGCTTCTACGAGGTACAAGTAAATAGGGAGCATATCTTAGGCATGGGAAATCACTTGTGCAAAGGTACAAAGATAGAGGGAGTTTTATGTAGGAGAAGCACTACGTCACTCATTTCTACATCTGGAATGTAGAGGACATGACAAGTAGTTATTATTCTACTGTCTCTGCCTGGAATTTTCCAGTGACTGGGGACTCATTATACCTTCCTTCTCCTTCCACGCTACACTGAAGCTACAGGTTGTCTAGCTTTATGAGTAGGAATTATTTTAAATTTGTTTTTAAATTTCCTTCAGAACAGCTGAAGGAAATACATCACTCTTACTTTCACAGAAAGTCCACATATCCAGCCTATTGTCAAATCTTTTCATTTCTAGTTTCACAACTCTTGCTATATCTTCTTTCCATTCACACCGTCATTACCTTATTTTAGGCCTTTATCATTACCTCTTGCATAGGTTTTTGCAATAGCCTTCCAATAGATCTTTCTGTCTCAAATTTCTACCCACTCTAATCTATCCTCTATTTAGGCAACAGAGCGATTCTCCTAAAGTTTAGCTCCTCCCATGTCACCCCTTTTCTCAATAAACTAGAAAATTGTTCTTGATTACCTCTAGGATCAAATATATAATGCTATTTGGCATTTAAAGCCCTTTGTAGCCTACCCCCTTCCTACTTTTCCAGTCTTCCTGAATATTACTCCCCTCCAGCATGCTCTATAAGCAAGATACATCGGGCTGTGTGCTTATCTTCACACTTAAAGCTCCATCTCCTTTGTTAGTCCCTGTTTGTCTATCTGTCCCCAGGGCTTGGAATTCACACTTTTAGCTTCCCTGGCTTTTTTTAAAGAGTCAGCTCAATAGGTAGATTTCAGAAAAACCTGGAAAGACTTATATGAACAGATGCAGAGGGAAGTGAGCAGAAACAGGAAAACATTGTATACAGTAAGAGCAACATTGTGTCATGACCAACTTTGTTAGACTTAACTCTTCTGAACAATGCAATGTTATAAGGCAACTCCAAAAGACTCATCATGGAAAACGTTAACCAATCAAAGAAAGAACTAGGGAGTCTGTATGCAAATAGAAGCGTACCATTTTCACTTTTTTGTTTTTTCTTTCAGTTTTTTCCATTTTGTGCTGATTCTTCTTTTACAACATGACGAATGTAGAAATATGTATATCATGATTGTTCATGTACAGGCTACGTCAGATTACTTGCCATCTTGGGAAGTGGGGAAAGGAGGGAGGGAGAAAAATTTGGAACTTAAAATCGTACAGAAATGAATGTGGAAAACTTTTTACATGTAACTGGAAAAAAATAGAATACCATTCAAGGTAAAAAAAGTCAGCTGAAATCCCACCTTATACAGGAGTCCCTCCTTCCTCAACTCTAGTCAAAGTTAGTGCCTTTTGTCTGAGAATACCTTCCAACTACACTTTATATATTCCTTATATACAAAATTATTTACATTTTCCCCCATCCTTGAGGTCAAAGACTGCTTTTGTCTTTCATTGTGTCCCCAGTACTTAGCATAGTGCCTGCTACCTTGTAAAAATTTAATAAATACTAACTGATTGACCAAGTGCTTTCAAAAACATTAGCCAGGATTTTTCTATGATGTTCTTATGAAGGCTATCATTTGGTAATGAAGGCTGAACACAAGCAATCATTTGGTATCTTTACTCTGCAGAGGTAGTGCTAATTCTCATAATGAAGGCTTTTGAGTGTCTATCTCCAAACTATTTTCCATGGGATAGATTCTGTTCCCCAGGTGTGTCAGCAATAGCAATGTGTTGATTCTGATACTGTAATTAAAAGCTTGCTGAATGGAATTGAATGGTCTAATAGGATAAATGGGCTCTTTTGAAATGCCTTTCATATAGTTTTAATCTCCACGCACATGTTGCGATACTTCTCCTTTTACAAAGGTGTAGCAGATCCAGGTGGGACTGAGCTTCCTGAAATGGGACTGTGGTATGGCAGCTTTATGTGATAGAAAAGCACAGTATCATGAAAAAGTATTTTATTTTATTGATGGCCAAAATTCTCGTACAGTGAAGCATTTATCTGAAGAATGGTCCGAAAAAAGCTAAAGGCTAATTCTTTCTAGAAGGCAACTCAACGTGCTCTCCTGACATTCAGGAGAGACAAAACCCCAAAATGACATTTTGCTGTGTGTCTGGATTCAGTAGGGGTAGCCTGGGAACCCACAAAAGAACAAAGAGGTGAGATCAGAGGTGAAATACAACGAAGAGATTGCAGTGGCATCTGAGCCTGTTTCACCTACAGCACTCACTTAGCTAATCAGCCGCATCTTACTCCTGTTCCCAAGAGCTAAATAACTTTCAGAGGCTCCTGAGACTTTGAATTTTGGATCCACCCTCATCTAGAGGCCCTCAGGAGGGTAAGTTCATTCTTCATCTTCTTTGTTACTCTGTTTCAACATAGACCCAAAGACAGACACCTTGTTGAAGATGGGAATATTCTCTAGGACTGCCTGAGACTGAACGAAGCCCAAGGGTGGCCTCAGAACATATGTGATCATGCAGAATTCCTGCAGACCAAGGTGGACTTGAACATGGGACCCCCAGGATGGCTCCTTTTCAGACTCTGTTGTCCTGATCTGGTCCAGGTCTCTAATCTCAGTGATTATAAGGTCTTTGTATTCCTATTACCTAGCATAAGACTTCATATGTAGTAGGCATTTAATAAATGATTGTTGGACTAGATTATATATTAGACTTTTATACAAATAGGATTTTATACTTCCCAAACCCTCACAACACCCATATAAAAAAAACAAAAATAAACTCTTTGCTAACTCCGATCGCTCCTTCCAGCCTCTTACAAATGTGTGCAAACCAAGAGTCAGTCCTGAAATTTCTCTTCTCCATTCTCAGGTCTAAGAGATCTCTTCTACTTTTACGGCTTCAGTTCTCACTTGTGCCAGAGAATTCTTAAAGTTATATCTACAGTCCTGATCTGTCTCCTGTATATGAGTCATTTCTAATCACCTACCAGTTATTTCAATTTGAATGTATCATTCCTTCAAGTTCAACACTCAGCTTTGTTAGTAGTTGGCAAATCAGTTAGCTAATCTCTCTAGACTTGATTTTCCTCACCTAGACTTTGTGGTCTGTAGCTTCTCTTCCAGCTCTGAAATTCTATTTTTCTTTTTTCAGGCCAAATTTTATATTCTTTTCCTCCAAACCAGGCAATCGTGTAATCATCCTCACTTCAATCAAAGACACAATCATTCTCTCAGCTACACTGCTTGAAATATTTGTCCTTTACAGTCCATCACCAGATCCTGTCAAATTAGCTGGAACTGAAGAACCCAGAACCTGAGCTTCTAGCATGGTTTAAAAGTAAAGGGAGAGTCTTAGCATTAGAAAGACCAGAGTTCAAATCCTGCCTTTAATATTGACTTTGCAATCTACCCTTTACTACTTTGAGACTTAATTTCCTCATGTGTAAAACAGTGATGACAAAGAGTATCTGTAGTGTTTATTTCATGGGGTTATTGAGAGAATTAAATAAGATAAAATATGTAAAATACATAGTAAACTTTAAAACACTTTAAAAATACCAGTGAGGGGCAACCCAGTATAATATATGGGAAGCCCACCTCACAAACAGATCAAGGTTCAAATCACACTTCTGACCCATATTTGTTACATAAATTAATAGAGACACTCTTAGTGTCCTAGGCAATTCTCTAAGATTACAATGTTGCAGAATAATTGTTTATTTGCATTGATTGAAGGAGATTCCTCAGTCTAAGCTGTCAGAAAAATGAAATCATAGGTCTGGGTCAATCAATAAATGTCACTTCCATAATATCTTGGCTTAATTTATTTTCTTTAAGTGAGAAATGCAAGATACTTCATGATAACGTAGGTCATGGTGTCTTATTTCATTCTTTTTTAAAATTAAGAATGGAGAACATAAAATTTAGTTTGACACTTCCACCCCATCCATTTTTAGAGGTTAGAGACCCGTAAGCATCGTATATTGTATATATCCCCAGACTTTTATAATTTCTTTTTTTTTTGCTTTTTTTAGTACTGAAACTTAAATATACACTTAAAATTAAGAAACCTATTATAAACTTAGATGTTGAAACAAATACAAAATAAGAAAAGAAAAAAGGTATGTCATATGCACAGTAAAAAGTAAGAGAGGATTCAAAATATAAAGCAATAAATTTTCCATTTCAAGAAAGCCTACATAATAAATATGCATTACGTTGGGAGCTGTCCATCTTTCCTTTGCTTCCTTGTTAGTTTTCTTTTATTCTCTGCTGTTCACTTTTTACTTTGTTCTCACTCCCCTGCCCCTCCCCAGAAGGCTGCAATTTAACATGGATATATTTATATGTAGATATATAGATACACACACACATAAACACACACACACACATATATATATATATATATATACACCCAGAGTTTTTATGTAGTCTAATTATGTTGATTTCTCTTTATTTTATTTTTAGTCCCTAAAAAATGTTATTTGTTATATAGGATGGCTCATGGAGGAGGAGGATGGAGAGAAATACTGGGGAAAACTGGTGATAGAAAATTCAGAAAAGATATCAATAAATAAATCAAGAAATTCAGAAAATATATCAATAAAAACTTATTTTAAAAAAACTTAGTACACTTCAATGCTTCAACAATATGTGTATTGAATTTGTCCAATGTTATTAATGTAGATATTCTTTTCGATGGTGCCAATCACCGCATGACCATTCCTTTACATCATGCATTCAGCAGGGCCCATTCAACATTCCAGGTGCTGTCCTCTAGACTTCAGTGGATACCATGCAGCATAGAGACTTTTCCTTCTTGTGTCCCTAGTGGCATCAAAGTGGTCCAGTGGATGAAGTACCAAGTCTGGAATCAGGAAAACTTGAGTTCAAGAAATACATCTGAGTCACTAGTCGTGGGACCCTGGACAGTCACTTAACCTCTGTGTGCCTCAGTTTCCCCCACTGTAAAATGGGGATGATAATAATAGTGTCTACTTCCTAGAATTGTAAGGATCAAATAAGAACTTAGAGCCTAGTATGCACTTAATAAATGTTTCTTTCCTTTTTTCCCTTTACTCTTGCTCCATACATATCTCTGATGACATTCCTGACAGCATTTGTCTGGAGCAATTTTTCTTGGTAATACATTATAAGTCACTATTCACAATTATTTATCTCTTAGGTCATAGAAAAGACAGCTAGGTGGTATAGTGGATTAAGTGTCAGACCCGATTTAAATTAGTTTTCAGACACTATCTGTGTGACCCTGGGTAAGTCACTTAACCCTGTTTGCCTCAGTTTCCTCATCTATAAAATGAGCTGGAGAAGAAAATGGCAAATCACTTCAGTATCTTTCCCAAGAAAACCCCAAGAGGGGTCACAGAGAGTATGATTTGATTGAAAAATGATTAAACAATAGTAACAAGGTCACAGGAACATAGATTTAGAGCTGAAATTTAAAGCTGAAAGTTTGGAAGTAATTTAGGCTGAACCCTTTATTTTATGGCTGTGGAAACTCAGAATCAGAGAAGCGAAGCAATTTGCCCCGTCATACAAATAGTAATTGACAGATCTAGAATTCAAACCCAAATCTGATGACTCCAGAATAAATGTTCATCCTGCTTTCCTGTGCTATAACCTAAGACTCTAATTTTTTGAAAATTGTGCTATTTGCTGATTTGAAATCATAAGGCATCTTTGAAAGAATAAATATTGCCTTTGCTTCAGGGAGAAACTTGGAGTCATTAAAAGTGATATGCAAATTCCAGGCCATATGACCAACAAAATAGGGGATTTCTCTGAAAACGCTTTCTCTAACCCACTTAAACACTATCCCTCACCCCGTAAACCCCAAAGGAATTGTGTGCTACATGTAAAGTGATTACATCTAAATCCACAGAAGACGGAATTCCTGACAAGGTAAAATCCTGTTTGAATTAATACCACAGATCTCCTCCTCTACCCAACTCCATGCACCAAACTTGTAGACATGTATGGTAGGGCTTGACTCTGGGATAGAGAACCCTCTTACACATACGGCTGCAGTGATAGAATAAAACATTCTTGCATCCACTATTTTAAAAGAAGTGGCAGAGTCTGACTTTGCCCAACTACAGGAAGGAAAGGAGAGCCTTGGTGGGGCAGGAGAGTTAAAAATGTGCTACCTTCAGACTAGTCTGGTCCTAAGATAGAGGTCTTAGTAGTAGAGTAGTAAATCTCCATAAGCAACCTCTTCATCATGGATTAGATTTTTTTCCGTTTTGCTAATTTTTGAAAAATATAATGTTGACTACTTTACTTTCTACATATAGTAACTTCAGATTTTTATTCTAAAAATATTATTTTTCCTAAACTTCTTATTATTCTATGCTTTCTTAGCCATCCCTGGGATGTCTTTCATCAGGCATTGATTTACTTCCTTTTGAATCACAATAATTGTTAGAGGAGGTGTAGGGTTTGTTTGTTTGCTTGCTTTTTTTACTTCTCTTTGAAGTTTTGTTTCCTCTTACTTCTCCTTTTAAGATACTCCCTGTTGGTTTAATCTGCTTATGCAGTTTTCACCTTAAAAAAAAGTTTCCCTATTTATTTTCTAGTCTCTCTTTTCTGGTGCATAGTCATCATTTTACTAAAAGGTAAAGATATAAATGAAAGTAAGACTTGAGCAAAATTTATTGTGCATCAGGTCAGTCTCAAAAAGCGGTCACCATAATCACCTTAACAGACAAAGCAAAAATAAAAATTTACAATATCATTAGAGATTAAAAGGCAGTTATACTTAAGGGAACCATAGACAATGAAGCAATATCAATGCAAAATATATAAGTGTCAAATGGCAGAAATAAATTAGGAAGAAAAAATCTAAATTGCAAAAAATACAGCAAGTAACAAAATAATGTTTTGAAGTTTTGATTTTCCTCTCTGGAAGTGGACACATATATTACACAAAATAAACAAAAGGGAAAATATGGAATTGAATAAACTGTTAGAGAATTTAGAGCTGAAAAACTTATAACATATTCTGATTGGAAGCAATGTATACATGATGAATATCTGATGAATATCTAGTCACTGGATTCAGAGGGCTCTGGAGGAGAAGTGAGGCTGGTGACCTGCACAGCCCTCCCTCACTTAAAACAAAGTCAAGTGCAAGTCATGTCATTATTTCTCTGATGGCATGGTCTTCTTCAGCAATGAAGGATGAAAACATACACACACACATACATATTTCTCAGTTCATATAACACCTTTACAAAATTAAATTCTATAACAAATTACAATTAGATGTAAAAGAAAAACATCAATCACATTGTTACAGACCATAAAACAGTAAAAATAGTAACAAATACAAGGAACACATAAAAAAGATACAGACCTACTTGAAACTATAATAACTACGCCATTTAAATATAGGCAAAACCCTGATCAAGACAGAGAATTCTATCATACTTTAGAGACTAATTAATACCTCTATTTTACAAATTATTCTCAAAAATTAAGAAAGAAAACAACTGTGAGGTACTGCATCATACCTATCCGATTGACTAATGTGACAAAACAGGAAAATAATAAATTAGAGAATATATGGGAGAGTTGGAACACTAATTCATTGTTGGTGGAGCTGTGAACTGATCCAACCACTCTGGAGAGTAATTTGGAACTATACCCAAAGGGCTATAAAACTGTTCATATCCTTTGACCTAGCACTACCACTTCTAGGACAGTATCCCAAAGAGATCATAAGATGGGGAAAGGACTCACATGTACAAAAATATTTATAGTGGTTCTCTTTATGGTGACAGAGAACTAGAAATTGAGGGGATGCTCATCAATTGGGAAATGGCTAAACAAGTTGTGTTATATGAGTGTAATGGAATCCTATTGTTTTGTAAGAAATGATAAGCAGATGGACTTCAGAAAAACCTGGAAAGACTTAATTATTATTAAAGACTTTAATTATGAAATAATTCAAATGTCATGTGACTGTAATATTACGGGTCACAACCATAAAAAAAAAATGAGAAGAGAACCAGAATAGTTACCTTTCACATCTATGACCAAAAGGCATGTTCTTAAGCAACAGAGATGAACACCAAAGATAGAAACAAGTATTTCAATCGCACAATATTGAAAAGATGAAATACAGACAAAATTAATACAACTAAGATAAGGAGTCTATCCTGGGGAAGTGGGGGGGGCAGAAATTTTGTATCAAATGTTTCTTATAAGAGTCTGAAAACATTTATAGAAATACCTATATAAATATAGACATAGGTATACACACACTTACATCTCCATATATAATCGAAAGTCATTCCTTAAAGGATACAAGCAAATGGCTCTCGAAACAATTGCAAATTATTGGCAGTCGTATAAAATGGTTCTCTGGTCATTAATAGTAAGATAAATGCACACTAAACCAACTCTGAGGTTTTTCCTCATATCCAGTGATTTAAGGTTAGCAAATTAGTGAGGATGGCAAAAGATGGGAATAGTTAATATTAGCAGAGTTATGGAAAAATAGCCACATTAATATACCATTGATGAAGCTGGGAATTGGTCCAACTCTTTTAAAAGCTACTTGGGAATATACGAAGGAAGTGATTTAAATGCCCATACCTTCTGATATAGAGATCTCATTAGCCATTAGTCAAGGAGTTCAGCCTTATATTCACCAAACTATCTGTAGCAGCAATTTTGTAGCAAAGAACTGGAAATAAAATAAATGGCCATTAACTGGGAAATAGTGTACAGATGTAATAGAGTATTATTGTGCTGTATAAAACAATGAATATGGTGAATACAGAAACATATAAGAGCTGAAAGATATTCTAAATGTGGCTATTATGTGTGTATTTGTGTGTGTGTATCCTCAGCACCTTTATAAAAATAGACCATACAAAAATAGACAAAATAATTAGACGATGCTGAATACAGAGAAATTTTAAATGAATGTTTCAAAGGAGGAATCCTAAATGTATCCCTTGTAGACCATAATCCAATAAAAACTGTAATTAATACAGAGTACACAAACAAAAATATAAATCTTCTTTAATTATGAAATAAGCAGAACCAAGAAAAATATACCCAATGAGTACAACATATATGGAAAGGATAAGCAAAATGACTAAATCTGGCCTCCAAGAATGATATGAAAAGGTCTTCCCTTTCCTATAGAAGTGGAAGACTAGGTGTGACACACAGAATATAGTATGGTTTTGCTAGACGTTTTAAAATTCTTTTTAAATTCTTTGTTAAAAGAGATGATACTTTGGTAGGTATATTAAGAAAAGCTAAAAATTCCCAAGTAGGAGGTATCAATAAATAATGTATTTTTTAAATTATTAGGAAAGCACAAACAGTTTTGCAAAAGAAATTCAGCACTCGCTTCCTCCTTTTCAATTAGCTCATTGACCTTTCACAGTTCTCTGGATTGGTATATGAGTCATCATTTCAACTATATATCATAATCCGGACAATCTTTCAGTTGGTTTTTTTCATGTCGGTCATTAGTCTGAGCACTTTTGGATGAGTGTGGGCCTTATTTGGAGAGCTCTGTAATGGTATAGGATTTGCTCAAATCAATACAATGCCATTTGAAAACAGGAGTATCTAAAGCAATCCTAATATTTACTCTATATCCTCCACAATGATGGCAAACATTTGAAGTGAGCATATGTTTCTCTGTCTTATACCTCACTTGATATTACTAATTACAGAGTAAAGATCATCTGCTCAACTTTCAAGCAATCTTGTTGTATAGACATGTAATACCTTGCTGAGCAAGACCCTGGAAAACTGCATTTAACTCTGCCAATCAAATGCTTTTTATTGTAAAAAGAACATTAAGCAAAATATTGTAGCATTGTGGATACCATTATAGAATATACTACTGTAGAGTATTTTTAATATTCATTTTTAATCTTTTTTCTAAAGTCTTATCTATTCCCTTCACATTCCCACATCAGAGAGCCATCAATACGTATGTATATTATTCTCATAAAGGTCTTTTAGACATACAAAAGTGTGCACATGCACCAGCAGTTATTGACATTTTCTTACCTTTTGGAGTCCATGTTTTCCAAGGATAGCACCTGCTCTGGATAACCCTCCCAATTGGGTTCTCACAAGATTGTAGGTTGAACCTTTCTTGTTGCCCAGCCATGTCCAACTCTTCAGAACCCCATGGACTTTATCTCCGCATGGAGTTTTCTTGGCAAAGATACAAGGATGGTTTTGCCATTTCCTTCTGCAGTGGATCCTTTTGTCAAGCAGTCAGATGTTAAGTGACTTGCCCAGTATCACAGAGCTAGTAAGCGTCTGCGACCAGATTCAAACTCATGAAGATGAGTCTTCCTGATTCCAAATTTAGTGCTCTTACCCCTGTGCCACCTAGCTGCCCACTGACATAATTAGCTCAAACAAATGTATTTAGGATATAGAACCAGTAGTGATATTGGTGAATCAAAGGATATGCACAGTTTTATAGCCCTTTGGGCATAGTTCAAAATTGCTCTCCTGAAGGGTTGAAGTAGTTCACAACTGCCCCAACAGTGCATTAGTTTCCCAGTTTTCTGACATACCCTCCAACATCCAACATTTTCCTCTTTTGTCACATTAGCTACTGTGATAGCTGTGAGGTAGTTAGTACCTCAGAGTTGTCTTCATTTGGATTTCTCTGATCAATAGTGATTTTAAGCATTTTTTCATGTGACTATAGATAGCTTTGATGTCTTTATCTGAAAACTGCCTGTTCATATCCTCATATCCTCGGACTATTTATCAACTGGAGAATATCTTGTATTTTTACAAATTTGACTCAATTCTCTATATATTAGAGAAATGAAGCCTTTATTAAAGATACTTGTTGCAAAATTTCCCCAAGTTTTCTGCTTTCCTTATAACTTTGGTTGCATTCCAAAAGATGGAAAGAGACCTATTTGTACAAAAATATTCATAGCAGCTCTTCTTGTGTTTTCTAGGAATTGGAAATCAAAGGGATGTCCATCAGTTGGAGAATGACTGAGCAAGCTGTAGTATATGATTGTAATGGAATATTATTGTGCTATAAGAAATGACAAGCAGGATGATTTCAGTAAAACTTGAAAAGACTTACATGAACTGATCCATACATATTGAAGTTAACAGAACCAGAAAAACATTGCACATAGTAACAGCAATATTGTTTGATAAAGAACTGTGAATGACTTAGCTATTCTCAGCAATTAAATGATGCAGAGAACTGCTGATGAAGCATACTATCTGCCTCCAGAGAAAGAACTGATATTGAATACAGACTGAAGCATGCTGTTTTTCATTTTCTTTCATTTTTTTCTTTTATGCATGTCTTATACAAAATGATTACTAAGGAAATGTTTTACACGACTGCACATGTATAACCTGTATCTGATTGATTACTACCTTAAGCGGGGGAACAGAAGGAGGGAGAAATAGAATTTGGAACTCAAAACTTTAAATGAAAATGATCTTTTAAGAAAGCAAATGTATTTACTAAAAAGGCTTCAGAAGAACAGTTGCTACAAAATATTTGCCATAAACAGTGGACAGTTCTCCAAATAAGCACAGTGCCCCTCTGAAAAGTAGGCACAAACATTAGGGAACATTTGTGGCTGCTTTTAATACTATGATGCCCTGATAATCTGCCTTCTTGTGATTTCCTTATGTTGTTCCCCTGTTTGTTGTTCTCCCCTTCCCGTGAGATGACCACCAAATGCTAGGGCTAATTCTCCCTTTAATCCATGGTTGGCTTTCTTTTCTGCTGGCAGAGATCACACCCTTTGAAACATCTTTGAAGCTTGAAGTCTGCCTCTCTGGATCCATCACTCTTCCTGGATCTGATTCTCTGACCTTTGCTAGATAAACTGGGAGAGAAAAAGAGGAGGAAAAATTCTGTGGAGTAATATTATCATCTTGCAGCTTTTTAGCATATTGTTACTAAAGACTGTTAGAACCATCTCATATTTTTGCAATTATAGGAATAAGGAATAGGATGAAACATCTATCCGTTACTCACATTCGTTAGATAGTTAAGTGGAGAACAGAGAAGACCTATGTTACATTATCAAGACCTATGTTACATTATCAAGTAGAGTGCCAGAATCAGCTTGTCAGTATACATGATCTGTTTCAGGTACATATAGCAGAATGTTAACTAATTGTTATTTTAATAGGGTTATCATTTTCTTTCTCCTGTCCCAAGTGCTTTGCTAATTTATCTTGTTCTCTTAACAATTCAATTGGTACTCTGTTTTTCCAATTAAGAGTTGGAAAATATTGCTACAGTTTACTATTGAGAAGAGCAAACCCTTAGAGACCATTGCTTCTGGCAATGAGTCATACAATGAGTCTACATAAGAGGGAAAAGGCATTAGGCAGTGCAGGATAAGGCATGCTGGTGTATGTAGGTATAGGAAAATTGATTCTGTCATCCTTTTCCTCTTTTGTGTCAATGTCTTTACTAATGCCACATTGGAAGATGTTTTCCAAATAAAAGCTCAATGAGGTAAAACTTTACAATGTAATGACTTAGACTCTTTATCAGAGTCATAGACAAAACTCTGTATTGACCACCTAAATTTTAAAAACATTTAAAATTATGGAATAAAACAAGCATTTTCTTAACAGGGTATATTTTAAAAAAAGATGATTCTACATGAAACTGCAAATCTATTATATACAACTTGCTCTTCTTTTAAAATATTTAGTAGTTACATAAATTTCTTTTTTCTCCCCTCCATGTTAGAGATGGCTACCATTTGATGAAAATATGCATGTGTATATGTGTGCATAATCAATCTATACATAATTCTATTCATCAATTCTTTCTCTGAATACAGAGAGTATCTTCCTTCATATGACCTTTGTAGCTGATTTGAATATTAATAAGAGTAAAAAATGACTTATTCACTCAAAATCATTCTTAAAGCAATATTGCTGTTACTATATACAGCGTTCTCTCAGTTCCTCTGGTGTTACTCTTCATTATTTCATGAAAATCTATCCATGTTTTTCTAAGATCACAGAGCTCATCATTTCTTATAATATAGCAGTATTCCATAGACCACAGCTTATTCAGTCATTCCCCAATTTATGGGCATCCCCACAGTTTCCACTTCTTCACCACCACAAAGAGAGCTGCTATGAATATTTTATAACATAGATTATTTTCCTTTTTCCCTAATTGTCTTCAGAAATAGACCTAGTAGTGGTATTACTGGGTCAAAGGGTATAGGAAGTTTAATAAATCTTTGGGCATAATTTCAGATTGCTCTCTAAAATGGCTGGATCAACAATGAATTAATGATTCCAATTTTTCCACATCCCCTCCAATATTTGACTCCTTACCCCTTCAATCATTTTAACCAACCTGATAGATGTAAAATGGTATCTCAAGGTTGTTTTGGTTTTCATTTTTCTAATCAGAAATAATTTAGAGCATTTTTATATGACTATAAATTGTTTTGATTTCTTCATTGGAAACTAGCTGTTCATATGTTTTGATCATTTAGTAATTGGGAAATCACTCATTTTTATAGATTTGACAAAGTTTTTATATGAGATGTTTATCTGAGAGATTGTCTATAAAACTTTTCCCCAATTTTCTGCTTTCCATCTGATCTTGGTAATATTGCTTTTATTTGCATGAAAACTTTTTAATTTAATGTAATCAAAATTATCCATTTCATACTTTAATCTGTTCTTTATCTCTTATTTCTTCATAAATTGTTCACCTATCCATACCATGTTCCATGTCCTTCAAATTTTTTTGTAATATCTCTCTTTATATCTAGGTCATGTGTCCATTTTGATCTTATCTTATCTTAAATGGTGTAAGATTTTGCTCTGTGCCCAATTTCTAATGTACTGATTTCCAGTTTTCCTGACAATTTTTTTTAACCAAATAATGAATTCTTATGCCAAAATCTTAAGCCTTTACATTTGTCAAATGCAACTATATTTATTTGCTGCTACAAATTGTATGTCTACTCTCTGCCATTGATCTACCTTTCTGTTTCTTAGCCAATACCAGATAGCTTTGGTAATTACTTCCTTACAATATAGTTTAAGAACTGGTACTGCTAAATCTACTTCTTTTACATTTTTTTCATTATTTTCTTTGATATTCTTCCAAATGAATTTTGTAATTTTTTTTCGAATTCAGTAAATTTTTTTTAGCAATTTAATTGGGATGACTGAATATATAAATGAAGTAAAATTGTCATTTTTATTATATTGTCTCTGCCTCTCCATGCACAATTAGTATTTCTTCAGTTATTTAAGTCTGATTTTATTTGTATAAAAAGATTTTTTGAATTTCATTTATATCATTTCAGAGTTTGTTTTGGCAGGTATACTCTCAGGTATTTTATATATATATATATATATATATATATATATACACACACACACACATATATATGCACATAGGATATATATATATACATATATACACACACATATATATATACATATATGTATATATATATATGAGTTATTTTAAGTGGAAGTATCTCTTACCATCTCTTCTTGCAAGGTTTTGTTTGTGAGATACAGGAATGTTGATGATTTATAGGAATTTTAGGCACCTAAATTAGTCATGTTCTCATCCTCCCTTCTCCATCTCCAAAGGCGGAAAGTAATAGATCTACGCACTATGAAGTCTATCTTGGCTCCATTTATTGGAGCTAAAAATTTCCCACAGAGTACCTTGTAGTTTCTAAATGCAGTGATTTGTGTTTATGTCCTATTATCTAATAAGATATATACATTCCATGAGGGTAGGGCATACAAATCATTCAAACATTATATCTTCCTCCAGTGGAGACACCATGAGCATTGGATCTGCATTTAGAGAACCCTGATTCAAGTCTTGTCCCTACCATTTGCCATCTTTGTGTCTTTAGGCAATTCAGTTAACTTATCTGGTTTTAGTTTCATCATCTCCATAATGTTGGTACCACAGGACTGAGAGGTTCCTTTCCATTAAAACTTTGAAGTAGCTTAGCACAGTGTTTTGCACACAGTAGATACTTAACATGCATTTGTTGAATTGCAACAATTGGAAAGCTGGCAAATATTTAATGATAAATAACACAACAGGAAATATATATGTATACATGCATGTGCATAAATAACTTTATATTTTGTTCTGTTATTGAAATATAATGAGGCACACACATATATGTGAAATTAGAATTTGCTTCTGAGTGAGTTGGAAAAATGGCACTGATAGTTTTCTAACTTAATGAGAAAATGAGCTATTAGCCATCCTACAATTCATGGAATTTGGTGAAATGATTTCACCTTGAAACTAGCAGATCATGCAGTGCTTTTGACTCCAGCTGACTTCTTAATCAACTAATTTAAATATTTCATTGATTATCTAGTTCAGGGGTAGGGAATCTGTGGTCTCAAGACCACATGTGGCCTTCTAGGTCCTTGTGCATGGCCTTTTGACTGAGTCTAAGTTTTATAGAACAAATCTTTTGGTTAAGGGGATTTGTTCTATGAAGTTTGGGTTCAGTCAAAGGGCTGCACTTGAGGACCTAGAGGGTCACATGTGGGCTCAGGCTGAGGTTCTCCACCCCTGATCTAGTTAATGGAGAATTCACAAACTCTTGCTGTTACTTATTACTTTTTATTTAATTCCTAAGACCTGTAGTTTCCAATGCTATACAAAAACTAAAGACTCAGATTCACTCACATTTCTATTGTATATCCTCTTCTCTCTCTCTGTACAACCACCACCCTAGGTCAAGTCCTCATGGTTTCCCACCTGGACTGTTGTAATATCCATCTAAGTGTTTTCACTGCCTCATATTTCTTCCTACTCCAATTAACTCTCCACATAACTGACAAAGTGATTCTCCTTAAACCTTGGTCTACCCATACCACCCAGAACTACCCAGCCCAAGTCTCATTGGCCAATTTTTGGGTTTTTGATGACCCAGAGTAAGTGTAAATAACAACTGTTTCCATACTAGTGAGAAACCCTGAAGGTCTTCCCCTCCCAGTATGATTTTTTTTTTTTGAATAGGCAAACTAGACCGTCTTCTGCCTCATTTATTACTTAGTCTTAGATCACTGAATAGGTGTTGCCCCAGACAAACTGAGACCTGGGAAAGACCTTAGCTTAAAATGGTCAACATCTCCTGCTGCATCTGACGTCATCTCCGGTCATCTTGATCTATATCTTGCCACTGGACTCAAATGACTCAGGAGGAGAGAGTGAGACTGATGACTTTGCCCAGCCCTCCCTCACTTAAATCTAATTCACTTGCAAGTCAAGAAAACACCCTCCTGATATCACTGTATCTTTTCCAGAACTAAAGATGAACAACCGTAACTCCTACTCAGTAAAATCCTTGATTCCATATTGCCTCCAGAACTGACACTTAAAACTTTCCCTAATCTGATCTTTCCCTAATCTGATCTCTTCCTGCCTGTTCAGTTTTATTCTTTACTCACCTCTGTTTACTTGACATTCTAACTATACTGGCTTACTTCCTGTTTCTTGAACACAAGACTTCATCTTGCACCTCTGTCCCTACATGTATTATCTCATTTGACTCATAAATAACCCTGAGAGGTAGGTACAGTTATTCCCATTTTACAAATAAAGAAACTGAGGGTAAAAGAAGTTAAGTGACTTGCCCAGGGTTACACAACTACTGTGTATTTGAGGAAGACTATGAACCCAGGTCATGCTGACTACAAATCCATGGCTCTCTCCACTGTGCCATAGAGTTACATAGTAAATGCTTGAATAAATGTGTTAACTGACTGCTCATAATGTTGGCTAAAAAGTCAAAGTTTTGGTTAGGCTTTTTTATGAGGGCAGGTGTAAAAGAATCTAATGAGTCTATTTAATGTCTATAAAACCATAAGTGGATCCCCACACACACCTTTAATTAAGAAACTTGTTTTCCTGATTGTCTGAAGCAGTCAATTGCCTTGTGGTCAGCCTACTACCACCACTTCCATCATCGTCATCATCAACACTGAAATAATAATTTTGAAGTCTGCTCAGCAAATAATACGTTATATTGATTGAACCTCATAAGAAGTTTTAAAAGGTAAATATGTCCTCTTCCCATTTTGCAGATGCAGAAACTAAGGTTCAGAGATGTTCAATGACTGAACCATGGTCACATAGGGAGCAGATGTCTGACGTAGGAGTGGGTAGTACCCAGTCCGTCCTGACTTGAAGTTCAGCTCCATATTCATTGCACCAAACTGTGTCTTCAAATTTCAGTTCTCCTCCTAAAAAAGAAAGGTTTCCTTCATCCATGCTTTAAATTAATCACAGAAGTAAGAGTTGGAAAAGATCTTGGATTAGAGATGGTATTCAATGATATAATTTTATTAAATGAGAATCCCCTCACTTCACTGAGGAAAAAACTCAGTCCCAGAGAAGCGAAGGGACTTTTATTCACAACCATACAACTAGTTAACATCAGAACTTGGACTTAAAGTCCAGGTGTCCTGATGCAATGATCAGAACTTGTTTTCCACAAATCACACTATTTTAGCCTCATTCATTTATTGGACTTTCCCCCTCCATTCTCTCCTCCTTCCCTGATCTCTCCCCTTTCCTCCAATAAATTATTCTTCCTTCTTTGGTTTTTGTTTGTTTGATTATTTTTGTCACACTTCCATGACCTATCTACCTGTGCGTTTTCAGAAAGTTCTTATACAGAGCGAGCTGATAAGTGACCTGATAAGTGACCTGATAAGACCAGGATCCTCAGACTTACTACATAATCCAAAAGAGAGAGACTAAGCCCCTTGAAGCATTTTTGCCTTGAATGAAGTTGCCTCAATGGACAGTGTTGCGTTCTCTATAGCTTTGTTTCTCTCTCTGTCTCTCTCTGTCTTTGCTTCTTTCCATCTCTCTCTGTGTCTTTCTCTCTCACTCTTTCTCTTTCTCTGCTTTTTTCTATCTCTCTCTATGCTTTTCTGTCTCTTTCTTGTCTTACTGCCTCTTTCTGTTTCTGTCTCTCCCTGTCTGCTTGTCTTTTCTATTTTTCTGTCTTTGTGTCTGTCTCTCTGCGTCTGTCTCTCTACCACTCTCTCTCTTTCTCTCTCTCTCTCTCTGTCTCTCCCTCCCTGTCTCTCTCTCTCTCTGTCTCTGTCTCTCTCTGTCTTTGTCTCTCTCTCTCTGTCTCTCTCCCACCCCCAACTCCAATTATTTTCTCAGAGTTATGCTACAGTATATCTGATATTAATTTTGTCTTTTAAGAATCTCCTATCTCTTCCTGCTTTGTATTTAATCATCTCTGGCTAGAACAAAGATATTCTAGGGGAGAACCTCAATCTTTTGCTTGCAGGGAAAGCCACTAATTTTATATTCTGCTTTGATGAAATTGATAGTTATGCTTTCTTTCTAACGAATATCTCCTAGAGCAATTAAGATAACTGCTTTGTTTAGTCTTCAAAGCCACATTTCAGATAACAGTATCCTGCCATATTCTGCATTATGTGTTTTCACAAAAGTATTTGTTGCATAGATGTGCCCAATTGGAAACGTTGCTGTGTATCTATTGCACACAAGTAAAGGGAGAGTAATGATGCCTAGATGCCCAACCTAGAAAAAGCTCCATGTTTTCATGTTCTTTCTTTGTTTCTTTTGTCCTTAAAGCCCACAGTAAAGAGAAAAGCTATTTAATCTAAAACTGTTGCAAAATGCAGAGGATTTTCAACTAGGTACAAACAATAAAATGGCAAGGAAAACAGCTGAAACATTTTTTAAGGAAAGAATTGTGAAGATTGCTATTATTTCAATAAAATAGTCATTTGTATGTAATAGTTGGGGGATAACAATTTTTCATGGTTTTAAACTTAGCCTGAATCCTACTAGAAAGCAATCTCATTTTAGTATCTCGAGGTAGCTGCATCTGGGTATCCGGTTGCTATAGTAACTTAATGAAAGCTGGCTGTTTTTTACCCTCAGTCAACTTGATCAGAGCAAAAGTCTGCCCACAGCTTCAGGCTTCAGCAAAGCCCTACATAATCCTATGTGCCTTGTCATTAGTATTTATATTTTAGATGTTGATCTCTTTAGAAGATTGGGGAGAACAGAGGCTGTTCTGCTCTCCCAGGAGCTTGGCATCTGACTTTTCTATTATGCAGTTTTATCATGAATAACATAATTCCCCATTTTGTCTGCAAATTATCAATATTGCAATAAGGCTGGGAAAACAAGTGGAGAAGTGGGTGGTTTAATCATAAATAACTTTTCTACCTAGAGGCAGATAGGTAATGCAATGAATAGAACGCTAATCCTATAGTCAGAAAAGCCCCTATTAAAATCCAGCTTCATGTACTTACTAGCTGTGTGACCGTAGACAAATCACTTAACCTTTTTCTGCTTTGATTTTCTCAATTTCCTTTGTCCCATCCTTAGAAAAACTAGATTAGAAAGAATTTTCTGATTAAAAATCATAATCATTGAAGTTCCACAGAGAGATTGTCTGTATTTAAATATTTTACCTTTTGGTTCAAGAAATCACAGAGATCAACTAGTCTACCATTCTCTGAAATGGGAGGCATTTTGGTACAGTATAGTGGGAAGAGAGTTGGACTGAGGGGCAGGATCCCTGGGTGGGATCTGGGTGTGGATCCCTGGGTGGGAGGGCTGACTCTGCCATGGACACAAGACATGTGGACACCCATATGATTCAGTTTAATTATCTGTAAATTTGAGATAATTACACTGCATAGGAGAAAATCCTTTCCTAACTATAAAGGGCTCTGTAAATGTGACCTAGTATCTTGAAGCATAGGGTAGATTTTATTATATTAAGATGACATGCAAATAAACTCCAATATATTAATGACTTATGGAAACACCCAGGGTGGAAACTCCTTTCTCCAATACAGATGACAATATGGTTTCAATTTGTAGCCTTAGAGAGTTGACTGAGTCTGAGATTAAATGACCAGTCCATAATCATATAGCTAGTTAATATATATTCATCAAGATTGAAGGATCTCTTATTTCCTCAGAATTATTTCTACAGATGCAGGTCACTGAAGAGATGAAAAGATTCTTCTCACTCAAGTGAGTTTTGTTGTTAGATTTTATTTTTATAGGTTCACTGTTTTTTCTTTTTTTCTAATGAGAGTTCAATTTTTAACATCTGAGTTCCATACAATAACACAAACTAGAGGTTTGAGCTACCTGAATGACTCTTCTAAAAATATATTTGTAATTTATGGAATAAAGCAAGCATTTCCATAGCATAGTATAGCAATAATAATAAAGGATGATTGCACCTGAAACTCCTAATCTATTATGTATAACTTACTATTCCTTTTCAATATATATATATATATATATATATATATATCAAAGTTTCATATAAATTACTTTAGTTTCCTCTTTTTCTTCCTCCCCTCCCACCCTAGAGATAGTTACCATTTCACACACACACACACACACACACACACACACACACACACATTTAATGTCATTCTATATACACTTCTATTTATCAGTTTTTCTCTGGATGCAGATAGCTTCTTCCTTCTTATGAGCTGTGCAGTTAATTTGGGTATTTGTTATAGTTAAAATAACTTAGTCACTCAGAGTTGTTCTTAAAATAAATTTGCTGTTACTTTGTACAATTTTCTCTTGGTTTGTCTCATTTTCCTCTTCATTATTTCATGAAAGTCTATCCAAGTTTTTCTAAGATCAATGAGCTCATCATTTCTTATAGCACAGCAGTATTCCATCCCAGTCATATGCCACATGTTCAGCCACCCCCCATTGATGAGCATCCCTACAATTTCCAATTCTTTGCTACCACAAAGAGTGCTGCTATGAATATTTTAGAACATGTCCCTAATCACCTTTGGAAATAGACCTAGTAGTGTCATTGCTGGGTCAAATGGTATAGATATAGGCAATTTAATAATTCTTTTGACATAATTCCAGATTGCTCTCCAGAATGGTGGGATTCATTCACACTTCCACAAACAATGAATTACTGAACCCAATGGTTCCCCACATCCCCTCCAACATTTTGTCACTTTCCATTTCAATCATTTTAAGGCAATCTGATAGCTATAAAATGATATCTTGAGATTGTTTTAATTTACATTTCTCTAATCAATAATGCCTTTAAAGCATTTTTCACATGATTTTAAATTGTTTTGATTTTCATATCTAAAAACTGCCTATTATATCTTTTGACCAATAATCAATTGGGGGATGACCTATGGATTTATAGATATAGATAGACATATAGATATAGATTCTTATAGATTTGATAAAGTTCTTTATATATTTGGGATATGAGACCATTACCTGAGAAACTGTCTATAAAGTATTTTTTTCCAAATTTTCTGCTTTCCTTTTGATCTTGGCTACATTTGTTTTATTGATACAAAAACTTTTTCACTTAATGTAATCGAAATTATCCATTTCATACCTCCCTCTGCTCTCTATCTCTTGTTTATTCATAAATTATTCACCTATTCATAAATCTTATAAGTAATATGTTCCATGTTCTTCAAATTTACTTTTAATATCTCTCTTTATATCTAGGTTATGTATACATTTTGAATTAATCTTAAAAACAAGTAAAAAAAAAGCATTTTTTATATCAAAGCTTTTTTGATTTTTTTAAATGAAGATTGCTGGCTTCATAAAGCCATTACTTGAAAAGAGATCTCCAAAGTGATGATGGGCAAGTTCAGTTCCCTGTTTTGCTTACAATGCTTAACAAGGAGGGATATATTTTTTTGATTACGATTGTGGTAGAAATCTCAAGGTGCTTGTGAGATTCGTTGGAGATTTTAATTGACTTCTTCCGTTTGGCAGCTTTGAAATAAGCTATGCACTCTTCTGAAAAGAAAACTACTTAGAGTTTTTAAAATAGGATTAATTTCATCACGTTTTATAAATAAATAAATTGATATCCTTTAAAAAATCAACTTTCAATATAGACAAAATATACTGATGAAACAAAGAGCTCTTTGTAATTGACATGTGAGACAGGCTATTTCCTTTCAATTCCATTGTACGTCAGTACTGATATTCATCTGGTTGAGGAAGAGACTTTGTAAAGAACCTCCTCCCCTGACCTTTCACCTTCCATTTATATATGCATTTGCTCTCCAGCTCTGTTATACAACTTCTCTCTGATGTTGTCTTTCACAGAGTAAAACCAGAATCGTTGAATGCTAAGACTTATGGGAGCAACAAACATTTTGGGTTGTGGTTTTTTGTGGTGTGCATGTGTGATACACAATTCCACTGTCCTCTTTCAAGAAACAACTTCTTAGTATACTTACTTTTCTTTAAGAAGAAAGTTGAACATGTCTTTCTAGGGGAGAAGGGAAGGTAGTAACTACATACACAGTACCTACAGTGTTCCAGGCACCATGACAAATATTGTCCCATTTGATTCTCACAACACTGGAGATTAGGTACTCTTATTATCCTTATTTTACAGTTGAGGAAACTGAGACAAACAGAGATTAAATGACTTGTTGAGAGCCACGTGGCTAGTGTCTGAGTCTAGATTTTGACTCACATCTTCTTGACTCCAAGCCTATCACTTTATGTTCTGTGTCACTATCTGCCTTTAGCCATCAGTGAATCAAACTTGAAGCATTTATTAGCCAATAGTATGTACCAAGCCAAATGATGAAAAGTCAAAAATGAAACTGTGCCTCACTTCTGGGAGCTCACCTTCTGTCAGGGAGGATGTGTCCATGCATTTACATCTACAAAATAGATACATGCAAATAAAAGATGATTTGGATACAAGTATCTTGGGGATCAGGAAGGGCTTCCTGAACGTGACACTTGAGTTAAGTCTTGAAAAACTAATTCGAAATTAGAAGAGAAATAAGGGAACAAAGAAGAGTTCATTTCAGGTGTAGCGGCAGCCAGGACAACAACATGGAGGTGGTCAATGCAGTGTCAGTTATAATGTACATTAAGAAGGGCATTTTAACTGGATTATAGAGTATATGAAGGGGAGTCCTGTGTCATAAAGTTAGAATTTAGATTGAAGCCGGATTGTGAAGAACTTTAATTACCTACAGAGAAGATGATATTTATTCCTATTGGTATACTCTAAATAACTTCAGTTTATTAAGTGGAAAAGTGACATCTGATCAGACTTAGGAAAATCATTTTGACCTTGGTATGAAGGGGAGACCGGAGTACAATAAGCCTTGAGTCAGGGTAACAAATTAGGAGGTTATTTTCTTTCTTTAAAATAATATTTATTTTTCCCTCACTCCATAAAACAACCTATTAAACTATTCTTTGTTGTTTTTAAGGTTTTAATTTCCAAATTCTATCCCTCCTTTTCTCTCCTCTCCACCCGCAAATGGCAAGCAATCCAATATAGGTTATCCATGTGCAATCAAGTAAAACATTAGAAAGTTATTTCCCGTAGTCCTGGTGAGAGGTAAAAAGATGCTAAGAAAGCAGCTAGGTAAGGGGAGAGAAAGGTAGCAGAGATAGCAATAGCAAGATTTGGTGATTGGTTAGGTATATGGGTAGAGAAAGAGTGAGCAGAAAGCGTAACACTGAACCTGTTGTAAACCCAGTTCTCTGAAAGGATAGTGATATCCTCAGTAGTAGAGACAAAAGTTTTGAGGGGAAGATAACAAATTATGTTTTACATTTGTTTTTTGATGCTCACTGGACTCACATTTCAAAATATCCAAAAAGGTAATTGACGATGTACTGCTGATAGGCTGATTTCAGTCATGGCTGACTCTTTATGACCCCATCTGAGATTTTCTTTGCAAAGATACTGGAGTGATTTACCATTTCCTTCTCTAGGGCATTTTACAGATGATGAAACTGAGGCAAGAAGGGGTAAGTGACTTGCCTAGGGTCACACAACTACGATGGTCAAGAAAGATAAGGAATGAAAAAAAATCATCAGATTGGGCAATTAAGAAATCATTGGTGACTGGAGATAACAGTTTCTGCTGAGTGATGAAACTGGGATGTCAGATTGTAGGGAGGTGAGAAATGAGTAGAGGAAAGGAAGTGAGTTTTAGAGGTATAGACACAAATTCCCTTGAACTTGGGAAAGTTCTCCTACTGCAAACCTATTCTGTGACCTGGAGAGTTCTAAAGGAACTTCAAAAAAGTAACCATTTGTCTTGTGTTTTGTCTGTTTGGATCATGTTATCATCATGCAATTGCAGTAGCTTTTTGATCACCAAAATATAATCAGCTTTGTTGTTTTTGAGTCATTTCAGTGATGTCCAATTCTTCTTGACCTCATTTGGGATTTTCTTGACAAGGTACTGGAGTGCTTTGCCGTTTCCTTTTCCATTTCATAGATGAGAAAACTGAGGCAGACAGGGTTAAGTGACTTGCCCAGGGTCACACAACTAGTGTCTGAGACAAGATTTGAACTCAGGTCTTCCTGATTCGAGGGCTTACATTCTATACACTTTGAGAAGTTATCATATATACTCCAAGCAGTTGATTGTATAGAGCAGTTCGGTGGGGCAGTGGATAGCGTTTAACTTTCCACTGTAGAATTTGATGGAAAGAGTACTGGATGGAAGCAAGAGAAATGAAGCTGAAATTGTGACTTTTCTATTTGTTATTTGTGTGATCTGGGATGTCCCATCATCTCTGACGACTGTTTCCTCCTTTGTAAATGAGAACGTTGTTATTTCCCTTTCTGCTCTAAACAATAGTAAACACATCCCTTGGAGCATGATTTTTTTACATCTACAGGATAAAGACTCCCTATTTGCCAAAATCTGCTGGGACAATTGGAAAGCAGCTTGGTACAAATTGGATTTAATCTGAATCTCACATCTTCTGCCATAATGATGACTAAATGGATACAAGACCTAGATATAAATTATCATATAGTAAGTAAATTAGAGGAGCAAAGAAAGGGAAATTATGGAGAGTGGGTAAAAAACAAAGTGGACATTTTACATAAAACTCTCATCTGATCTATCAGTCTTAACTCTCATGCTAATATCTCTTCCCTTTCATGGTTAAAATCCTTGAGAAGACCATCTGTAACTGACACCTCAACTTCCTTTTCTCTTCTCCCTCTCTGTAGTCTGACGTTCAGATTCATCAGGTAATTAAAAATGCTGTCTCTTGCTACCAGTGATCTCATCACCAAATCTAATGGCCCTTTTCAGTCTTTTTTTTCTTCTTGGCTTCTGGGCAGTTTGTGACACTGTCTGGCATCATTATTTTGATACTGTCTTTTTTCTAGGTTTTTATGACTCCTGGTTCTCCTATTTCTGACTTTCTCCTTTGCTGGATCTTCATCCAAGTCATACCCTTTAGCTACGGGTGTCCCACAGGGCTCTGTTCTGAGACCTTTTCCCTTTCCCTCTATACTATTTCTTTGTGACCTCATTAGCTCCCATGGGTTAATTTATTATCTATCTCTTAGCAGATGATTCCATATGGCTGGTCCTCATCTCTCTCTCTTCAGACCTCCAAATCTCACATCTCCAATTGTCTATGGAACATCTTGAGATGGATGTTCCATAGACAGCTCAAATTCAACATATCCAAAACTGAGATAAAGCTCTTTTTTCCCCAAAACCTTCCCCCTTTCCTGTTATTGTAGAAGGTGTCACCATCCTCTCAGTCACCCTGCTCACAACTGTGTCATCGTCTTATCCATTCTCTCTCATTCCCCCATATCCAATCTATTGTCAAGTTCTGTTGATTCTGCCTTCATAATATCTCCTGTGTACACCTCTTTCTCTCCTCTAAAATTGACACCACTGTGGTGCAGGTTCTTCTCACCTTACACCTGTAATACTGCAGTAGTGTGCTGTGGTGGTCTCCTTGCCTCAAGTCTCTCTTCACTCCAGTCTATCCCCATCCACTCAGCTCTCAAGTCTATGTCCCTAGAGTGCAGATTTGACCATATCATTCCTTTTACTCAGTCAACTCTGGCAGCTCCCTATTACCTTCAACCTTAACCCCTCCTGCCTTTCGTGTCTTCTTGCAGTTTACTTCCCTTCACATACTCTCTGATGCAGTGACATTGACCTTGATTTTCTCCAGTAATCCATCTCCTTATTCTGAGCTGTCCCCCATACTTACAATTCTCTCCCTTATCAATACTTCTTGGCTTCCCTGGATTTTTTTCAAATCTCAGCTAAAATCCCACATTCTGCAAGAAGTCTTTCCCAACCAACTTTAAGAATAGTGCCTTTCCTCAAGGGCAAGCCAGTGTACAGAAATAGACTCTTCCTATGTCTTCCATTTCTCCAGCTTGTCTTTCTTTGTCTTATTCCTTTTTTAAAAAAAGCCTGTATACCAGCGTATCCCTACCCTGACAGTCTTTATCTATTTCTGACATTGCCTTGGCAACTGAAATTTTAGGGGCGGTGTCTCTCCTTTCCTCTATGCCCTTGGTAGAGCTGTGAATTAGTATAACCATTTTGGAAAGCAATTTGAAATTATGCAAATAAAATTACTACAATGACCATAAAAAAATAATGTCTTTCTTCTGAAATTATCTCCAGTTTATCTTGCATATTCCTTGTATGTGAATTGTTGTCTACATGTAGCTTCTCCATTAGACTGAACTCCTTGAGAACAGAGCCTGTTTTTTCTTTTCTGTGCATTCTTAGAATTTATCACAATTCCTAGCATATAGTAAGTACTTAGTAAATATTCCTTGACAACTTGGAAATTTGAAAATCCTTCACAAAAGGAAATTAATAAAGCCAAGAATCAGAAGGGAAACTGTTAATGGGAAAAATCTTTGCAGCAAACTTCCCTGAGAAAGTCTATTATCCAAACTAGATAGGGAACTGATTCAAATATTGTACATAAGAATAGGAACCATTTCCCAATAAATAAGTGGTCAACAGATATGAACAAGCAATTCTTAAAAGAAAAGTGAACATCAACAAATATCAATGTGAAAAGGTGGTCCAAATCACCAAATACAAATCAAAAAACTGCAACTCTGCCTCATATATTTTTTGTAAAGGCAAAAACATAAAAGAACAACTGTTGGAAGTAATGTGGAAAGACAGGCCCAGATGGACACAGTTGATGGAGTTGGGAAGTGATTCATCTCATCTCAAAAGCAATTTGGAACTATTCCTAAAAGGTAACTAGATCACCTGTGCCTTTTGACCCAGTGATATGTCGCCTAGACATATACTTGAGAGAGATAAAATGAAAAGGAAAAGGGCCTTTGGATACAAAAATAGTCATTGTGGCTCTTTTCATAATGGTAAGGAACTGGAAACAATGTGAGTACCCATAAATTAGGGAATGTCTGAACAAATTATGCTATATCAATATAATGCAATACTTTTTTCCATAAGAAATCAGTAAAGGGATACATTTAGAGAAATGTGAAAAGACTTTCATGGCCTGATTGAAAATGAAATGAGCAAAACAAGCAGAATAATTTACATGATCTCTCCAACATTGTTAAAAAAATATGACATGAACATTTGACTAACCAGTTCTCCAAAGAATTAATGAAGCATGCTTCTTGCTTCTTGGTAATAAATTAAAGATGAATTATTCATTTTCAAACATGGCCAATGTATGGATTTGGTTTGATTATGCTTTGTTATAAGGGAGGGGTTTTTTTATAAAAAGGAGGAGTTAAGGGAGGGAGTATAGAAGGGCTCATTATTTTGATCTCCCCCCACCAAAAAAAAAAGAAGAAAAGAAAGAAATTTCAGTGAAGCATTTAAAAGAGCAGCTAGAAGAGAAAAAGGAAACTCAGAGAAAAACAAAGATGAGCAGAACATCTTTGAAACGAATGAATTAAATTTATTATAAACTTTTAAAGAAGAAATAACTAGTGGTGATTTGCTGTTTCATTTTGGCTATTCTTTGTACATAAAATGCTCAGTTTGTGTTTTTCAAATTCACAATAGCATTTTTTAAAGAGCATTTAGTAGGATTTTCTGGGCTTATCATTTGAACTGCTGTTGCCAAAGAGATAGAATTTATTGGTAACAGAGTTATGCCACTGTGTGTTCATGTCATTTTATTTGCTCAGCTGAGAATGCAATATGTAGAGCGTCAGTGAATTATTTACCATTCCTGAATCAAAGTTTTTAAAATTTAAGAACCTTGACTCAGAGATGAATTGTCAAGCCCTGGGCCAATTTTCCAGTTATGTATCACCTAAATTTTCTTGTTCATGTACTGATTTTTATTTTTGCACTTTCATCCTCCACAGGTGTTGTGGGGGGTGTGACTCAGATGTTCTTTTTTTGCACTCAGTTCTCTGTAATGAGTTCTAGACTTTATTTTTTAATGGTCTAACACTCAGGAAAACAATAACTAGAATAGTCAGGTAAATAGTACAACAAAGGCATCAAACCACACCTGTTTCTGAAAGGAAAATAGTGCGTCTCTAAAAATATTTACTTCACCAAAATCAACCAGTAAAAAACTACTGGAACCAGTTAGTTAACCAATGCTTTCACTATAACTTTGAAAAGTCATCAAATTTTATACTAAGTTGGAGTATTAGCTAACTGCCAGATAAAGATCAAAAACAAAATGTGAATTAGAAAAAGTAGATCAAAAGGAATTGAAAAGGGCCTACTGTAACTGCTGTACTTCAAAGGGAGGAAGTGTGAAGTCAGGTGGTGAGTTCAATGATGAAAGCAGAAATGTTTTCCAATGGGAATGCCTTAGATTTTTCTCCTGTTAAGTGGTTTTTCATACTACTGGGGCTTTAGATTCTTCAAATTTTACTTCCTACAAAAGATGTCAGAGGTCATTTTCTTTAACAAAGACTATCAGATTTGTTACCCAACCATTTTTTATTAGTCCAGTAACCAAGGTATCATTTCATTTCATTGTGGAATGTTCTTTCAGTTGCCTTTTCTCACTGTTGTAAGATAGGTTGGCACCAGTCATCAGCAGGCTACTTTGATTAAGCTTTTTTTTTCAAGATGTGTTTTTTCTAATTATAGGATTATTAATCAAATTTACAAATTAAATAAAATGAATTTTGTTAAACAATATAATTTTATTAATAAGGGATTGTTTTAAAAATCTCATCCAAGAATATGAAAAATATGGAAGTCAGTATTCCGTCATGAGAATAGGCTCCACAAGTCAGAGACAAGGAATTTAGGGAATCAGAGTGAATGCTTTGATATAGATTATATTGATCTATGTGATATAGGCTCTGGAGTATTTTTCTTTGTATTCCTTTGTATTTTTCTTTTACTGATCATGGTATTGTCTATATTTTGCAAAAATATCAACCAAATAACAATTTCTATATGCTTTTATGATGGAAAAGATGCAATGTTCCAGGGTCTTTGTGTATGTACACACACACACACACAGTATCATCAAATGTTTTTGTATCTATTTCATATAAAGATAATATTAATGTAATATATACAAATAATACATATAACCATTTATGTTTTATAATTTATATTATTATATTCTTTATATTTATATATTTTATGTTAGATTAATGTTAAATGTGTATAAATAATATATTACCATAATCATTTATTAGTTTTGTATGTTGCCCCAGGTCTGGTCAATACATTTCTTAGAATAATCATCTCGGGTTCAGCTAAGCTTTAATTTGTATAATCACACATATGATGGTACTCTTTACCAGATGTGAAATGTTTTTTGTTCTTTTTTCTTATTAGAAATATCCATTCACTTAGTGAACTGTTTAGTTTCGTTGATTTAGGAGGTTTCGACAACATCAGATTCATTAGTTAGTGTGATACACAAAGGGTGTAGAAACCATGATAACTCACTGTAGAATAATCGAGGGATTTTAGGATATTTGAATCTGATGATTCTCCTCTCATTTCTCATTCAGGTATGGCAGCAGCCAAGCTGCTTCATGATTCCGGACAGAGTGTTGTAGTTCTGGAGGCCCGAGATCGAGTAGGTGGAAGAACTTTTACCGCAAGAGTAAGTAATCAAGACTTGAAATGGGCAGGTTAGAAAAGAACGTCTCCTTCCCCATCTCCTTGTATCACAAAATATTGGAGGATTTTAATAGCATTTTCATTTTTTCTTGGTTAGTTAATGTTTCAACTCTAACGATTTCTTCTCAAGATTTGTTAGTTCTTTAGAGATTGAGACAGTCCCAGAACTGCCAGGAAGTTCAAGCAAAAATCCATATGCACCAAGTCTTTCTTTGATCAAACTACCTCCCTGCTCAACAACCTTTCTTGTTTTTCCATTTACCATGAAGTAAAATTTGAACACCTTAGTTTGACATTCAGTTCCCTCCACAATTTGCTCCTAACCAACCTTATAAACACCATGTTCCAGCCAATCTGTACTCCTCATAATCTCCTAACTGTGATATTGTGCTTTCCCCGCTTCCATATGTTTATTTGGGTTATTCTCTCTACCATGAATGCCCTGTCATTTCTGCTTACAAAACTCTTGCCCTAACTAAAGTATACTGTTTATTATACCCAGGCTAAATTCTAACTTCCATAATATCATCCCCCAACCCATCTATAAGTGGGTCCTTCTTCCTCTGTACAGTCCTTAGTTTAGATCACTTATTTGACATATAATAGATATTGCATTTCCCATGCCTGAATTTGATGAGCATTTCTGCCCATCAAAGTTCTACCAGTTTTCAAAGCCCATTGCATGTAGTAACTTATCCTACAATAAACCAACAATTATGTATTAAGTGCTTGCTATATGGCCACATTGTGTTAGGCACTGAGATTACAAGTACAAAGAACGAAACAATCCCTGCTTGGAATGAACTTGTTTTCAAACGTTTTCTCCATTTCCCAGTCAAAAGCAATGTCTCCCTCTTCTGAAGTGTCATAGAACTTTTTTATATCTTTTTATTGCATTAATCTTGTTTTGCTTTTTATTTGAGCTGATTGTATACATTTTAAAAATCAAATCTATTGGATTATAAGCTTATTGAAGACAGGATCATGTTTTATATGTATGTGCATTCCTCATGCACCTAATACAGCACTTTGCACATAGTAGGTATCTTAACAAATATTTCTTGAATAAGTTGAATAAATGAAGAATTTACAGAATGTAGTCCATCTTCCTCCATCTAGTTGCAGAAATCTCTCTTTCAACAACTAAGCCAAATGGTCACCCAACCTCTTAATGAATGGTACTTAAGGAGGAAGCATACTGTCTTGTGAAGTCACCCTTAATATTATTCATCAGCTCTAATTCTTAGAAGATTATTCTTTAGTAGTTGAATCAAAATAATTATCAAATTTCAAACTGTTAAGGATGTGGAGATCTTTAACAAGCCAAATTATAATTGTACCTTCCCTGTCCAACTGTGACTTTCCAAATGACAGACTAGTAAACTATACCTTGAATGGTTTGAATTTTGTTTAATTTTATTCCTTGCTTTTCTCATTGGCATCCAAATGATTAACTATTTTCTCTAAACAAGGTTGAAAAACTGATCAAAGAAATTCATATTTCATGTATCTTTTAAAAAGTCAGTAATCAGTAATTCAGTGTATGGCTGTCAAAAAAATTGAATGCAATGGACTGTGATTTATTTTAAGAAATCTTCTTATCTGGATATTGGTTGTCTAAATAGGATAATAGCTTCTCTCATGTATGTGTGTATGTCTGTAATTATATATGCCCATACTATACACATATTTTTAGATTTTGTACAAAATAATGTTTTATGTACACATATAAATGTATTTGTGCCTTTACATTGCACCTTTATATATTTGAATATTTTACTTATATATGTATAAAGACCATAAGAAATAGAAAAAAAAAACAAACAACAATATTCGATGATATTGCAAATTTTCAAATAAATACCCAAAAAAGAAGCAGGAACATGAACCCAAAGATGCGCTCAAGGTAATAATAAGTGGGGCAAATTATTAAATCTCAGCATGCTGATTAGTTTCCTCTATTTGTTATTTTCATTGATTTTTTTATCTTTTTATTGGAAAACCAGAATCAACATGTTAAATACGTAGACCTCGGAGGATCCTATGTTGGGCCGACCCAGAATCGCATATTGAGGTTAGCTAAAGAGCTGGGATTAGAGACCTACAAAGTGAATGAAGTAGAGCGTCTCATCCACTATGTCAAGGTAAGCTCAGACCAACCCCTGAGAGATTGTAAACCTTCTACATTTCTGCTTAGAGGGAACATATGATGTTCCCTGGTATTCTTCTCTATCTCTGTATCATTTAAGTACATTTTAAAATTTAATTTCATTCATATTCCTCAGTGGGAATTGGATGCAGTCTTGATCCTAGAGAGAGAAGGTAATAACTTAGGGTCAATACCTACTTAATAAAAATGTTGTTCAACCAAATAATAGTTGAAAAATCTCAGAAATACGTTTGAAATGGTTTGTTCATTTCCTTTAGTTTTATACCAGAAGTTATATCTTGTGGGTTGTATCTTGTGGGTTTTTAAAATTAATTTATTTATTTGTTTTTAGTTTTATTACAATCATTTCCATATATTTTCCCCTTCCCTTTCCCTCCTACTCCCTCCTTCTCCTGTCCCTCCCCAAGATGGCGTGCAATCTTATATAGGTTCTGCACATATATTCTTATTAAATACATTTTCACCTTAGTCATGTTGCATGGAAGAATTAAAATGAATGGGAGAAACCAAAAAAAAAAAACATAACACAAAGAAAATGGTCTGCTTCATTCTGTGATCCAATTCTATAGTTCTTTCTCTGCATGTGGAAGGCATTTTACCTCAAGAGTCCATTGGGAATTTTTAGGTCCTTGCATTGCTGTGAAGAGCTAAGTCTACCAGAAAAATTCCTTGCACTCAATAATTTATATTTCAAAGATACCTGAGAGATTATTTTAAGCATTGTTTTATATACTTATATATTTAAATAAACTATTTAAATATTTTAAATAATGAATGATAATAGCAAGTAGACCAAATATCAGAACATTCATAAGAAACAATTGTATGACAAGAAATAAAGAGCAATCATAAGTGATGTTATGGGGTAAAATACTTCCTAATTTTTAAATAAATATTTTGTTTTCATTTCATATTTAGATTTTCATAAACATTTCAACTTTGTTTCTATGTTTATCCAGGGGCAAGACATAATGGTCATTTTTTTTTAATTGTTAAACATTGTAGTACGATAGAGTCATGCAATCAGAACAAGGACTGCATTCAAATCTGTCTCTGACATTCTTTGGGCATTCAGTTTCTTAATCTGAAAAGTGGGAGTGTAAGATTCTGTGACAAACAAGATCCTTTCCACTATAGGTCTATGATTAAGAATTGGGTCCATGAATCATGAGAGTCACTGAACATCCATCCAGCCTCCCATTAAAAAGATATAATCAACTCTCCACTCTGATTTTAAGTTCCCTTGTCTAGATTTGATTATAATTTATACTTCATTTACAAATTTTTTTATGGTCTTTTGCCTTTGCCTAAATGATTTCCTAGAATATTAGCTATAAAAAATGTGACAGTAGATTACATGTTCTTGGCAAAAGTAAATAAATTCACAAATCACCTGTTATTTTAATTTTGTACTTGTAAAAATAAGCATTAGATGATCTTTTTCTTCATACTTGTACTTGTAAAAATAAGCATTTGATGATCTTTTTCTTCATACTTATTACAACTTAGTATTGTTGATGGATGGAAAATTGAGTATAGTAATCAGTTTCAGCAGTGATATTCTAGTTCCACCAGGAATTGCTGTAGGACTAAGATGGGCACAAGGACTCTGATGTAAACAACATGGTGCACGTAGCCCCTGTTCGTTGGCCTAGCACTAGCATGTACTGAAAGAGCTCTTTGGACTCATAACTCTTCCATTGCTCTGACATTTTCTGTCCTCTAAGTGAGGAAATTTGAAGCTTAGGTGAGTGTTTTGGGGTTATTTATTGCTTTTTTATCTTGATTACAAAGGGACAATTTTTTGGACAGTTTGACTCCAAAGATTTCTAAATATTTGTTTTACTGTAATCTATTTTGAGGTCTGAACATTTTATGATAGTAAATATCTTATATTTGTAAGAGCTTTCAAAATTTAACAGTTGGTCTGGAGTTCTGGGATTTTTTTCCCCCTCCTATTTCGTTTCTCTCTTTCTTGGTTTATGTTCCAAATACATTTCTGTTAGCAGGATTCATTTCTGGAACTAGTCACAAAACTTGAGAGCTTCCAAGTTCTCCTTCACCTTATAGTACTGGTAGGAAGGACAGATGTGTTTATATGGAAGAAGTTGGTCCATTGTTTTGTAGAATCTGCCCCATGTCTTTCTGCCCTGTGTTCTCTTCTGAATAACTTGGTTGTTACTGAGAACCATCTGTGATAGTTTTGTGCAAATATTTGGAGAAAGATTTATAGACCTACATACATGCATATATGCTTTCTGAAATTTAAAATGCTTCATGAACAAATCAGCAAAGAACATGTTTTAAAAACAAAGATAACAATGAAATCTGCTATCTTTTCCTTCCCTCCCCTCCATGCTAAATAATTATGTAATACAGCAGTCTTCAAATATTTTGGTCACTTAAAAATTACTGAGCATTCCAAAGAACTTTTGTTTATGTGGGTTATATGTTTACCATATTAAAAATTAATATTTTTATGAAAACAGTTTTGACCTAATAGATCCCCTGCAAGGGTCTCTGGAACTCCCAAAGGTATTCAGTTCACACTCTGAGAAATGTTTAAGTGACTTCTCTTCTTTGTTTTTTAACTGAGGAGTATTTTGCATTTAACATCAATAATTTACTCATTTTAACAAGAAATATATGAAAATTTCTTTATATGATAAGAATTCAAACTATTAATTTCCTCCAGTTTTAAGGCTATGTTGTATGTTTTAGTAAGAAATTTAATGAAAAGCTGGTATACCAGGAAGTTGGAGACTCTTCCAGTGGGAAATGCTAACAGAGCACCTTAACAGATAAAATAAGAAAGATTTATTAAACACCTATATGAGAAATATTATCTCATTTGATTCTCACAACAACTCTACTGTGTAGGTGCTATTATCCCCAATTTAAAGTTAAGGAAACTGAAGTAGATGAAGGTTAACTGATTTGCCAAGTATCTGAGGCCAGATTTGAATGCAAACCTTCCTTACTCCAGGCCGAGCACTCTATGCACTGGGCCAAATGGATGTTTTATAAAGAGAATGGAAGGCACCCAAGAAGGAGAAATTATAGGACAGCTCATCATTGGACAATTATCCCACTGAAAGAATTCTGCCTGCAAGACTAAATACCACACATGTAACATTGTACCATCTGGTACATACTCTATTATGCTATTGAGATCACCTCAAGACACAAGGGATATTTATTCTTGTCCCTAAAAATTTTTAAATAAATTAACTATGCCTCTGATGAACATATACCCCACTCAGTCATCTGACTATTATCCCCTTTGGAAATAATATGATTCTCCAGAATGTCATTCATTTTTAGTACTGCTATATATCCAACTCTTGTTAACATGTGGTTTTTTTAGGACTTTATTCATGAATAAAACATCACAACTTAATTAAGATTTAATTTTTAGTGTGGTTAAACAATGATTTTCACTTGAATCACTTCAATCCAGAAGGTGTTTTCCTCACTTCTCTGTTGCCAAGGATTCATCTGTTAGTGCTGAACAATATGACGTATTGAGACTGAATCTGGTTCAGAAAACATCGTTCTTCCCCAGCTGATGGACATCCCTGAAATTTCCATTTTTTTCCACCACAAAGAGAGCCGCTATAAGCATTTTAAAACACATAATTTCCCCTAATCCTCTTTGGAAATAGACCTAGTAGTGGTAAGAAACATGCTATCTGCATCCAGAGAAAAAACCAATAAATAGAAGTATGTATAGAATAATTTTATGTATATATATATATATCTATTTGTGACTAATGATAGCCATCTCTAGGATGAGGGGCAAAGAAGGTAGGGGAAAAAAGAAATTCACATGATAGCTATTATATATTTAAAAGGAATAAAAGCAAGTTGTACATAATGAATTGGCAGCTTCATGTGCCATCATCTTTTTTATTATACCACGTTTTGGAAATGTTTGTTTTATTTCATAAGTTATAAATAAAATTTAAAAACCCCCAGCAATTTCAGTTATCACAGTTTACAGTGCAGCTGTTGGCTATGGTAAAATTGTTTTCATGAACTCCAGAGTGAATTGGGTTTAAGACTTGGTCTTTGAGCAAGAAATCTAGCCAGTAAAATCAAAGGAAAAAAGGCAGCTTTTGGCCATGGAAGTGTATCTTCCCCTGGTAGAACACCCAGGAAAGAGAGGAGAGGAGGGTAAGAGAGGAAAGGGGATGGGAGGGTAAGAGGACAGGGAAGGGGAGTGGACAGGAGGGGAGGGGAGGGAAGGGAAAGATGAGGGGGAGGGTGACAGGAGGGGAGGAGGAGAGGGGAATGTGAGAGGAAGAGAGGAGGAGAGGGGAAGGGAGAGGAGAGGAAAGGGAAGGGAGAGGAAGGGAAGGGAGAGGAGAGGAGCTGCTACTTGCTCACAGGTTGTGTTTTTCCTTCATTCTTGAAGAGGACCATGATATCAAGATGATGACATGACTAGCATGTGATTTCAGTTTGAGTTTTCCATTGAATTTCAAGTTTGTGACCATATTAAGGAACAATCCTTAATGTTCTCTCCTCATACAGAATTTGGCCAGCAGTCACATAGCAACAGCAAGCTCCATAGGTTTCCCTTCTCCATTTCTTACATTTGCTAGCAGTGTGGCCTTTAGTTAGTCATCTGACCTCTCCTAGTCTCAGTTTCCTCATCTGTAAAATGAAGATGATAATGGCATTGACCTCAACAGGTTATTGTAAATATCAAATGGGATAACATAGGTAAAACACTTTGCAGATCTTGATGAGCTACATGTAGCTTCTCCTCTAGTTTCTGTGAATGAATGGATGAATGGATGGATAGATGAATGGGTGGATGGATGGATGGATGGATGAATGGATGGATGGATGAATTCATTTCTTATATTCTTATGTGTGAAACCTGTGTCACAATATTAATTATTATTGAACTTACAGTGCCACAGTGTTTATTTGGCACAGTGCCAAGCACTGACTTGGCATGTAAATATTTTTTTTTAAATATGAATTTATTTATTTAACTTTTTACATTCATTTTCACAAAATTTTGGGTTCCAAATTTTCTCCCCATTTATCCCCTCCCCCCACCCCAATACACCCAACATTCTAATTTCCCCTATCACCAATCTGAACTCTCTTCTACCATCCCTCCCTTCTCTTCTCCCCATCTTCTCTTTTGTCCTGTAGGACCAAATGACTTTCTATTCCCCATTACCTGTATTTCTTATTTCCTAGTAGCAACAACAATACTCAACAATTGTTCCTAAAACTTTGAGTTCCAAATTCTCCCCATCCCTCCATCCCCACCCATTCCCTTTGGGAAGGCAGGCAATTCAATAGAGGCCATATCTGTGTAGTTTTGCAAATGACTTCAATCACAGTCATGTTGTGTAAGACTAACTGTATTTCCCTCCCTCCTATTCTGCCCTGCATTGTTTCTATTCTGTCTTTTGATCCTGTCCCTCCCCGAGTGTTGACTTCAAATTGCTCCCTTCTCCCATTGCCCTCCCTTCCATCATCGCTCCCCTCCCTGCTTATCTCCTTGGCATGTAAATATTTACTGACTCAACTTTCAATCCACCAAAACCTTGAGTTCCTTTTTGACCAAACTGCCATTTAAGCATCTTATCTCCCATTGTGGATGTGACAGGTGCAGTCTGATACTTTGTCTATGGATTTGTTTATATCACCCTAAGAACTGTGTACTCATGTATGGAGAGTATTAGGACCTTAAAAACTGTACCATTTACATACAGTAGTGTGAGTCAGTAGATGAGACAAAGCATACAGCATGTTATGAATCAGCAGTTTCTTAACACTTCAGCATCAGTTCAATCGGTCATTCCCTGATTACTTCTTAGAAAGACTTATTCACCAAATGGCCAGTACCTGAAAAAGCCAAGGTCTCCCATTGCATCCTGGGCCTTCTCCAGTCATCCTGATGAATATCTGGTCACTGGATCCAAATGACTCAGAAGGAGAAAGTGAGGCTGGTGACCTTGCACAGCCTTCCTTCACTCAAAACAAAGTCCAGTACAAGACATGTCATCGTTTCTCTGATGTCATGGTCTTCGAAAATGAAGAACATACACAGCCAGAACATCACCACATGACCTTTCTGCCCAGAATCCATTCTCCTTTACTGCAATAGCATTGAATACCATCTGTCAAAAAATCTGGTTTTTCCAGTGTGGTAGATATCATGGTGAACTGGGAGACATGTTAGACATGGATTTAAATGGGTTGGTGCTGCTACTCAGTAGTGTCTAACTCTCTGTGAGCCCATTTGAGGTTTCCTTGGCAAAGATGGTAGGAGTAGTTTGTCATTTTCTTCTCTAGCTCATTTTACAGATGATAAAACTGAGACAAACAGTATGCAATAGTGTGTTCAAGGTCACACAGTTAGGAAGGTTCTGAGACTAGATTTGAACTTGAGGCTTCCTGTCTCCAGTCGTGGCACTCTATTCATGGTGCTACCTAGCTGCCCCCATTTATCTAAATGGAAGATATATATATATTGAAGAGGCACAGAGATAATTAATAACAATAATAATACCTTTACAAAGCCCATTAAGATATGCCAAGTGCTTTACATACGTTGTCCCATTTGATATTTACACAACCCTTCGAGGTCAATGCTATTGTCATCTTCATTTTAAAATGAGGAAACTGAGGGCTAGGAGAGGTCAGATGGCTTGCTCAAGGTCACAGGGCTAGCACATGATGGAGCAGGGCAACCTATGAAATAGGCTCTGCTTGCTGTTGCTATGTGACTGCTAGCCAAATTCTGCATGAGGAGAGAGCTTTAAGGACTGTCCCTTAATAATAGCCACAAGCTTGAAATACAATGGAAAACATTTGTTTCAGGGTGCAGTAAAGTCAAGAACTGGGAGAACAAGTGGGGTGCATAAAGAGAATAATTATAACTCCAGGACACCAAACTTTGCCAAAGAGTTAATAGCAACCAAGGCTTCTCTTGCATTTAAAAAATAGAGATGGAGTTGGAATGGATGAGTTGGAAAATAAAATATTTAAAGTAATTAAATTTGCAGTACAGAATGTGAAAGCTTCCAAGTCATCTATATTAGAGCCTCAGGACTGGTTAAAAAAATTAAACATTATCAAGAAGTTTGAGACAGATTGCAATCCCCAATCCCGTTATTTGCAAGAGCCTGGATCAAAGTCCACATTGTAATCACTCAAATTCATGGTGTGATTTGTTTGGTTTTCCTTTCTTACAATGATAGAAATCCATAGTAGCAGGTTAGACAAATGCTGTTGTTTCACACAGGAACAGCTGCCTGATCCACGTGAGCTTCACACATACCATGTAGAGCTAATCTGGCACCAGAAAACCTCTCTAACACATTCACGAGCCTAGAAGTTTCAGAGATGGACTTAATGATTCCCCTCACCACCACCCTCTCCCCATGGTGTTTCTTGTTTTGCAGAAATAAACACATTTTCTAGCAATGGCAAATATTTCAGAGAAATAAGATTTCCCCTTCAAAGGTAATTCTGAAAAAATGATGGATGAAATCCATTAAGACTTCATCATGTGCTCACAGAGTCACTTTATTGGCTAACTGGTTGAAATCACATCTACCATGACTGAATTTGTAGTAGACCTTCTGGATGAGTCTGTAAATACTTTTGATTGTTCATAGAATTCAATATTTTATTTGAGAACTATCTTAAAGATTCAATTCAACTCAGTTTGATTCAACTGAGTTTTAAGTACTGACTATATTCAAAGAGTTATGCTTGATGCTAAGGAGGTAAAAATGGAAAACAATTCAGTCCCTGCCCTCAGGGACTCTACTACATAAGATAACTTCCTAGAAAGAATCTCACAGTGAACTGGAAAAATAAGCACAACAAACACTGCGGGTGTATAGATAAAAGTCCTGATGTATATAGTAGAGCAATAGACTTGAGGTGGTTTGAAAATTGTGTTGGAGGACAAAAGAACATGGAAAAAAATCAGCTGCACAGGTCTGTTGCAAAACTAATTGTAGAAAATAGGTTTTGTCCTTCTGTTTAAGCCTTACGCGGAATTGCTAGAATTTCTCGATAGCACTACCAGAGGTGGTTCATCTTCATGTTCCCTAACTCTTTCACCATATACCCCTTAGGGTCAGGTCATAGCCTCCACTTTAAAGATCACTAATATAATGGAAGACCTGAGTTCAAATCTGACCTCTGATGCTCACTCGTGTGATATTGGTCAAGTCACTTAACCTGTTTGCCTTAATCCACTGGAGAAGGAAATGGTAAACCACTCCAGTAACCACGACAAGAAAACCCTGTAGACAGTGTGGTCCATGGGATCGTGAAGAACTGTGACAAAATAACTAAACAACAGCAATAAATATAATGGATCAAAAAAAACTCTTACTGACAAGAAGACCTGGGTTCAAGTCCTACCCCTCATAGACACTGGCTCTGTGACCATAGACAAGTTACCTTCTTAACGACCTAGGCAACTCTCTTAGCCTAAAAGTTGCAAAGTAGGTGATATTCTTCTTACCAATAAAATCACAGGACTGGATAACTTTTTTAAAGACTTTATGATGATCCCCCCAAAAAGAAATTACTTGTGTCTTAGAGAAATGTCAGTAATGTGAAGAAAAAAATCAGGATGAATGTATTAAAGCAATCATTTTTAGTCCTTTTGGTTTCCGAGTTTCCCCTCTCACCAAATCAATTAACCACTTCACTCCATCGAAGCAAAATCACAAGAGTGTTACCTGTGTATGAGGTATATCAAATGTATTCAGATAATATTTTTGAAAGAAGAGAACCATGGACAGATGCCTGTGTTAGAAGTATAACTGATTCAGATTGGGGGACATTTTAATTGATATAGATTAGCTAGATTGTCTGGTAATGACTATAGGTTCTGATTATCACAGCACTTAAGATTCAAAAATTGTTTTAAAAATCCTTAGGTGAGCACCTACTCTATGAAAAAACTTTTTTTTTCTTTGCAATTTGAGATTGTTTTTCTGAGTGTAAATTCTCAGCCATCCAGTGGCTCTGGAATTGCAAGATACTCTGGGTTTCTAATCGATGCCTCTGTCAGGAAGGAAATACTCAGTTAAACGAATTCCCATTGGTTACATATAAGACTTTGTGATATTTGTTGAAAGCATTAGTAGTCAGTCTTTGTGGTGTTTGTGGAAAGGAATAGGAAGTTGACAGTATGCTTAATGCTTAATGAAAAGAAAGAAATAAAGAGTGTATGAAAGTCCTGAACTGAGAAAAATCCAATATATGGATTTAAAGGATGACTCTTGTTTGCCTATTGCGTTAATAAGCAATCATTCATGTTTGAGGCATTATGTTATAAAGCACTCCAGTAAATGTAGTTAAATTAAGTTTCAATCTGTTGCGTGATGGTTTGAGAGGAAACTAAACTGTCATTGTTAGTTTCTACTAATTATAATGCATTATCAAGAAAGTAAATTTATGTATATATGAAAATTTTCTAAGCTTTGAAATGGTTTTGTAGATATAGATAGACAGATAGATACATACATATATACTTATGGAGAAATAGCTATACACACATATGAAGCAAACACACTATCTCTATTTCTTCTCTGTAGAAATACTACAGTACCTTTATTAACTGAGTGATCTACAAGAAGTTGTCTCTTTCAGTAAACAATTAAAAATGATTAATAATTACCATAACCAACATTTCTAGAGTACATTAAAGTTTACAAAGCACTTTACACATATCATCTCATTTTATCCTTCCCACAATCTTGAGAGGTAGGTGCTATTATGATCCCCAGATGAGAAAATTGAAATGGAGGGTAAGTGACTTACCTATCATCATAGAGTATCTGTCTGAAGCAGGATTTAAACTCAGTGTTTTCTTAGCTCTAATAATCTATTCACTGTGCTATCCACCTGCCTGGTTTTGAGGTTGAGAGTATTTTTCCAAAAGTCTTCCAGACTATAAATCTTTTCTATAATGCATTCACATAAGAGAAGTCTTGAGATCTAATATGAAACTTAGTTTCCTTATCTGTAAAATAAAGGGATTTTGACTTGATGGCCTCTTGAGGTCCTTTCTAGCTCTGCTCAGGGACAGAAGCATGGTCAAAGATAACCCAAGAAACTTGTTAGAACTTTAAGTTCAGTAGTTGTCAGGCTAGTGGAGGAGAAGGAAAAAAAGGGGATGGTTCTGCAAGAGACTACCCTTAGTTCAACTAGATTCCATGACATTCATTATTTTTAATTGTTGGGTCCTTCATTATCTCAACACTGAACCAGATGAAGACTGTGGATCCTAGAGAAAGATGACATTTTCTTCCTCAGGCACATTTCTGGTGACATAGACAAGGAGACTGACTGCAGGGATTAATCTTGGAAAACCTCCACTGATAAAGCTTGGAACATGGAAGTTAACCATAAGTTTTCAGAAAAGAGTAAGAAGAGGGGATACCATCAGCAGGAGGAGACATTCAGCTGTACAAGTGTCTAGTCATCCGTCTTCCAAAAAAACAGATTCTTTGACTATTACATATTTTAAAAAATAGAATCTTGAGAACTTCAACTCGGATCATATAATAGTGTTCATCTATTTTTTTAGCTCCACAGAAGAAAAATCTCAAGGGTTTTGGTCCTCTTAGAATCAATCGAAGTTGGGGAATGTGTGACCCTAGACCTCTAAGGTTAAGTCAAAATTGCCTTTTCCCCTTATAATCTCAGAAATTCCA